>MQTX01000104.1:1220424-1330521 GCA_009735665.1 Angiostrongylus cantonensis
AAAATTCGGGTATTCGTCGACGATCGACGTTCACCACTAAACTCACACTGCTCTTACAATGAACTAACTATATGTTCACATTCGACCTCCGCTGGCACATCGATTCTCTTCATGGAAGTTTGAAAGTTTTCCCTCAGGAGTACTTTAAGAGGCGAGATGTCATCACCATTGCTCCGTCGTTATTAAACACATCAGATATAATAGGGGATTGGATTCTTTTTAAAAATATTGTGTCAGAAAAAGCTGAACGGAAACCTTCTCCACTGCTCTAGTGAAAGCTAAATAAACAGAACCACCAAACAAGCCAAATAAATCCACGTCCTTTTCATTTTCTAAGAAACAAACCCATCTCATAAAAGAACTCCCAAGTGATTCAACTGGCATCTCATGAACTGAAGTCAAAGACGCCAACATGCACGGAAAAGAAACTATTTATGGTAATGTTTAAAAGCACTAAGACTGCAAAAGACAATTTTAAGAAGCTCGGCGAACACTGACGAGGAAGGGATAATTAAACAACCTATTCTACAACAACAATGATGTAGAGATATCTACAAAACTCGAGACCTTAGGTGAGCTTCGAACGACGACTGCCGTTTCCGGGTGTTTACGTGCTTTTGTTCATTGCCACCAAGGTACTTGCTTTCCTTTTCTCTCAGCCAAGTTTTACCCGGTGCTATCAGCAATCACTCATCAACAGGAATCACATGCGGAGCATGAATCAGCATTGAACCCAACTGAACTGAAGCTACAGTCAAAATTACAGTGTTATGAGAGTGTACTGTGTGAAATATAACTATAATGATGCTGAGATATTTTCAAAACACGGGCAGGAAGGTGAACTTCGAAACCGTTATTACCCATTATGCTGACGACGGATTGCTGATGGCACCGCTAAGGTAAGAAACTGTCTAAAAGAATGACAGAGCAAAAGCCTCGGTGGTGCAGTGGGTGGACCGTGGAAAGAGAAATCAGAGGTTTGAAGCTCACCTGGGACTTCGAGTTTTGATAGCTGAACATCATTCTGGTTGCATTTCACATAATACCATACCATTAAAGAATAATAGGAAAAAATAAAAAGGTAAACCTATTCAGCAGTTTGTTCTAAGAAAAACACGATAACCTGATCATCGAGTATTTCAATGTGTTTATTTCATTCTCCCGCATTCACACTGACATTTTATCCGGTTAGGTGGTCACGCTCTAGACAAAAGGACTGAAATCAGAAGTGTAATGCTTAGCCTTAGCACTAGCATAAGCCACCGTGCAGCTCTGGTGAGCAAGACAGGGCAATAGAGGTGTTGCTAGTAACATCTTGAGCTATGATAAGCAGATTTGCAGATGATGGAAATTATACACAAAATGTCACCTGTGAAGCGACATGATATGTCTCGGAATATCTATAGGTTAACAGTGCAACCCCATATTCCGATTTGAATTGCATAATAGATGAAAAGTGTGCCCGCTGTACTTCCTTTCTAAATATTCAAAGTTTACTGCTTTTTCCGTTCCTTATCTATCAAAGCCTGTTGTTATAGTTCTATTTTAGCTGTGGGCAAAGTGACACACTGCTAAGCACCATGCCACCCACGCCCAAGATTAGCGCACAAAACCGAGTTGGTCTTAGCGATTTCTGCATAAACTACATTACGACAATGTAGATTTCTAGGCACCACAAGCTTTACGAAGAAGTGTAGTAAATACGAGTATTTTGAGCTAGAATTCTTCAATACGAATTAATTCTCTGAAGAAAAAAACAGGCAAAAACGGAGAGCGAACGCTTACGCCTTTGATTTCCATACCGGATTACAACATATTTCCTCCTTGCTACTCACCACTCTTTGAATCAAATGTGCTATGCGGATTCGCTATTATCTTGGCACGTTCATCTCCGGAGGGAGAGCGGATCACTCGTAGAAAAGCCATCGGGTGTCAGCAGATCGCGCCATACTGCCCTTGAAATCGAATTGCTCATCCATCCTATGAAGTTGAAGTTATAATCTTATATGACGATGCAGCAACAGGATATCAAGAACGACTTCGACACAACAATGCAAAAACGAAGGCATTCAAATATCTTGGCAAGCATAATGTCTAACCGTTTATTTACTGCGTATTCTTATGGTAGACTATCCCCATTAAGGGTCATCGGGTTCAAAGCTGGCATGGGGTTTCGAGTTTTGCAAATACCTCATCATCATTGTGGTTATCTCGGAAATATTTGGAGATCTGCTTCAAATAAGCGTCAGCAATAAGGCTGCTTTTAAAATTTTGACGTGTGTGACTTGGCTTACAACTTTCAAAACTTTTAAGTATTTTAAAGGTCGATAATTAAGTTCGTGTTCATTGCTCAGAGCATGGTAACTTACAGAAACGAGCTTTTCTTTACTCTCACTTAACATCATTACGAATAACAATTCTGTTTTTCATCGACGAGCTAAGATCAGGCTGTTATAGAGGTCTTATTCGGCTAAAGTTTCCACCCCTCGTGTTCTTCAGACCCGGATTGATCCGAATTGATCATCCACATTCACTCCTCCTCGCAATGTGGATCGTCATAGATGAACATTCTGGAGTAGAGCACGGCTTGACTGAGGTATCCTTTCATGCAAAAATTAACTCGAGTCAGTGCGCTCTGCACAATGCGAACGCGCCGGAACACTGGTCGACATACTTGGCTTACAACTTTCAAAACTTTTAAGTATTTTTTAAAGGTCGATAATTAAGTTCGTGTTCATTGCTCAGAGCATGGTAACTTACAGAAACGAGCTTTTCTTTACTCTCACTTAACATCATTACGAATAACAATTCTGTTTTTCATCGACGAGCTAAGATCAGGCTGTTATAGAGGTCTTATTCGGCTAAAGTTTCCACCCCTCGTGTTCTTCAGACCCGGATTGATCCGAATTGATCATCCACATTCACTCCTCCTCGCAATGTGGATCGTCATAGATGAACATTCTGGAGTAGAGCACGGCTTGACTGAGGTATCCTTTCATGCAAAAATTAACTCGAGTCAGTGCGCTCTGCACAATGCGAACGCGCCGGAACACTGGTCGAATAGAAAAATTCACCAACCTCGTGTTAGCTTATCAACGAAAAAACGTAGTTCTTACTGATTTCGATCACGTTTTTATTATTAATTCTAGCTACTCAAAAGATAAGGTTAGGCGGAAATCACTACCACTGCTAAGAATAGGACATTGTTTTTTGAAGAGATGACTGAACATAGGAGGAGCAGCATCCTTGTGCACTGTGAGCATGGGATTCCTTCGAAGTAGGTAAACGTACTGGGAAAGGAGACTAAAGGGAAAGAAAACGAGGATTTGTTTCTTATTCAAGATTTCATCGTCTTCACTGGCCTCTCGAGAGATGACAAAGATTGATCGAGCTTGGTAAAAGTGCTCTATACAAATAGAACGGAAGCCTTATTTTTATACCTATGTCATGTGTCATATTTCACTTATTTTGTCTTTTTCTTGCTACTAGATTATTTACATTGTAATACTCTTAACAAAAAAAAGGATAAAGCTCTCGGCGTTGATCAATCCCTAAGGCGTGCGCCATGCATTCGACTTCATTAAGCATCGTTTAGAGGTAATTGAATGCATATCTGGCCTTTACAGTGACTCGTAGTGGCCTACCGATGTATCGAGACAGTGATCATCAATTCGCCGACTCCGGAGGGATGGAGGACTTGATGAGTCATGGGGCCGGTATCGATTCCACGTGTGTGTCGCAGGCGCCTCTGATTCAATGCGGATATGTGCCCCTCGAATCAGTTAAGCCCGTTGACGGGTGATTGATGATAGCAACTATATATCAATAACATGGCCGATAGATAGGCGAAATGAAGAACCCACATGGAGTGGTGGTGAACGCGTTAGCCCCCGGAAAGGGTAACAGCGCGTTCGTTCCCCACCGCAGACAGCTGCGGTCCGGAGTTTTGCAAATATTTGAGCATCACTTTGGTTATTATCCATTATTACTTGTTATTGCTGTCGGTGTTGTTGGTGAATGGCTGACGTTTCGGCGATTTCGCGTTCCTCAGATACGTGCTGTTACGAGTGATTCCAGTTATTACTTGCTACTTATTATTACTTCATTACTTATTAGTATATTACAGAAAACGGTTCCAAAATCGTTGAAGACGGGTGTATTACGTTTATATCACCTGCTATTCTCCTAATCATCCCATTACTTCTCAACTTGAGGTTAATGAGGATAAACAGTTGGTACAGCATCAATATTTCACTCCCCGTAAATGACTGTCATCAGTTCGCCAACTTTTTCTCAAGCGAACTGAGAAAGCAGAATCTGGAAGAACAGTTAGATAAACTGCGCCCAAATCAACAAATGAATGATTTAAATAAATTTTTCCCAGCACAAACCTATTAATCTTCTAGAATTATGCCACTAGCACGCCTT
The DNA here is from genome assembly GCA_009735665.1 of Angiostrongylus cantonensis. Classification (NCBI taxonomy): domain Eukaryota; kingdom Metazoa; phylum Nematoda; class Chromadorea; order Rhabditida; family Metastrongylidae; genus Angiostrongylus; species Angiostrongylus cantonensis. The sequence continues at coordinate 1,224,853 of MQTX01000104.1, forward strand.
CTAAGACACATTTGGCTAGTGAAAAGCAATGTCTCCTCAAAAATCGCTCAATTCAGCGCGAGATGTGGGAATTCTCAGAGGGTTGCTGTATTGTATGCTTGGCCGGGTAATGTTAGGAATTTTTTGCGATATCCTCAACTGAATTCTAATTTATGGATTTTTTCCTTGATGAGCTTACCCGAGGTTGATAATAGGAAACCTTTAGGAAATAAATAAATAAATAGCTTTTAGAAACCTTGGCAAATTTCGCTCAGTATGTTTGTAGACATATTCATATTCGCCTCATAGTCTGCTTTTAATACAAGGACAAACATTATTTACAAGGACGGTTGTAGCATAGTGGTGTCTGCATGGCCTCCGTCATCGGCTTAACCATATGGCTACGAACTAACCAAGCCTCACAACTATCGGTGGTCGAAAAATTGACATATCTGGTCGAGTGAAAGCACTTATTCGACACATTGGTAGGTTCCAACAGGCCAATAGGTAGGCTATGTATGCATTCGATCACCTCTCTGATAGGGACAAATTCATGGCGCAACCCTCAAGCAATGATCAACATCGGGCTCTTTGTCTTTTCTGAATCTTCACAGTTATCATTTATAACTACTCTGAATCCACTTTCGTATACTTGACTCCATGCGATTACGAAGATCCACATCGCAGGAAACAACGGCTTCAGACATTTGGTTGGAATCATTTCTGATCTGAAGACGACGAATGCGCTGGGAGATTAGAAATAATCAAGGGTTCTTGCTAACTTTTACCCCTCAAATGTACAAACTTGTGTGGATGCAAGTAGACGTTAATATGACTTATTTCAATTACCTGTATCATCAATCGTCTCCTTGATTGTTGAATGACTCGATCTGGCCCCAGCAAATCTTCCATTTATCCCTGTCGCGTGCGAGAGTAGCCCAGGAGGTTCTGCTCGCTGAGCATCATATCTTTCTTTAAAGATATTCCGAAGAACTCTGGCAATCGGGTTGGTAGTCTCTCTGGTGTGGGGCTTGACAACTCGAGGAATCCAGGAAATCTTGTTCATCGATTGTGGTTGATACGCATTACGTGTCTAGCCCACTTTACCTTCAATAGTCTGGGATGTAGGACCTTGTCTTTGAACATTTGTAGTCAAAGCTACGGACGCTTTCGCTCACTTACGAGACATGGAAGACTCCGAATATCGTCCTTTCGTATGCGTGTGTTGTTTGTTCTCTTCACTATATTCTCGATGTTCTTGAAAGGTGCCCACTCCCCTCGCTTCCTCGTGCTCAACTCTAGAGCTAAGTTGTTCGTCTTGTTGATTTCCCGACCTAAATATATAAAGAAAGAGCATTCGGAGATATTCGGTTTGTAGCGTGTGAATGGCGCATGAAAAACAAATCCATGAACATGGCTTTTCTTTTGAATTGTAATCGAGGACGAATCTTTCCACAGGCTTTATCAAATGCGGCGAGTATTCGTTCCGCTTGGCTAAAATTTGGTGTTATAAGAACGATGTCATCAGCAAAGCGAAGATAATATAATTGCCGATCATTGATTTTCACTCCCATGCTACCCCATTCTAATGTTCACATTACGTTCTTGATGGTGACGGCAAATAATTTTGGCGTAAATTTGGCGCATTTTGGTAGAAAGAGCATTCGGAGATATTCGGTCCGTAGCGTGTGAATGGCGCATGAAAAACAAATCCATGAACATGGCTTTTCTTTTGAATTGTAATCGAGGACCAATCTTCCCACAGGCTTTATCAAATGCGGCGAGTATTCGTTCCGCTTGGCTAAAATTTGGTGTTATAAGAACGATGTCATCAGCAAAGCGAAGATAATATAATTGCCGATCATTGATTTTCACTCCCATGCTACCCCATTCTAATGTTCACATTACGTTCTTGATGGTGACGGCAAATAATTTTGGCGTAAATTTGGCGCATTTTGGCGTTAACATAGCTCGGGAAGAATCTTGATATAGTGAGCAGAGAAGCTCTGGCTGTCCATGTCCTCTATGGCTGGAATCTTTCCACAGGCTTTATCAAATGCGGCGAGTATTCGTTCCGCTTGGCTAAAATTTGGTGTTATAAGAACGATGTCATCAGCAAAGCGAAGATAATATAATTGCCGATCATTGATTTTCACTCCCATGCTACCCCATTCTAATGTTCACATTACGTTCTTGATGGTGACGGCAAATAATTTTGGCGTAAATTTGGCGCATTTTGGCGTTAACATAGCTCGGGAAGAATCTTGATATAGTGAGCAGAGAAGCTCTGGCTGTCCATGTCCTCTATGGCTGCATCTACCCCAACTGAGTCAAAGGCTTTCTTTAAATCGATAAAAGTGAGAGACTGCGCCCCTTTTTACTTTCGCGATACTCAGCAAGGATTGTTATAGCGTGGATATGGTTCATCGTAATGAAGTTTCTTCCAAACCCTGCTTGTTCACATGGCTGTCCGTCGTTCAGTGTTCTGTCAATCCTGTTTAGCTCGAGTGAAAAGTTTGTAGACGAGAGAGAGCAAGCAGATTGGGCAATAGCTGCTCATGTCCTGATAGCCTCCCTTCTTGAACAACAACGCTATCTTGCTGGTCTTCCATTGTATAGGAATTTTGCACTCTGACAGGTAATGTGAGCAGAGTCGACCCATCTTATGATAACTGGCGGAGAGTTATTCAGACGTCCAGATCTAGCTTGTTGGGACCAGATGTTGCTTGTTGTTCGATTCCTCACCGACAAAATAGAACGTCGGATTTCGGAAGGAAGGTCCGGGTGAGATGAAATATCCGTCCTTTATTTTATATGAGGACAAGAGGACATGACTATTGATGAGATCCGAGTAACAATCGCGAAGGATTTCTTCCTTGGCTTTCTGGAAGCTGTAACTGTTCCGTCTTGGCGTTGGAGTGCAACCATCTTGGTCTTTTAATTGGCGAAGCTTCGGTGGACATTGCGAATGCTTCTCCCAGCCTCTGAAGCTTCGACCATTACTGCTGCTCTTCTCAGTTTAAAATCTTAGGAGAAAACCCTAAAGAGCAACATCATTCATTTTACAGAGATCACGTAACGTTCTCAAATACTCTGTTCAAGTAAAAAAAGAGAATGAACTGACGTAACCAGAACGAGACTGAGATATGAGCAAAACTCGGAGCTTGGAGTGAGCTTCGAAACCGCTATCACTCTTTCCAGATGCCCATATGCTATCCACTACACCAAACGGTGTCAGAAATCAGCCGTCAACAGGAATGATCTATGGAGGACAAATCGGCACCCAGTTAAGATGAAGTTGCAGTCGAAATCACAATGTTAACTTTACTTACTATCTCTCTTTTCTTATTGCTGGCATTGACGGATGATTGCCGACAGCACTGTTAGGGTAAAAAAAATCAGCTGAGGAAAAGGCAAAGTTAAGAGCCTTGGTTGGTGCAGTGGATAACACGGGAGCTCTCAGAAAGCGTAATCGAAGGTTCGAAGCGCGCCTTAGGTCTCGAGTTTTACTCATACCTCGGCATCCTTAAAGATTGTGTTTCACATAATGCGCTGGAATAAAAGAAGAATAGGCACGAAGTGAAAAACACTGATTTGATATAGTTTCATTTATTGTGGTCATGAGAGCGAATCCTTTAACTGACAGATGGAGACACAGACGAGTCTCGTACCCGTGACCTGTAAAATAACTGTAGCTGCGGGTACAGCTGATTAACTTTGTTTACGAACACGTCTGCTCAACGTGTAGGTGGCCGTCCTAGGAGACGTTTGCATTCTCGTGGGGTCCACGGCACACTTCTTTTCGTCCATGTGTCCCCCGTTCTCCTCATTATGTGGCCATCTACGTTTCACTATCGATGTATATTCCCCTGGATTTCGAAGATGTGATAGATTTTGAAGATCAAAGGTTCACCATTCCGGCTAAACGCCGGTTATATTTCAGAAGACATCGCTCAAAAGCTCTGTGAGTAGTGCGGAGTATTCTTGACGTGGTCGAAGTATCAGCCCACGCCTCTACAACATAACAGAACGCTGGCTGAACCGTAGAATCGAAGAGATGATCGCGTACTTTCGGGTTCTTCAGTTGGTTGGTGACTTCTTTGAGAGACCCGAATGCAGCCAAAGCTGCTTTTCTTCTTCTGTCTAGTTCCTTCTTCGTGTAGTTTCCCATGTTCATTGATCGCCTAAGGTATATGTACGAGGTGCTCTCTGCAATGAGGAAGCCATCCAATTCAATTCTTTCGCCTTCACATCATGGGTTTTTCATGAACTGGGTCTTCTTTCGATTTATGCAAAGTCCGATCTTCTTCCCCGCTTCATCGAGCTCGTTGATCATCATCTATGTTTCGCTAGTATTTCTTGAAAAGATGACAATGTCGTCGGCAAAACGAAAATTCGACGGGAATACTCTATTAATACGTATGCCTTTCTCATCCCAATCGAGTGACTTCATTATCCATTGCAGTGTGGCATTAACCGCTTTGGCGATAATGTGTCGCCCTTTCGAACCCCTTTTCCTATGCGTATGATAAGAGGTCGATGGAAAAGCTGTATTTCCGTAGAGCAGTTCTGATAACAGTCGGACAGAGTTCTCATGTAGAACGGGTCCACTCCTTGGTTGACGAGTGCTGATAGGATTGCATTCGTTTCGACTGTCTATATATATGTATATATATATATTAGGGCGCGTGTGGCGCAGTGGTTGGAGGCGCCACTGCGGCGCGCACGTGGGTACTGAGGCTGGCCTATTGCTGGCTGTGCAACTTGATCCTTTCTGGAGTCCTGACTTAATCTTGCAAGGGCGTATCTAGGTCTTCACCACGACGTGAATCGGAGGGAGGTATATTTTCGGCAATGAATCTTTCGCTCTGTTTTCCTATTAGTTGATTAGGAGACGATGTTAAAACCGAAATCAGAAACGAAAATAGGAATGGAAAAACAACAGACCCCTCAAAGGCGACGTAGAAGCCAAACTCGGTCGAAATCGAATGGAACACTTTTCTAAAACATTGCGACTGGCCAGAAGCTCACTGGATGTATTTGTTCCGACGGCAACTAATCGCACAACACTAAAATGAAAAACAGGAAGTAGTCCTTTGCACTGTTACACATCACGTAATATTTAATTGTTTTGTATTCGGCGCCTCAGAACATGTGGAAATGGGTTTGGAAGAGGAAATGTGGATTCCAGATCATATTCCACGCTGTGAAATGTAATGTTTCACAAAGTACTCTGTTATGAAGAAAGAATAGCCAGTAAATAAATGTTAAGCCATACCATGCATTCATTTCATACTTGGTAGAGAATAATGGATGGTAGAGGGACGGAAATGCTTACCAGATGTTGAGTGGAGGTCGTACCAGTCGTACCAACCACAAAGAGATAACTAATGTTCAGCAAAGTAATCAATGCTTTAATTGAAATACTTTCTTGCATAACATGTTATCTTCAGTATTTTGAAGCAGTCTACAATTTTATCTCAGGAGTAACACCACTGCTGCAAAAAAATGTGTGTCAGACTAGAAAATCATCTCTCACAGTTTCAGGCGAGGCACTACTGCTCACCATGGACATCATAATCGCATCGTTTGATTCGATATCCGAAGTAAACATGGTATGTGACGCATGATGATTCCAAATGTCTTGTTCTTTCGCAATTTGCCTTTTCACCTGATTTCCTAGCATACACATCCAATTGTTTTCCTATAAACTGATTCACTATCAAACGAATTGCATCAGGACTATACAATTACGATGTACTTGCATCAGTACTGGACTGATGAACGTCTATCGTGGAGCAGTGTAGTACCGATCAAAGAGATGACTCTAAGTGGAGAGTTCTCACAGTAAGTCAGAAATCTCATATGTTCAATTGAAAGTAGAAGGAAAGTTTCAACTTTTATTTATTGCATGTTCCTTTTCATGGGCAGGTGTATGATGTTAAATACAACCACAAGAGTGCTGAGATATGAGCAATACTCGCAACCTCAGGTGAGCTTCGAGCCAGCGATTACCTTTTCCGAGGTCTCACGTGATATCCTCAATACCAGCATAGGCCTTAGCGACCAGCCCGACCTTTTTCTCAGTCATCTTTCTTTGATATCGATGTTATCAGGAATATCTCGTCAACGGGAAGAGCATAAACCAGAATTTAACACAGTTGAACTGAAGTTGTAGTTAAAATCACGCTGTTTCAGCTTTTATTCACCTGCTTTTTTTAAATTGGAAGGTATAACATGAAAGACAGCAACAAGGATGTGAGATGTGAGCAAACTGCCGATAGCACCGATAAAGTAAAAAGATGGCTAAGAGAAAGCCACAACAAGCGCCACGGTTGCCGTGGTGGATAGCACGCAAAACCACCATTTAGAGTAATTGCGCCTTCGAAGTCCACATGAGGTTCCGAGTTTTATTAATATCTCAGCATCCTTCTGGTTGAAAAAAAAGTGTTCGATAGATTATTATTAATACGGTTTTCTCTCTTCAGACTCATTCTTCTTTTTCTAAAAACACAACATATAATTCCGATCACTGACATGTTAGAGTCTTGCTCATGTTCAATTTTGTATAGCTCTTTTCCTCAAATCCACTTATGATGTCTTCCTCATCGATTTCCAAACTAAATGGAGTAGTGGCCTTGACCTTGCGAGTGCTTTTGTCTTCGGAGTTAACGTTGCTCCAGAGAAAAAATACGAGAGCTGCGGGACCGCTACCCTTCAAATAAATGCAGTAACATAGAGCATCTTCCCTGAATAAAACATAACAAAAATAAACGAAAGTGGTCAAGATGCAATGTGATATAATATAATTATAATATAATGTTGTATCGTATGAGACCACTACAGAGGAAAAGGTAGCATAGTGGTTTGTGATGTATTCCATCAGAAAGCAGTGTCCTGATTCGATTCTCACTCCAAGATTTCGCCCAGTCCACTTCGAAATGCTTTAGCTCGGCCATCACTGAGATTCCAAGGATAATCGACTCAATTATTCGGCCAGCATTCTACAGTATTCGTAACGAAGTTGAAATCCTCTAGAAGCAACAAGAAGAATATGCAAAATGTTTGAAAGCATTTGTGGGTGAACAGTGCGGTGAAAAGGAATTGAATGCAAGGAGTGCTGCAATTCGCACTGTAAGTATGATGACTGAACATATGAAATAAAAAAAGATAGAACTATAGTATAGTGTAATACAATTATAATATAACGTATTTTTGCTTGAGGAAAATCTTAAGGAGAAAAGAGCAGTAGTCATGGTTGGAACTGCGGAGGCACGGAGGTTCGATCACTGGCAAAGTCTACCAGATCTTTACCAATTACGAGACCAAGATAAGTACACACCGACGCCGAAGCGGAATATTTACAACTTCCAGAAAAGGATAAAAAGGCGTTGATCTATCCCAGGGAGAGGCGTCGACCTCGTTAAGTACCGTTGGAAGTGATTCAATGCATATTTGCCCTTTACAAAAGCTCGCGGAAACTTACCGAGGTATCAACCTAGTGCTACTATCTTTACAGACAACTCTGGTACCAATTTGCCGACCCCGGAGGGATACCCACTAAACAGGATTGAGCGAACACTGAATGAAGGACGGCCATGTGAGTAAGCAGGGTTTCGAAAATGATTCAGTACAATGAACCATATCCACGCGATAATAAAACTCACTGAGTTTCGCGAGGGTAGCACGTGGTGCTGTTCCTCACTTTTATCGATTTAAGGAAAGCCTTTGACTCATTCGAGGTAGTCATAGAAGCCCTGGACTACTGCTTTGGATACGACAAGTTGTTCTATTCTATCAAGACGAGATTGTGATTTTCTAGAGTATCTTAGGAGATATATATTTCCACAACTTTATTGCGTCAAGGCTTACGTCTCCAACACGGATTTAAATAAAAAACCGCACCGTTACACCATCATATTCCCAAACGCATCGCTTTTGTTTTCAGCTAATGATTTCCCTTTAAAAGTTGCAGATCATTACTTAGTTGTCAACTTTAGAAGTGCTGATTTTATAGATAACGTTGAAAAGGCATTGTATTTAAAAAATCACACGTTCAGTTAGGGCGATAGAGGAATCAGGGTTCTATAGATCTATACAGTTCTGAACTCCGCATTCGCACTCTATTGATTAAGAAACTGGCCTTCAGTTGTCGATTGTGTTGTTGTTCAGTTTGACAAAAATCGTAATAAAATGCTTTGCTAATTCTATTTTCTCGTTATTTCAGGAATATATGGGTGCCTGACACATTCCTCGCGAATGACAAGCACTCTTTTCTGCACGAAGTCACCGAACGAAACAAAATGCTACGAATACGTGGAGACGGAAAAATCGCGTACGGGATGCGGTAAGCATCTTCTGCTTGATTTTACTTGACACATAATGCCCAACATAACGCACTGGTATGCATTGATTTCAATCCCCGTCTTTGGCTCGTTATTTCAGGAATATATGGGTGCCTGACACATTCCTCGCGAATGACAAGCACTCTTTTCTGCACGAAGTCACCGAACGAAACAAAATGCTACGAATACGTGGAGACGGAAAAATCGCGTACGGGATGCGGTAAGCATCTTCTGCTTGATTTTACTTGACACATAATGCCCAACATAACGCACTGGTATGCATTGATTTCAATCCCCGTCTTTTTGAATCTCGAAGCGCATTTCGAATTGCAGCAAGCTTGACCCCGTACGTGATTTACTTACCCACTTATTTAGTTATCTACTTGTCTATTTACTTTTTTATCTAATAAGCAATACCACTTCATGTATGGGTGTGTGTGGCGCAATGGTCGGAGGCGCCCTGCAACACACGAATCAATCCCCGCGCCCCAGGTTTCCTCACCAAGCCTTCATTCCATCGCTCCGGGGTCGGAAAATTGGTACCAGACCTGCCAGATAGGATAACAGCACTGGCTCGATGCGTCGGTAGGCCACCGCGAGTCATAGTAAAGGGCAGGTATGCATCCAATCACCTTCAAATGACACTTAATGATGCCTAATGCATAGCGCATCTCTCAGGGATCGATCAACGCCAATAGCTTTATGCTTTACCCTTTTTTACTTGTTTATGTGGCCCACTTCATGCAATGTACGCATTGCAACACTGCTTTCACTCAAGTCATTGTCTAAAATCCATCGCTTACTGTATTGTGATTTTCATGTGAATTTGGCCGCGATCTGAGGACTTCATCTTTTTCATGAGTGTCACTAAATGTTGCTCGAATTGATCCAATATGAAATTCAGAAATAGCAGAGCTTGTTTAAGTCATTGCCAGAGATACTTGTTTGCCTTGGTGGGCAAGAGCATTTCCCAGGCAACTCTCGTGCCCATTTGCGCAGCGCAGAGGAAATTAGAAACTTAAAAGACCTGCTTGACTTGTCACGTGGTCGAACCGCTGACCATAAGTATAAATATGTGCGTTCCACGACACCTCCAAGCCCTGTGCTTCCTACACCCCACACCTCATAGTGATTTCTATTAATTAGGATAAAAACGCTGAAATCTGCAAAGCTTTAGCAACAAGGTACAACTTTTCAAGATGAATGATTTTCGAAAGCCCATAAGATTTAGTTTTGGCTATTTCGTCGTAGTTAGTATACCGACGAACGAAGCCATGAAGCAAGTGGTGTTGTCCCTAACCGTCTCCCTGTCATTGGTGATTGCCGCTGCGATAATTGCGTTCGAGAATTCAAAATCTAAATCTTACTTTGAAAAAGAAGACTCAGCGTTTCCAGTGTTTCAGTTATCCACAAATTGCTGGCAGCTGTGGAAAAACTAATTTTGTAGCGAATATGTTGATGTAATCATCTGAAAAATCAGTAACTCTATTCATAATTTGACTAACTGTTGTGAATCCTAAAACTCATTCTCCGCTCTGTAGTGGATTACCTCTCCTGTGCATCATTTCTAGAAAAATAAACAAAGGTTTCATGTACTATAAAGCTAACATGAGGCTGGTAAAAAAAATATTCGGCTAACGTTTCGACGTTTTCGTATTCTTCAGGGCGAAATTGATCTTAGTTGATTGTCCACAGTCGTTCGCTGTCGCGTTATATCTGTTGTGCATTTGTTATTCTGACTATGTCAAAACCAGTTTTTCATTTGGACAAAAGACAAATCACCCAATTTTGTGGTCACATTGCAGCAGCCACAAATTCCGGCTTAGCAGCATCTATGACAAGCACACATGCTTTGTATTTAAATAACTTAGACTCCAATAGATATAAATTATAGGAACGAAAGTAAATCTTCCAATGCACTCGCCCTCGCTGTTCGTTTTCGAATTTCTTGAATTTATCCAAAACGCACACAAATCTTTGCATAGAAATATAACTTCTATAATGTTGAGATATTTGCAAAACTCCCAAAACGCCTGTAGGCGAAACGAAGGACGCATATGGTGTGGTGGTAAACGCGTTACTCCCCGGAAAGGACAATAGCGCGTTCGTTCCCTACCGAAGACAGCTGCGGTCCGGAGTTTTGCAAATATCTCAGCATTACAGAAGTTATAATATATAATATAATATAATATAATATACCTAATATATACCTTGCCATTGAAAATAGGCAGCAGTAAAGTCAAAGGCAGTCGAAGCAGTAAATAATAAGTTGAAATTCTTTGCACTGAATTATATATAAAACATCAGAGCGCAAAACTGTAAAAGCATTAGTTAGTGCAATGCGTTTGCTGAGGTTATGAAAGTCTTTTTGACTGAGTAGGTTATATGTCTATTTGGGCATTCCTCCTGGCTCTGATAAAGGCAAATGCAGCCGAAACGTCAGATATTCTAGAAGAAATCTTGTTATCGAAACCCTCGTGGTCGCTAAGGAAGAAAACAGTGTTTTTTTTATTTTTTACTGGGAAAAACGCACCTTTCTTCTCATTTTTTGCCGTTATGACACCTTAAGTCTTTTTTTCCTCTCTTTTTTCCGATTTCTACAACTAGTCCACTAAGTGTAATACACTCCAAAATCACATAGAACGCAAACCAGCCTTTTTAGGATTAAGTATATGAGTCAGCTAAGCATCAGTCACTTGAGCAAGATAAACTCTTTCGGCACGAGAATGAGAGCTTCTCGTGTCTCGGAAAAGCGTATCGTTAGTAACGAGTTGTGCGCGAGTCATATTTTAAAAAAAGCGTTTGCCTGAAGCGGATGTCTAGTCAAAAACCATTTTCTGGTCTTAATGTGCCTAACCTACATTACAGAGTTGAGCTGGAACAGGTAACATTCGTGAAAAACAAGTGCACCTTTGCAAGGTGCTATTTTATTTATGCTGACTTTTTTCTTGAGAGCACATTCACTATTTCAGAAGAGATACCTGCACTTGCGACGTTCTAACTCTACTTTGTTGGACTTTTCGTTGGCTTTAAGTGCGTCTAAATGCGCCAGATATTATGGGCGAAGTGCCATGTTTATAACTGCCAGAAAAGGCCAGTTATAACAGCTGAATTCCCCAGAGATCTCTTTCCCAGTGCTATCAATTCTTCTTGAACACTATTGCGAACGCATGAAATAAGCCATAGAGGTAGAAAGATTTTATCACTTTTGGCATATTCAATGCTTGAAACATGACTATACCATAGAAAAGTTTTTCCTTCTGAAACGGGATATTGCGTTAGAAAAGCGTTCAGGAATTCTGACAATGAAAAACATATGTATTGATTTAAACGAGCGCATTAGGGCACGGAACGTTGATGGTATTTTCCACGGGTTATCCTCTCTCAGTTTTCCTTTCACTTTGCATTTTGATCGCTTTTATAGAGACAATTTTTGTTTTGGGTGATCACTCAGTACGGAACCATTTTGTTATGTATTATTTATCATTCATTACTATTTTTATCAAACTGCTTAAGCAGAAAATTGAATTGGACCTTCGTTAAGGTCATTAGATTATTTTAAAGTTTTAGTCGTTATTGCTGACTCTACACAAAAAATTCTCATTTCCACGACGTTTCCAGATTGTCACTATATGGCATTGTGGAGGTTACCGAATATGCGTGTAGCGCAGTGCTTAGAGGTGTGCTTCGACGCATTTGTTCGTTGGTACAATCTCCTTCCCTAGGGTCACCTCCCCCTCCATTTCTTCGGGACAGGAACAAATTATTGCCATATTCATGAAAACTTTAGCTCGATACATATTCGCAGCTCAAAGCCATGACAAAATACAGGGAATTTTGGCAAATTCTTTAGAAAATTCGAAAATAAGAACAATCAAAACGCATTTGTATGAAACAATGAAGTAAAGAAAGCAAAGATAAAGCCGTGGTAGAAGCACTAACGACTACCTTCTTGTGTTCTGTATGGTGCTGTCTTCGTCCGAATAATCGGAGGCAATCTTGATCTGCAAACTACACCGCTCCTTCATTGCCCCATCTATGCGAACGATTATTTGAAAACTAATCTTAGTGGCCTCCCAACGGTTTACCGCCTCGTCGTGGGTGGGAGGTGCTCCTAGGTGTCGGACTGTGGTGTACAGCGGGGGATTCATCCCCTGGTATGGTCTCCCAAGCTGAGAAAGAGTCCGGCGTTTTCTTCAGGAAGCCTAGCTAAGAGTAAACCAATACCAGGATTTACCACCGTCCTCGTATTAAAGTCGCATGATGGTAAATCTCCCTTTGATACACAAATGCCGCGACTGCCTGTGGTGGTGAAGACCTGAGGCAGACTTGGCCAGGCTAACCTCGGAAGTCCAGGAAACCTTAATGGCTTAACCAGCAAATCTCCGAAAAATGGAGAATATGTCGGGTCCCGCACAACCATTCAAGTACCAAGTAAGTGAGTATGCTAGTGGACTCGACTATCAGAAGTCCAAATTCAATCTACTGTTAACAATCGAGTTGAGACTGTATTTTATCTTATAAAGAATCAGCAGTACAAAGAAACACATACTCTACTCCAATTTGCATTTATATAAGACATAAAACTTGTTTAGAAACGTTCAGGCTAACTTCAACGCTCAGCTGCTCGATGAACTTGCGTAATTTCCCTTTGGATTCACAGAACTGCACTGTTGAGATCGAATCGTGTAAGAAGACTTTTCAGTTAATATGGAAAATCGAGTTTTGAAACTGATTAATAAAACTGTGGTGTTCAAGAAGAATTTATTGCTATAGATGGCTACACAACGTCGGAAGTGCTTATGAAATGGAATTATCCGAAAGCGGTTCACGGCGTCGAAGAAGCCGATGTTCCTCAGTTCACCATCACCGGTTTTCAGACAGAGGACCGCGTGGTGAGCACTGCTACGGGTAAGGAAGTTCTATTCATTTTGTAGTGTTCCTGTAATAAATTACACTGTTATATTGCTTAATTCGGATCACAATTACTCCATTACTCACTCACCAAGATACTGGCCCGTTTTCACTGGATGGGCGGGCTGCAGCTTAATTTACATTTGCTGCTTTAATCACTGTTTCCTTAGAGTCCCGAGGTCAGCATAGCCAAAGCCTTTCCCAGGTCGTCACAGTCATCACCCTTGCGGATCGAAGGGAGATTTGTTACCTTGCGACCAGTTCGGCACTAGAACTATGGTGATTCTTGGTTTGGTTTACTCGTAGCTGAGCTTCCAGATGGAAACGTCGGACTAGTTCTCAGCTTGGGAGACCCCCGCTGAGCATTCCAGCCCGACACCCAGGAACAACTCCCACTCGCGAAGAGGCGGCAAACTGTTGGGGAGGAATCACTATATTACTTTTGAAAAATAGCTTTAACCTTGCAAAATACCATCCTATTCTGTTCATCTGTTTTTTTTCCACAAATTTTCTAGGCTCATATCAGCGATTGTCACTGGTGTTTCAACTACAGCGCTCTGTCGGTTACTTCATTTTCCAAACATATCTGCCTTGTGTGCTGATTGTTATGTTTTCGTGAAAGGATAAAATATTTGGCGTTGATTAGTTCATTAAGGATCACCTGTATCACCTGCATCACCTGTAGACCCGTTGATCGTCGATTGACTCGAGCGGGCGCCAGTAAATCCTCCATTTTTTCCTGTCGCGTGTAAGAGTAGCCCAGTGGGTTCTGCTCGCTTTAGGGACTCGACGAGCTTCATATCCTTCATCCAGGCTCTTCGTGAAGAACTTTGACCATCGGACAGGTGGTCTTCCTGCAGTACGTATGACATCCCGAGGAATCAAGTCACTAACAGCTCTTGTCCATTGGTTATCATTCATACGCATTACGTGTCCGGCCCACCTTATCTTCGACTGTTTGGCGTATAGAACGGCATCTTTGATTTTCGATCGTTGACGTAGGTCAGGGCTTCGGATCCCATCCCTTGCTTGTGTGAAACAGGATACTCCTAACATCGTCCTTTCGACTACGCGTTCGATAACGCTGAGTGATCTTTCATCCTGCTTACGTAGCGACCAGGTTTCTGACGCATACGTTAGGGCAGGAAGAACCGTGGAGTCGAAAAGGTGGGCACGGAGTCGGGTGTTCTTCGTTCTCTTCACTACATCCTCGATTCCACGGACCTTTCTCATATGAGGAATCTCGAGCCGGTTAGTCGCAAGGCTACGTGGCGCGTCCCCAGGTGGCGGATAGGGCGTTAATCGCGGACCAAAAGCGACCTTTGTTCCCTGAGACGCAGGTGGATCCAGGGGATGGACTCCCTGTTTCTGCTGCGCCGATTCGGCACATACTTTCTGTATTTGCTAGGCGCATTCATGCATGCGTGTGTGAGTGCGATCTCGTTTTATGCCGATTGTATTCTACGAAACACAGTAAAAAAAAAAACGGGCCTCATTTTCCTGACCCCGAAAGAGCCCCAATTTCGCAGCGTTGGGTACGACAAGTACGGGGAGGTTGCTAAAATCTCACGGCCAATGGAAGCTCCCTGGATCACGAAGAACTATGGTGACGATCTGTGCCTACAATGCACGTACACTTGCATCCGAGTTCTCGATAGAAGACTTGCTCATGCGAGTAAGAATGATAAGGTACGACGTCATCGGCCTGGCCGAGACGAGACGACGTCGAGAACGTACTGGAATAGAATTGGCGTAAGAAAAAAAGCGTCATATTTTCTGGGCCCACGGATCTCCCTCATATGAGAGATCTCGAGCCGGTTAGTCGCGAGGCTACGTGGCGTGTCCCCAGGTGGTGGATAGAGGTTTAATCGCGGACGAAAAGCAACCATTGCTTCCCTGAGACGCTGGTGGATCCAGGGGATGGTCTCCCTGTTTCTGCTGCGCCGCTTTGGCACATACTTTCTGTATTTGCTAGGTGTATTCATGCATGCGTGTGTGAGTGCGTTCTCGTTTTATGCGGATTGTATTCTACGAATAAATTCGGCCAAAAGCCTGCAATCAAGTGACAGGGAGTATATGGTAGGCGGTTAGGAGTCGCCTCCAACAAATAAGCTCCATGTCGACTCTGGGAGAGCCTGGCAAGCTACTCGTGAGTATACCCAGCCCCCACGTTCAGAGCTCAGGAATCTATACGTGGCTATCATAATGCTAAACACAGTAAAAAAAAAAACGGGCCTCATTTTCCTGACCCCGAAAGAGCCCCAATTTCGCAGCGTTGGGTACGACAAGTACGGGGAGGTTGCTAAAATCTCACGGCCAATGGAAGCTCCCTGGATCACGAAGAACTATGGTGACGATCTGTGCCTACAATGCACGTACACTTGCATCCGAGTTCTCGATAGAAGACTTGCTCATGCGAGTAAGAATGATAAGGTACGACGTCATCGGCCTGGCCGAGACGAGACGACGTCGAGAACGTACTGGAATAGAATTGGCGTAAGAAAAAAAACGTCATATTTTCTGGGCCCACGGATCTCCCTCATATGAGAGATCTCGAGCCGGTTAGTCGCGAGGCTACGTGGCGTGTCCCCAGGTGGTGGATAGAGGTTTAATCGCGGACGAAAAGCAACCATTGCTTCCCTGAGACGCTGGTGGATCCAGGGGATGGTCTCCCTGTTTCTGCTGCGCCGCTTTGGCACATACTTTCTGTATTTGCTAGGTGTATTCATGCATGCGTGTGTGAGTGCGTTCTCGTTTTATGCGGATTGTATTCTACGAATAAATTCGGCCAAAAGCCTGCAATCAAGTGACAGGGAAGTATATGGGAGACGGTAAGGAGTCGCCTCCAACAAATAAGCTCCATGTCCACTCTGGAAGTGACCTAGAAAGCGACCCGTGTGTATAACCAGCCCCCACATTCAGTGCTTAGCATGCTATACGTGGATATCAAATATGCTAAACACAGTAAAAAAAAACGAGCCTCGTTCCCCTGACCCCGAAAGAGCCCCCAATTTCGCAGCACTGGGAAGGACGAGTACGGAGAGGCTGCTAAAATCTCAGGGCCAATGGAAGCTGCCTGGATCAAGAACTCTGGTGACGATCTGTATCTACAATGCACACACACTTGCATCCGAGTCCTCGATAGAAGACTTGCTCATGCGAGTAAGATTGATAAGGTACGACGTCATCGGCCTGGCCGAGACGAGACGACGCCACCCATTCAACGCCATCTATGATACCGGAAAAGAACTCTTCCTCCGAACATACGGCAATAGAGGAGTAGGCGGTGTCGGCGTTCTCGTCAACACAAGTTTGTCCATGAACATCGACTCATTCGAACAGCTTACAACCCGAATGGGATGTTTGCGATTAA
The DNA here is from genome assembly GCA_009735665.1 of Angiostrongylus cantonensis. Lineage (NCBI taxonomy): Eukaryota > Metazoa > Nematoda > Chromadorea > Rhabditida > Metastrongylidae > Angiostrongylus > Angiostrongylus cantonensis. The sequence goes on from MQTX01000104.1 coordinate 1,241,464, forward strand.
AGAGATGTGGATCAATACCGGCTTTGACATTCTTCGTCGTTTTCGCACCAACGTCAAACTATGGCGAAGAAGTCGAAGCGTTCTCCATGTACTTCGAAAAAAAGAAAAAAGAATCTCTCAATGGGGAGTACTATAACGAAATAGACCACATCACAGTAAATAGAAAGTTTTGCCTAACCGTACCGGAAAAGAACTCTTCCTCCGAACATACGGCAATAGAGGAGTAGGCGGTGTCGGCGTTCTCGTCAACACAAGTTTGTCCATGAACATCGACTCATTCGAACAGCTTACAACCCGAATGGGATGTTTGCGATTAAAGAGATGTGGATCAATACCGGCTTTGACATTCTTCGTCGTTTTCGCACCAACGTCAAACTATGGCGAAGAAGTCGAAGCGTTCTCCATGTACTTCGAAAAAAAGAAAAAAGAATCTCTCAATGGGGAGTACTATAACGAAATAGACCACATCACAGTAAATAGAAAGTTTTGCCTAACCGATGTCGCTGTTGTCCCAAAATTTTACACGGGATCGAACCACCGTCTCCTTCGTGCAAGATTTTATTTCTCGCGGAAAGGAGAAAAAGCCGCTAAATTCAAAAACCGAAGTCCCAGAACCACCACAACGGCATCTTCCCAACAGCCGACTAATGAGTTGAATAAGTCCTAGTTTGTGGTGGTTCTGGGACTTCGGTTTTTGAATTTACGGTCTTTTTCTCCTTTCCGCGAGAATGTGTGGCCTTCTCTGTAGAACTTCTCGAAGTCCATGTAGAACGCTTCGACTTCTTCTTCGTCATAGTTTCTCGCCGCGTAAACGACGAAGATTGTCAAAGCCGGTATTGATCCACATCTCTTTAATCGTAAACGTCCGATTCGGGTTGTAAGCTGTTCGAATGAGTCGATGTTCATAGACAAACTCGTGTTGACGAGAACCATAATGATGTCCTTTTTTTAACTGTATTTAGCATTTTTGATACCCACGTATAGCTTGCTGGGCTCTAAACGTGGGAGCTGGTTATACTCACGGGTAGCTTGCCAGGCTCTCCCAGAGTGGACATGGAACTAGCAATCAAGAACATTTTTCATGAAAAAGAACAAGTCCTCAAGCAGGAATCGAACCAACGAACAAAAACGTTGGAAGGTCCTCATGATTAGTGGCTGAAGAGAAATGAGTCGGATGCAAGAAGTATTGGAATCCACATATCGTGATACTTACGATATCGGATCTTTTAATAATAAAATAATAAGTCAAGAAGTGGATGAATGCCTATATAATCAATTGCAGAGGCTATTGTCGTAATCAAACCAATGTCGTTATCCTCTCAGCCAAATCTGGTATCACTTTTCTGACCTAGGTAGCTGGTGAGCTTGGTTAGCTATGAAGCAGAAAACAATCTACGAATGTGTGTCTATTTCAAAACACTTCTAATCATTGGGTTACACGAAAAACTGTCATACTTGCCAATAATAACTCTTAGTTTGAGCACGTTAGCATTTGCTCATTATTCTATTAGTTGATAATTCTTCTTTTTTAAAGTTCTTTACATTCCTTTAAAGAAAAAAAAATTCTAAATTCAAATTCGGATTCTTAATCCGCGTTTCAGGCATTACTACCGTATTAACGATGACGACAATCTCTACCGGGGTACGCCAGTCGTTGCCTCGCATCAGCTATGTGAAGAGTATAGATGTGTACTTGGTAAGTTCATTAACGGTGTCTCGGGAACCACAGAAATTCTGGGGAGTTGGAATTCTTTTTTTTCGGATGGTAGACTACTACTGAATCGGTACCAAGCCCTTTTTCCTCAACCAACATTGACACTCGTGTTGAAAAAATCCGCATTTTTCTAGCATCAAGCTTTGGTGACCGTAGGTCGTGAAGAATGAACAAGTAGGAGAAATATAAAGGTCAAAGACTGGAAACTCACTCCACGACATTGTTCAATTTCGAAATAACGTAAGCGGAAAGTTCGTGAATACCACTAAGCAAAAGGGAAACTTCCCTTCCCTTCTTTAGTCTGCGATTTCCCGAAGCTTCTCGCCTTTTCGTTCCTTATCGGGCTTCCGATATTTGTGTTTGCGTTGCAGTAACCTTTAGTTTTTTTTCCCCATTTGAAATGTTGTGTCACGTTTAATTCCGAAAATTTACAGGTTATGTGTTTCGTTTTTGTTTTCGCTGCCCTTCTTGAATACGCGGCGGTAAATTACTCTTACTGGGGACGTCGGTCACGAGGAATCGGAGAACAAGGGTGAGACGATTACCTTAATTTCTGGAACAGTTTTACTTAACTGCAGTTAGTAGAAATAGAGTAAGTTATAAAACTCTTATTTATTTCAGTTGGACAGAAAATAATGTGAATAAAGAAGATCGCGAAAGCGCGGTGAACATGAAGAGCTGGGGTGTCCCAAGCAGTATCATAAACGTACGTTTAAAACTTCCTAAACGTAGAAAAATAAACGTAAACGCCTGACGTAGTAAGAATTCTTGTTAACAATGGGCGGTGCCTCCTAGCTTTTCGCATTACACCATCTCTTTCATCTCTTAACTTTAGCTAACGAATTTGGGATATAACTCTCCAAAATGATTCTAGCATAATGGACTACACTTGCACCACACTTGCTCACGGTTACAAGGTAGTGGAAGATACAAACTTTGTGCAATACAAGAAATAACATTATTAGAACTGCTTCTACTACGGAAAATGTTTAGGAACTACAGCAGTCTTCGTCTGACCCGCGAACACAACAGATGAACTCGAAGCAGGTGATGGCTCACTCAGGACGTCACAGACAGTCCAGTCCCATACCGTCCCTTTGTCCATCTGGGAAGAACGGTGTTGATGACACTCCAGAATATCCACGATATATATCGACCATGTTTGGCAGGCGGAGCAGACCATCGTTCTCAGCAAGGTGGAGAGTTTTACTAGCTTTGCTTCACGTTCGTGCCTTCGCATTGTGCCAGCGGTTTCAGAATGGGTACTACATGTAGTTCATCTCCATTACTTATTTACATAAAATGCTTTAGAATCTGACGTTCCTAGATTAAACAGCACCGAGTTCACTAAGATGCTTCAGCAGACCCTCAAAAATCATACTGCGATGATCCATTTCTGCGCAGCGCTCTTTAATACACATTGTTTTGCTCGCTCATTTGGTTCTACGCTTTGGACACATTAAGTTGTCCCATCCCTTAGGGGTCGTTACGTTGGCACTGATTTGTTTGAGGCAATGAAAACGATGTATCAGTATGCCATCATAGGCAACTGTAAGGCACAAATATGCATTCAGTTACCTTTGTGATGTTCTTTGAAGTTGAGCGAATGGCATTTGAAGTAAATCACCCAACCCTACATGACAGGACAAAATCGAAGGCGTGGTTTATGTTAAAGACGCTCTCGGTATAAGAGGTCATTTCTTTTGTAATCTGGCAAAACTGATTCGCTTTTTTATGATGGCATGATAAGTGAATAATAGTAGCAAGAATGTAGTTAAAAGCCGCGTCATTGTTGAAAGATAACAAATAATCGTCTCCTATGGGTATTTTCTCTTGTAGCAGAAGCTCACCATTAAGTTTACCAAATATTCTGTTCATTTGAAGCATTCAAATGAGCGCAACGGAATCGAGGGTGGTCGAAAACGAATCCAGGCCATTGATCGGGATTACAGGAGTCACTGAATATTTATCGCGGCTAGCATGCAGATTACAACCTCGTTGTCCATCTTTCTTATGTCTATGATGATTTACCACAATGCAGCAGCGTAGAGGCTGCAATGTGAGACGGTAGAAATCACAAGGATTTTTTAAGTATTGAACTGAAACGGTTTAGTCAACCAGTATTTTCAAAGCCCTTTAGTCAAGAATAAAATAGAAATAAAAGGATAAAGCACTCGGCGTTGATCGATCCCTAAGCGATGCGTCATGCATTCCACTTCGTTAAGCATCGTTTAGAGGTGATTGAATGCATATCTGGCCTTTTCAATGACTCGCGGTGGCCTGCCAATGTATCGAGCTGGTGCTGCTATCCTCTCTGACAAGTATGGTACCAATTTTCCGACTCCAGAAGGATGGAAGACTTGGTGGGCCATGAGCGCGGGAATCGATTCCAAGTGTGTTTCAGGGCGCCTCCGACCACTGCGCCACAAGCACTCTTTGTCAAGAATAGCAATCTTTTTTCTGTAGGAATGCATTTGTAGAAAATGGCCTTTTGAATTAGAATGTTAACTTTTCATTCACTGCCTACTACAACTTTTCACGGCAGACTTATGTGAAATGCAACCACAATGATGCTGAGATATTTGCATAACACCGGACCGCAGGTTCATGCGAAACAAGAGATCCGCATGGTGTAGTGGTGAACGCGTTATCCCCTGGAAAGGGTAATAGCATGTTCGATCCACGTCCCAGAGACTTGTGGTCAATGGTTTTGCAGATGTCTTAGTACCACTTTGAATTATATTTTATCGTGTGATATCGTCCAATGGGCGCGTGCGGCGCAATGGTTGGAGGCGCCACTGCGACGCACCAGTGGAATCGATCCCTGCGCCCATGGCCCACCAAGCGTTCCATCCCTCCGAGGTCGGCAGATTGGTACTAGACTTGTCTCGGAGGATAGTAGCTCTTGCTCGATACATCGGTAGGCCACCGAGAGCCATTGTAAAGGCCAGGTATGGCATTCAATCATCTCCAAACGATGCTTAATGAAGTTGAATGCATTCTGCATCCCTCAGGAATTGATCAACGCTGAGAGCTTTATCCTTTATCATCCAATGGGCTCTTTTAGTTTTACTGAGCGGATTTAATCGCCTACCTTTTAAAAATCAATCCGCGTTTAATGCTATCCTCGAACCGACGTTCCATCAAACGTGTTTAAGAACAGCAGAGGTAAGTGTTTAGCAAAAATCGACAAATAGCGCATGAGAATAGAAAACCTGTATGAATTACAATGCTAGGCCAGTTTTTCAAGTATTCATCTTGGACATGAAGAAATCGTGGCATCCTCAGCGAAAAGAAGACGCATCGAACTTCGGAAGAATTTCTCCATCTAATAGCATAGCGAAAAGAATGCTGGAAAGTAGGAAATATTTTTGAACAAATCTAAACAAAGTTGTGTACAGTATTTAATATTTTAGTTGTCCTTCAGAAATCATAAAAATTCTCCCAGAGCTTCAGAGAGAGATTATAATGAAGAGACCTTACAAAAATCTCAGACAGAGCACATGGCGAGGTTTCAGGAGTGCGGACGACGTTTTTCTGAATCTCAACATCTCTGACATCTAAGTCATCATCACCATACCTCTTAAATACTATTTTCTCGTAGTATCTCACACTTTAACTAGTCTAAGCCTTTAACCCTATTTCATCGTTTTATCAAAAAACCACTTCCAATGTGCTAAACAACGTCTGACAAATTTTGCGACTAGTGCTTACAACTTGGCACACCGTTTCATAATAAGTCCATTTTTTCATCTTCTGATGTACGAATAGGGCTTTCTATACCCAGACTTGGTAGTTTGTGATATAATTATAGGTTCTACATCTATGGCTGGACTTACATAAGTTAAAACGGAGTGTAATATTCGGAAGCAATACTTATCCTCCTCATTCGGTGCGCAGTTGACATACGTTTAAGTGGTCTAGATTGCAATGCAACTAACCCATTGTAGTTTCTGAAATGAAGGAAATCGCTGGAAGGTCAAGGATATAGACGAAATCAAAACTACTCGTTACTACTTCTTAAGTTTTACTTTCACTTCCATGGTGTCACGTGAATTTTTCTGCTTTATATATTCGTATTTGTATCATGTGGACCTTTCTGATAAACAAATTTATTTAAACGATGAGTATATTAAATGTTCTATGGTTCTAATCCTGATGTTAACACGACAGCCATTTAGGACCAGACGAAGAATACGAATGACGAAGATAAGGGCGACAAACATGACGACGTCACTCCGCAGAATGAGCAAGAGAGCCCGTAAGGCACTGCCAACCATACGAGTACGCGATGTAAACATCATCGACAAATACTCAAGGATTGTATTCCCAATATGTTTCATTATTTTCAAGTAAGTGTGACTATTTTGCTATATCACTCTCAAGTAGTCGCAACAGACACCTGTCTAGTCTCGTAGAGAAGGAGGATCTTTTCACCTTGCTACTGAGTTTCCATCAAAACAATGGTGATCCCCAAGACCGACTTTCTGTTAACTTCGGCACTGATTGATAATTCGATGTTTTGTTTCAATAAGCAGACACGAGGTTGTTATTATAGAATGACAGTCCTCGCCCATGTAGTACTCTGTGCGGCTGCTATCCACCAACTAACTTAGATACAAGAAATAAACGGCTCTGAAGAAGGCGAAACCGCCGAAACGTCAGCTATTGTGCCCCAATAAATTCTATAATAACAATCTCGTGTCTGCTTATTGAAACAAAACATTGAATTAAATGTGATTATGTTAGGGATTTTTCCAGTACAAAGCTAGAAATAGTCAACTCTTCCTCCGAATTCGCAGACATCTAGCTAGGCTTCTAAAAGCTTCACCTACTAATTTTACTGTTGAGAAACAACATTTGTGGATCCGGGAATTCCTTGTTATTTTATTTTTGAATTACTAAGGAAAAATCGGTGCTAAATGCTAGATTTGCCACATTACATCGTAAAGCCAATTCCATGGATCAATGATTTTTCAAAAGTCAAGTTTTCTCTCGCTGGATCCGTATTAGTAATGAATCCACTAATAGCAGAGAACATCCGAAAACCCACTGTAGTAAGATTTCCAAATGAGGTACGATGCAGTAGATTCAGATGGCTGCAGATTCAATAGAGCATTGAGGCCAATAAAACTATTCACCAGGTTCTAATGAATTCAATGAATTAGGTAGCACTTCCGTATGGTGGATAGTACACTAAATTGTCACTAGACGAGGAAATGGTCAATTTCATATTAAAGCCTTAGTAAAATTTTAGGTAAGACACGAAAGTCTTAAGCATCACCAGTATCCGATATCTTGAATATCTGAATAATAAAAATGTGTTTCAGTTTCTTCTACTGGGGTTACTACTCCATCATCCAGCTCTGACTGGTACAATCAAAGCTGCGTCACTTCATGCTCAACATTGTATGCATCAACGTTCTTAAGACGAATAAAGATTCTTCTCTAGTTTCTTAACATAATTTGTAGCTGTATATATTGTCAATTTTATAATATGTCAAAGATAGAGCAGTGGTTAGAGGTACTCTGCAACGGGTCATTGGTTCGATACCGCGCCCCAGGCTCACAAGGCTCTCCATTCTCCCAGAATTGGCATATTGGTAATTTGCTTGCGAAGATGGGAACATTTGGTTGCACTGGAATTAATCAATTCGGAACGACTTATTCTTATTTATCTCTTACCATATCAAAGATATAATTAATATTGACAAATCTTGAAAAAAAATGTATAAGGATGGTACAGGTGACGTCGTTCGCTTGTTAGTACCAAAACCTTCCTAAAGGATCCAAGTTCCCAAGTTACATTAATGCGCGGTAATCGTACCGCTTTGGTTTCAATTTTTCATTGGACCTTTAACTTCGTGTGATGGACACCTATTTACAACGCATAGTCCTTTGTCGCACATGTCGTGACTTGAGCTCAATTGTGCTCTCTCATGTTTGAATGGAAATCAACTCACAATGGTCTCTCACTGTCATATACGTACAAAACAACTAGTCAAAAACACTTTTTGAGCTGGAACCTTTTTGAGCAGTCCGTCGAATTGAATTCATATGCATTATCAGTGGAGAGACGCTAAACGGCTGAATGTTTGGCTAAATCTCCGGTTAGATCTCGTCCATCAACGAACAGATTTTTAAAGGTCATTATGGATTTGAAGATTTTTTTTCACGACTCGACATCACATAGTGCGTGAATCCTGTCACTTCTTGTACTCAATTCCTCTCCTAGAATCCATGAGCCTTACATTTGTGTGTCGATTCGGCTTCTACCTGAGAAAATGGTCTTCTTCGTAAGAGTCGTTGAACGTTGATCGAGTAAGCTTCGTCTAAAATTACTGGGATAGCCTGCTAGGGCGTTCACAGATCTTTTTATGAAGGATGTTAGCTGATCCCCGATAAGTCCGGTACCAATTTTTTGACTCTAAAGTGATCAGGAGGGCGTGTGTGGCGCAGTGGTTGGAGGCGCCACTGCGACGCGCACGTGGAATGCGCCCATGGCCCACCAAGCCTTCCATCCCTCCGGGGTCGGCAAATTGGTACCAGACTTGTCTGGCTCGATACATCGGCAGGCCACCGCGAGTCATTGTAAAGGCCAGATATGCATTCAATCACCTCCAACGATACTTAATGAAGTCGAATGCATGGCGCATCCCTCAGGGATTGATCAACGCCGAGAGCTTTATCCTTTATCCTTTTAAAGTGATCAGGAACTTGGTTGGTCCCGGTGTGGTCAAATCAGATCCTTGAGCGTATTGAGCGGCACCGTACCAGTGTAACATCCGCGCCCGCATTTCACGTTGGGGACCAAAAATGTCATATTGATTTTAAAGTATATCTTACTATTGGATGTGTTCAACTATCTGTATCCAGGAAACTGGCCATTGAGAAAGGTGTCCAGGCAACGGAGTACAAATTCACTTTATTTAGGCCAACTAATTTTTGTGCTGTCAATGGGCCAATTTTCGTGCGAAATATTTCAATCTGTAGATCTTAGTGGGATTTCAAAATAACAATCGGCAAAAATAATTGTGTGTCAGGATGTTGACACTAATTCATTCCTCGTGTAGAAATGCTACCACCACGTTTTCCAAGAGCTTACGTCGGCATCCTTACATTACTTTAAAATTCTACCAAAAACTACTTATGGGTTCATATTATTTTTCTATCACACTGCTCAACATTACATCTCAGCACTTCTTGCATTCGATTCGTTTCCTCGCATCCATCATCCAAGAAGCTCTTCAAACCTTCTGCATGTGGGTTCAGCTGCTGCACTCTCGTCTTCTTTATGAATGTCGTTGAATGCCAGTCGCTTCGATTATCCCTAGACTCCGTAGATAGCAGAGCTAGTGCGTTCCCGCCTATATTGTAGAAAGCTGTTCCCAGACAGCAGCTCTAGTACCACTTTTCCTAGCACGGCGGAATGGAAGTCCTGGAGACCATGTGAGGTCGAACCTGCACTACACTTGTGATGAACGGATCCGCTACTACTGCCCTACCCGTCCTCTATTCATCAATTATATTGAAAAGAACCTAATGGGTCTATAACCAGCAGCGGCCGTTAGAACAGACATCAAAAGTATTCCGAGAGAAGTGCGATCACAGATGTGGACGAGTTTCCGCGAACACAAGCAAACCAAAAGAGCGCGCCTCTAATGAGTGGCTTTAGAAGCTAACATTTCGGAATTAGTTGCAAACAGTTCAAAGTCACAATTTTTACATTTAATTTGCTGCCTACTCTTTTTAATGCCAGAGTATGTTGCGAAATACAATTTCAGTGATAGTGAGATATTTGCAAAACTTCGGACCGCACGTGTCTGCGGTGGGGAACGAACGCGCTATTACCCTTTCCGAAGGCTAACGCGTTCACCACCACACCATGCGGGTCCTTCGTTTCGTCTGTCCCTAAGCTAGTTCTATCGATCTGTGCCATCAGCAATTGCTGATGGCACAGATCGAAAGACTTCGAAAGGTATTCCAATCTGTTATTGTTGTGTTCTGGATTGTTCGTGTATTTCTCGGGTCAGATAAAGTTGATTGTGGTTATTGAATTCTTGCTGTTCTTCAGTGGTCAAAGGTGCATTTTGCCTTCAGAGTTGTCCAGAGCCCATGCCAGAAATGTAAGTGCGGCTTAAAACTTTCGTGTATGTAAAACGTTTTCAAGGTACAGGTAAGTACTTTAATTTTTTAATATTTTCAGATGACGTCATGAATTTCAAGGGCTTTGTGAGAGTATGGGAAAAGAACTTAAGTTAAACCGTCGTTTAGAAGCGTTCTGAAGTGCTTGCTGTGCGGTAAGAACTGCTCCTCTAGAAGTTCGCTAACGCGTCACATATATGAGCATCTTCTATATCGGTTAGCACTTTTTATTTACTTTTTACAATTAACATGTATTTAAATGGTTGATTGTACATGAGGCTAATGAAAAGATTTATTCGGCTAACGTTTTGACGCCGTCTTCGTCTTCAGCAGAGCCGATGTGTAGGCCAACAATTTAGATACATATTGATTATTTTGCTACCAACGTTGAATGACGATCGGTTTGAAAATTACTTCGTATAGTTTGGCTGTCCTCCTAACGGTTTCCCGCCTTACCGTAGATGGGAGGTGTTCGTGGGTGTCGGACTGCGGTGCACAGCAGGGGGATTCGTCGACCCGGCAGGGTCTCCTAAGCTGAGAAAAAGTTCGGCGTTTCCATCAGAAAGCCTAGCTAAGAGTAAACCAATACCAAGATCCACCACCGTCCTGGTTTCAAAGTCGCATGGTGGCAAATCTCCCTCTCCGCGAGGGTTGGGACTGCCTGTGGTGGTGAAGACCTGGAGCAGACTTTGGCCAGGCTGTTCTCGGGATTCTAGAGAACAGCAATAGCTTAACCAGCAAATCTCCGAAAAGTGGAGTTATGCTGGGGCCCGCACAGCCAGTGAGGATGGGCCAATCAAGTATCCAGGTAAGTAAGTTTGTCCATGTTCGAAATTATCAATGTTTTTATGGCCTTTGTATCTATTTAGGAAGTATGAGTGCTCCACCTGTGTCGAACTATTCTATACCGAAGAGGAACGAGAGGCACATTGTAGAAGTGAAGGGCACTGTCATGCTTTTGGGGTTTGTCACATCGTTCCAATGTGCTTTTCTCACATCCTATCTAGATTTTGATCGATGCCACTCAGATCTTTTTTCCATTCCCAACCTTTAATGCGAAATAATATCTTAGTGCAATTTTCTAGATGAAAGTCTCTCCATATTCTGAACTCTATGCAAATCAGTTGTTACGAGATACCGAATATGAGGCAATCTATGGGATTGACGTGGTTGTCATGCAACGTAGCCAAGCGAATATGGCCTGGTGGGCACTTCGTATAGTAACGTCAACTCTTTCTCTTTCGCTCATTCAAATTCCTACGAGGAATTATTGTTTCTTAATGTTAGTGCCAGCTTCACCTTACCTCAGCACACAATCTTTCAGTGACAGTTCAATGCGTAAATTGCATAAGAATGATGATGCTGACCGATCTAAGCCTGGTGGTTCGTTCGGGCATTCTCAAACACCTTCCAGGTTTTCTGTTTTTATGTATTTACTTTCAAACTAATCATAAACACTGTATTTTACTTGAGAGCAATGACTTAATCGTATCTTACCACTAGGTGTTTTTTAATAAATGGCATAAGCTTCTGCGTTAAGCGGTTTTCGATAATGTTTACTTTTTTCATTGTTCTGTTTCTAGTACAAACGAGCGGCAGACTTCAGCCAAAGTGAAAGCTTTGTCTACAACTGGAGGTATAGGAGGTATGCGCAAAACGAGGGATAAGTTTCGTGTTAGCTTCAGCAGTTTGTTGTCGCTTCGATGGTTTCGTGTTATAGAGTTTCAGTGACCTCCACTTAACGCACTTTCCATTGGTACGTAATGCCATATTGTTGGTTATGATAGTATTCCATGCTGGAGAAATACTTTTAATGAAAACGCAGAATACAATTACTCTTAAATTTATTTTTCGCCTCATCTAGACATGTTTTACAATAAAAAAAGCTAAAGCTCTCGGCGTTGATGGATCACTTGGTGATGAGATATGCATTTGATTTCATTAGGCATCGTTGGAAGTGATTGAATGCATATTTGGCTTTTGCAATGACTCATAGTGGCCTACCGATGAATCGAGCCAGTGCTGATATCTTCCCAGACATGTTTGATGCCAATTTGCCGACCCTGGAGGGTTGAAAGGCTTGGTGAGCCTAGGACGCTAGGATTGAACCCATGTGTATTGCAGGGCGCCTCCGACCATTGTGCTACACGCTTCCTGTATGTTTCGCAATATTGCTTTTAATTCATCCATCCAAAAGAGATGTCTCCCTTCTATCTCTCTGGGGTCGGCAAATTAGTACGACACTTGTCTGGGAGGATAACAGCTCTGGCTGGATACATCGGTAGGCCACCTCAAGTCATCATAAAGACCAGATATGTATTTAATCACCTCCAAACGATGCTTGATGAAACGGGCTGCATCGGTTAGCGATTGGTCAACACCGAAGGCTTTTTCCTTTATCCTTTTAATTCATCTACAATCATGATCACATCTTGTTTACATATGAGCAAACACTGGTTGCTAAGCTGGGTCATCATTCAATAATAAATTTTCATTCTGTTGAAGAACCATATCTAATGGTTACAGTTATGATGGGCAGTACAACATTAATCTTGTGAACACCAGGTTTGATCAATAGGGAAATTCATGTATATAAACCAGTGTGTAGAGACGTTACTCGTAATAAGACTAAAATAAGTATTCTGAAGTGATAAACAAGTAACATTCCAGTATTTCGTATATTGGTCCCACGATTTCTTTTCCTTCTCGTATGTTCCATCTGAGGATCGCCCAGCTTTTCCTACCAACCTATGCACTTGTAATCCACATTCCGCCATTTCCATCTTATGCTCACATATACTTGTGAAACTTGTTTTTACTAAACGGTTTACCCAATTTTCCATTCTACTCTCGATGTTATAAAAACGTTGCGAAGAAATGGAAGAATGTTTTATAACCCTCATACATACATATCGTGACACTCTTGACTAACTCTCCCTAGGTTTCACGTTTAACCCTTTCATTTAGGTTTAAAGTCGTTGGCGAAAGCTGGATCCCTAGGTTTCAGGTTTAACCCTTTCATTTAGGTTTAAAGTCGTTGGCGAAAGCTGGAGAGAGGGCATCTAGAGCTAAGGACGACAATGGTCCAATTACTAATGAAGACTGGATACGCCTCGAAGTAGTAAGCTCAAGCCTACCTTGATTTTGTAATTTCGACTTTTTTCATTCGTTTTTTTTTTGTTTTTGCCTATTTTCTTAAATCACAAGACAGATTAGCTCTTCTTTTCGGATTTCAGAGCAAGTACGCAAAAGCTGCTGAAATGGCAAGTGAAACACTTCGTTCAAGTGCTCCAGAAACGCACTGTATGATCTGCAGGACGTTGACTCCTTCTGAATATGGTAAAGTTATACTAGACTCTACCTTAAGTAGTGAACAAATGTTCTAGTGAAAGTAGAAACATTATAACCATAATGACGCCGAAATACTTTCACAACTCCGAACCGCTGGTGCCTGCGATGGAGAACGAACGCGCTATCACCCTTTCCGGGGGCCAATGCTTTCACCGCCACACTATGCGAATCCTTCGTTTCGCCTTTCTCTCAGCCAAGTTATTGCCCTATTAGAAACATTATTTCAAGAACGACTTTCCTTTAACCTCGGTATAACTAATCAAGACGTGTCCTTTCATTGATAAGCTCATACGAGGTTGATTTTAAAAAGAAAAAGCTTGTTGGGCTGACGTTTCGATGTCTTCGTCTTCCTCAGAGCTCTGAGTGTTCATTGATCTTTTTCATGCCGATAGGTATTAGGAAAAAAGATAGTAAAGTCCTCTTAATATAAATAAACATCTTTTAGTTCTTCGTAAGCTTCACGTGTCATCAAGTCACATGGACAAGGATCACGCACAGTCGGACTATGTGGAAATTCTTAGCGATGTTGTGAATTATCAGTTATCTTTTATCGCTACTAGAAGTGAAGACCGTTGAAGCTTATTGTTGGCTGTTCAGATGAAAAAAGCCTATCCAACTTTTCCCCATAACGATCTTCAGTGTCAAATTGGAGGATGTGGAAAAGAGTACAAAAGTCAGTCAGCTAGGTATGTTTCTAAAAAAATTCTGCGCTTACGAACCGATCAAAATCTCCTGACAACATTAAATCTGGTTTGGTAAATCTATAACTTCAACCAGTTCGCAACCGTTTCTATCATCCTCTATGTACAAAGGAAGATGATGTAATATACGCTAACCGTAGAAGCAGTGATCGAATAAGTCCAGGTACCGTGCATCCGAGCTCGATTATTTTGGTGGAACGGTAGATCATTCCGCATCTTTATAAAAAAACACGTAGTCGGTAAATTTCATGTTAAAATGGTTACTCCCGCATAGGACACAAGGACATCACGGAAAGCATTTCGAAGTAGAGGTCACATACTCACACAGGAATTTAGAACCTAATCACATAAAACCTTCGAAGCGTTTTTGGTAAATTCCAATAGTCCAAAAATGAACCACTAGAAGGAAAATGCATTCTGGTCACGATTGATCTCGTGTAATATCTTAGATTGGTTTATTGACGTGAGAGAAATACATTACCCATCCTTGTGAACTCTGTGCGGTTAGCCCCTACATGGAATACTCAGTAAAAGATTCATAGAAAGGGGTAAATACGCGAAGAATCCATTTTGTTTCCAATGTGATTGAAATCTAGAGGTCATGATATTTATATTGGGGTTATGAAACTATTTGGCTGACGATTGCAGGCGACTAGACTTGTTCAGCTCTAAAGGTGAAATCTACCGAAATGTTTGCTTTCTTGAATAAAGTATGTAGTAACAAGCTGTTGTTTAGTCATAAAGAAAAAACCAACTATCGAATAGTGCCGAGGTTAATATAAAGTCAGTCTTGGAAAGTGGAAAGGTAATTTTAAACGAGGAAAAACACCGATTACTAGTGTTTCGAAATCCGGGATTTCTAACCCGAACTAAATAAGTAGGAGCACGTGCGAAACAACTATTGGTGTCGTAATTCCATATTCATTACAGGCGCTCCCACGTTTTGCGTATTCATTTTCAACATGAACTGTGTTGTCCGCTAAATTGCTCATATCGTTCAAATGATTTTGCCAATGTTAATTCTCACCTAAAGGTTTGTTTCTTGACAGCTGTTTTATTAATTTTGAAAAAATCATTTGAGTTTTTTTCAACCACTGCGTTATTGGAATATTCGTTGCCATATATTACTTCTTTAAGGAACATCATGGCCTTAAAAACGGCTATCTTTCTATTCCAAGTCAATATGTGAGAGATCAGTTTAGCAATGAGAGAGCTAAACATAATAGCATTCTAAATGGTCTGGTTCTTTTGGCTTTCCCCTGTCCTATACCAGACTCTAAGTCTGCGTTCAACGTGGGTTTCTTTACTCAGTTTTTTTTGCAGACCGATATTGCAAGTTCAATGTCCCGTTCGCGACAAGGATTAACTTTGATTCCCCTCTCAAGATAAAGGATAAACAAAGGATAAAGCTCTTTGCGTTGATCAATCGTTTGGGATGCGCCATGCATTCGACTTAATTCACCATCGTTTGGAGGTGATTGAGTGTATATGTGGCCTTTACAATGACTCGCGGTGGCCAATCGATGTATCGTACCGGTGCTGTCATCCTTCCAGACAAGTCTGGTACCAAGTTGCCAACCCCGAACGAGGTGTTGCACGGCGCTTCCGATCACTGCGTCAGTCACGCCTTCGCATGATACGACGCCTAATTTTCACCCTTTACGAATTCGTTGGCTTTTTGACAACAAACAATATTTTCTCGATAACTAGAGGACTGAATGGGTTAAGAATAGGACAGTGTTGTCGAAGAGGCTCTGAGGTATCGTTCTATTATCATGAATGATGTGTATGCTGCTATTTACTATGCGTTACTATTGTGCATCATACAAACACATTGCTGTCATCATTTTGAAGTGTTTTGCACTTTGTGCTGTGCCTGTTTCCGTATTTGTTACACATGCTTGTTCCATATAATAACCACTGTGCATTTTATCGGTTATAATCGAAGTACCAATCAATCATTAGTCACATTATCAGTGCATTTTCGAGAAGAAGTTTTTTATCTATTTCCAAGCGCATGATAGAACTTTTCTCGCATATTAGGCTAGCTGATCACCTACGAAAAGTTTGGGGAAAAAAAGTTGCTTCCGTCAAAATAAACTCTCATTAATACGATGGCCCCCCCATCGTATTAATGAGAGTTTATTTTATTTTTTATTTTTTTTGTACCCTCCATACCGTCCACTAAAAGAGCTACGTTTGAAACCTATTGTCTCCATGTCGTTGTCAATGGGATATTGAGTTGAACTGTAAAATTGAAGTATATATCACTACTGGACTGCATTCATTCCAGAACACAGAACAGTCTTCAGGCGCCGTTGTAAAAGGTCTGGTGTCACGTATTCGTGAGAGAGACAGAACGTTTCAGGTTTGAGAATTTTCCAGATTCAAGTATCCTAGATTATTTTACATGTAGGTTCTCAGAGCTTTTGCATGAAGCATCTTAATTCATTAACGACTAATGTTTTATTTGCCTTTTATGTTAAGTTTATTCTGGATAATTTTCTCTCTTCTTGCATCCAACCTCTTTTTTTGGAAAGTTAGTAGTTCCATAGCAGTTCTCTTTACTCTGTTACATTACTGACTATCAATAAGAATATGGAAGTGGTAGAGAACGAATATTTGCCCTGCTTCGATGAACATCTGATGAATTTATGTAAAGAAGGGATTTATAGTAGATTTATTTCTGGAAATCATCGCCTGCAGCAACTACAGTTGTTGTCATATTTTAAAGATATTTTACTTCTTTCTCACACATTAGAAATTGTTCCAGTCGAAGCGATACCATCTTAATGATGTTTCTGTTTCTCGTGCTGTTATTCACTTCAGTACTTTGTAAATGTGCATTACTTGCTTTCCTCTCAGGAAGTATTATCTTTATGGAGACGGTTTTGTTTTAGCAAGCTCCACCAAATCCTCTACGATTGCATTCCCCACGTTCGATTTTAAATCCTGATTCATCGCAGGTTAGCGAATCATTTTTTTTATCATGTCACTTATGTTTTCCCCTTTCTGTCTGCTCTCTCCAGCTCTTTTCTTGTATTGGTAATTCCTTGTAATCTATCATATCATTAATGCTGAAAAAAAACAGAATTTTCACCATCTCCGAATTATCAGCGATAAAATAGGTTTTGCATTAGTATATGTAGGAAAGATTCTTTCACTTTATAAAGATGTTGTCTACCTCATCATCATCCACTGACGTTAGCAGTGAATCGGATCTCGAAAGCAACGACGCCGTTGCAAAAAAGGTAGGACCAATATTAATATTGTTTATAATCTAAAACTATGACGAAAGTAGTTGAGGTTTGCGATGCTATTACTAGAAATTTGAGCGCGAAACTGTTTGAACAGTTTTACAATATTTATAAACTCCATCGTTTTCTCATTATAAGACAGGATTATTACAGCCTCACATAAGTCCAATGATGTGCTGACTTCTTCTACCACTATTGCTGGATTCTGTATCTAGTATGCTAACCTCACATTACATTACTGGTATACTCTCTCACTTTAGAATCCTGAATCCTCCTGCGAAGTGTTTTACTTTCACTTGTTTGCCTTGTAACCATATTGTTGCTTATATCGTTTTTGTATTGGCATACCGTTATTGTTGTGTTATTACTGTTATGACCGGTTCAATCACCCAAGTTTGAGGCGATGATCTATGACAACGTTAGAAAGGCCCCACATAGCAAATCACTACGAAATCGAGCATTCATCTTTCAGCTAGTGATTATTCGTTGCATAAAACAGACGAATGTCTATTTTTTGCTGGCAACTTCTATGTTATACGGTGTATTGGCCTGACCATTATAAAATATGATAGTGATGTGCTTTCAAGAATGTTTTGCATAGAACGTAACACACTTTATATCCATTGAAAAATTACGGCCAGTCGTTAACACTGAGAGTCCAACTTCTAAGCCCTGTCGTTGTGGCGTCTCTTTGACTCATAATTTTTCGCCTCATCTAGTGTGGATTGGACATAAACTCGTGTCAGTCTATCAGTTCTCCATCCTATGTTCTCATCGAATAAGTGAATCGCTTCTTTTACTGTACTTTCCTCTCGAAAATTCAGCTTTTCGATGTGTTTTGCATGCAATTTTGGTGTGTTCTCTTTTTCGTTGTCCTATAAGTTCTTCCTACTATACTACGCGCTGCATTTCGAACTTTTTTTTCGTAGGTAAACGTAATATACGTAGGTATTTTCTATGTCTGTCCATCCCCCGCCATAACCATGGTTCATCATTTTGACTAGGAGAAAATCAGTTCACATTGACTAACAGTGAACGAACTCTCAAAATTGATTTTCATGCGTTTAGCACGTACTAGCAAATGTTGATTGTTTAATGGCTCCCGGTAATTGTTCCATAATGTTTAAAACGTTCGGAATGCGATAATTTTATACAGAAGTCTTCTTTTTTCAATTCAAGGATTGTTGAAATTACAGCTGAACTTGGAATTTCTAATGACTAATTGTTCTCTATTAGTTGAAAGGATAAAAGGGGTGTTTTTGTGCTGCCCACTAAACATGACGTAACTCTTTTTTCCACATCAAGACTGCGTGATGTGTTTCATTTCCTCTATGTCAGGAGAACGAATAGTTAATTCTTCCCTATCTATGCCTTAGGTACGTGTGACTCTATCTCGCTGTTTTAAGGGTTGTTAGTTGTAAAGATGGTTAATTCTTCGTAAAATGTTCGAATTGTAAATCTTGCTTATGTAAGGTTATAGTGATTGTAAATAGTATGAAAGAATTGCAAATTGTATGAAGGGCAAATTATAAATTGTATGTGGAACTGAGTGTACACTTGTATTTCAATTACGCGTAGACACATCTCAATAATTTACTATCTTGTTGTAAGAGGAAGATTCCGTAATTGTCGAACCGCAGTGTTTAACAAGACGGAACTTTAGTACACTCCTCAACGCGGACAGCCCTGTGGTGGGTACAGTTTCCTTCCCTCAGGAACTCTCTCGCCGACGAAGTAAGCTCATCCGAAGTTTCGAAAATTCCTAGGTATGAAGGGAAGTCTTTCAAGTCTGACTCCCACTACAATGATTTGTGTTATGTAATCTATCGATTAAATGCCAAACACAGTAAAGAGTTCTCTGCCAATCCAAAATGAATGACCACAAATAAGTGGGTATGAACTCGCGTTGACCGAACTGCCTCCACCAACTATGGGTAAAGGCCCACTCTTATTGGACTCTAAATTTTAAAATTGATTGAAGATCCTATTTTCTCACAAGTGTTTTTTTTTCTAAGAAAAAGTTATAAGATTGCTGGTAATTCGGGTGATTCAACGACATCGCGGGTCACCCTCATGTCAGAAAGTGAGGGTGTGGTCAAACAGAAAGATTTATTGTCAGATTGTTGTCGAGCACTTTTTTACTGATAACGAAGAGCTTTTATGATCTATATGAATACCTTCAACACCACGTCGAAACTTTTGAATATATTTGTTACGTGGTGACATCCATGGATGTGAAGGTTGAGAGAACTGCAACTCATTGTCCAAGAGGGTTACTTTTGAGGCACGTACAGTTCGAACTGAGCAGACTTTGGCCAGACTGACTTCGGAATTCCAGAGAATCACCGTGGCTAAGCCAGCAAATCTCCGAGAAATGGAAAGTATGTTGGGACCCGCACAACCAGTGAGGACGGGCCATCCATGTATCCAAGTGTATAGTTTGCACAATAGAGGATAAAGGGATGAAGCTCTCGGCGTTGATCAATCCCTGAGGGATGCGCCATTTATTCGACTTTACTAAGTATCGTTGGAGGTGGTTTAGTGCATATCTGGCATTTACAACGACTCGCAGTGGCCTACCGATGTATCGAGCCAGTGCTGCTATCTTCCCAGATAAGTCTGGCACCAATTTGCCGACCCCGGAGAGATTGAAGGCTTGGTGCGCCATGGATGTGGGATCGACTTCACGTGTGTGTCGCAGTGGCGCCTACAACCACTGCACCACACGCTCTCTACTTTGGGCAGTAGTATAGATGAAGAAATATCATTAAGTTATCTTGATCCGATAGTGGGTAGTACTGTGTAATTGGGAAAGCTATTGCTTCTTTAAAATAAATGCGAAAGGTTTTTAAAGCACGAAAATTGCAAAACCTTGTTGAGAAAAGTATCCGGTACTTTCTATGAGCTTTCGTTTTATCTTCCAATAGTTAGGAATGTTCTCTGTCGTAATACAGCCAGAGTTTATTGGCGATGAAGTGGAAAGGATGGGTTTTTAGCACGGTCAAGAGCACTCTGCTTTCTTTAGAAAAAATTATAAACCAGTTATTAGCTCAATGGTTTTTCGCTTGCTTCCATGAATTGTGTGGATACTTGCATGTTCTCTCGAGTTCCCCGTTCATATTGAAGTCTAGCGTGTCACCTCACTTATCATCTCTATGGCACATTTTTTCTTTGAAGACTTTTTAGTCAACAAAATGGGCGCGTCATTTTGGAGCTGATGGTTGATAGGCTTCTTTGCTAAGAGGCCTGATTGTGAGCCACTTGTTTCCTTTTCCCTCTACGTTTTCCACATTTCTTGCTGGCTTCCTTGTTTATTGGACACCCCAGAGTATAGTCTCCGTTATCAAAGGTAGCAGTAGTATAGTCGCCATTATCAAAGGTCAAAGAAAGAAGCATCAATTCAAATCCGTTCTCTTCCAATCCAACCGCCAGTTCCTCACTAGTGAAGTTTCATTCCGATTAATGCACAGTTCGGTCTTCTCGATACTGCAGATCATTCAACCCTTTTAACAGATAGAAAACACCTAATAGCGGAATTGTGGCGTAGTTGCAAAGATGCATTCAGTTAGATTCCCTCAGGCGAAATCACTACGTTCGATTTTTTCCACTTATCTCGGATCCTTTTCTTTCAAAAATGTGTTTCTGAAAAAATGTGAGCTAACTTCAGAAGCATCAATTCAGGTTATTTTTTCATTTAAGGATTTCAGATTCAGGTAGTGGACATGTGAAATACTGAGCACTGAGGGAGACCTTTCTCTTACTAACTCTCAACCATGATGGGGATGGTAGTCCCATTTTCATTGGTCTTGATAAGTGGCTTTTCTTCCCAATTTTGAAAACTTCTATGCATTAATCTAAAGTGTATGTCGAAGAGCATGCTGGTTCAAAGAAGCATGGGTTCTTCTCATGGTCCTCACATCCGGAAACATCATTGAAGAGGAGACAGGACTATGTGACTCATGTTCTGGCTGGCGTATTTGTGATGAACCCCTCAAATGCTTGTAGAATTGTCTCAACGTACTGTATCCATACAGGGTGGGGTTCATCAAGCGAGATGAGTGGCTCTGGTGAATGGGCGTATTTAATCGAACATGGACAATTAACCACCTATTAAACGTGTTTTCAGGTGACTGTTGGTAAGACATAGTCTTTTCTTCTTAGATATATTTCTATAAAGTTCTTTCATTTTGTCTTATCTCTACTCAGCCTCAGAATTACGTCAGCATCAGATGCTCTCGTTCATACTGATGAAGACCATTCACTACTCACGAAAGGCTATCATTCGTCCATTTAGGTTACTCTTTTCCTTCATGGATCGGCTTCGCTTTAAAACTTTAATGTTTTTGTATAGTAGGAAATTATGACAAACAAATAAATGTTGACTATGTTGACGCATTTTATGTTGGATCTTTTTGTTCTATTACTTTATACATCAGATAGTGCAGGATAACGACGCTATCTATAGTCTCCATGCGAAGCTACAAAACGCTGCTCGCTTCCGCTGAGAGTCGGTGAGTGAAAGGACTTCTGATGTTTTGCTCAAGAAATTTTTAGATTTTTTGACTATATAATCTGTGGACAAAAGCCTTTCTTATCTTGCAGGCTTTCACACAATAAGAAGTTATCTTTATACCTCATGTGCATCTGCACGTTATGATCCTTTCGGATGAATCTGTTTGTTATTATCGCTCGCAAAATGCATGTATATTGTCAAATTCTAGAACTTCTTTTCTCCATTCCAGGATCCTTCAGAAGCGTATAGACGATGAGACCTTGATCTTGGCCATTTTAACCCACTTGAGCAAACCCGTACACATGGCGATCTGTCAGATAAGCTATTCTTCGTTATATATCCGTTGTGTTTTACCATCGCTTTTTCAAACTGCTCGGTGTACTACCTTGTGCACTCGATAGCATTGTTTTTTTAAACCGTTGTAACCTTTTACTTACTACTATAACTACGATTATAGTAACTATTACTTAAATAGTTCCTATTCTCTACGATATCACATGTGTCCTACACTATTTACTTATAACTATATTAAATCTTCCACGACTTTCTATTAACCTCGGCATTGATCAAGTAATTCTTCGTATTCTTGTTGAGCAAACGCGAGGTGTTACTCTTATTCTTTATTCACGAATAAGCTGACGTTTTGGCGGATTTCGTTTTCCTCAGAGCCTGGAAAGGTCACCTTGACAGCAATCTACTTGGCCAAACGCCTACATAACCAAAGAAAGAAAACGCTAAACCAAGATTTCAATCACAATGAACACAGCTTTGCACACTCACCGCTTTCTATCCGGCTCCCACTGGGTATGTCGCGTGGAGACCAACCGGCACAGAATTCACATGGAAGCGTAATGTGCCCCTCCCATCAGAATAACAGGCTTATGTACTACCCAATATCACGCGTGATAATGAGGCATTCTTCACTGCGGTTCTTTTTCGGATTTCTGGAATTAATCCAGAACGCCTCGAGTGTTTTGCGCGCTTGTTTTCGACTCCTGTACGAGGATCGTGACATGTACTTTAAAGTCCTCCCGATTATGTCTCTGGGTCCTATGCGTGCCTAATGAGGTATTTGGTTTACGTTTGTCGACTAGGTGTTCTTTTATACGGACGCAAAGGGTCTGCTCGTTTTGCCAATATATTCGTCTCCGCACGACATACATGAGATCAGATAAAATTCTCTAAACCTGCCCTTCTTAAGCAGCGTTTTATACATGCGCTTACATCATATGAAATGAAGGGTAGGAGAAACGGGACCTTTTTATCGCTAGAGTTGTCATTTGGAGAGCTAGCGTTTCCACTGTATCTATCCCGAGCTATAGTTTCGTAACCATTAGAAATGGCTATTTGCCGTGCCAAGTTTGGCGACTCCGCCCTCTGTTCTTTTCCCGTGCACACGTTGGTTGCTGTTCGAAACATGTTTCTTACAAGAGCCCTTTTCGTGTGAGAGGGGTGAGAGGAGAGGTAATGAATCAAATTGTTTTTACTACTTGGCCTTCGGTACCACATCGTAATGTAGCCATTTTCGGGCAAGTTGATTTGGACGTTTAGGAATGGAAGCCAGTTTTATTTCTGTTTCTCTCGGGTAAACTTGATATACTCTCGCTGTTCATTCAACAACTCGAAACATTTGTCCATCTCCTCTTGTGTTGGGCGAAGGACAAAACAGTCATCTACATATCTACAGTAGAGTAGCGGCACGAGATCGGTCACAGGTGCTTCCACCTTAGACATAGACGCAGGACTTGGTGCCAGTCGCTGTCCCATTGCCAACCCTCTTATATGAGCGTGCGTAATGATTTCCCGACCATCTGAAGATTGAGCAGCTCAATCATTCTTTTAAGAGTGCCATCAACTGCTCTATCTTGAAGCCATACATGTTTATTTATCCTTCGTGCTGTATAAAGAATTCGAATATGTCTTGCATTGCAAAGTCATTCGACACTTTTGTATGAAGGGCGGCAACGTCGAAGGATTCCATCACGTACGCCCTGCTGGGCTGCGCAGTACGTAGACGATCTAGAAACATCTGAGTATTCGTGAGGTAGGCTGGAATGTGTTTCAACAGCTGGGTAAATATTAGGGTTGAAAACCATGTTATCCTATCCGTTGACCCGTTTACACAGCTAATGATAGGTCTAACCTTAAACAATGGTGGATCGGTGGACGCAAGATCATCGCTGCATACTAACTTATGAGCTTTTATGGGCAAGTACAAGACGGGACATGTTAGTAAGTCAACTTTTAGTTTTAGAAACAACGAAACACCCAAAACAGAGGAACTATTACAAGTAATCAACAACTACATAGTCCAGGAACTGACAATAGAAAGCCAACAAGGCAAGTCTCCAGTTCCAAGAAACGACCGCAACAATACGTCGATTTTGTATATGACGAGAACATTCTGAACAAAGTCCTATCCAAACGTGACTGGCAGATTAAAGAACACCCGACCGAAGACTACAAGCTGCTTGTCGACGGACAGAAAAGTTGCGCCGAATTCGCCTCAGTTCCTCAGGCAAGAAGATCGGATCGCATCTCCACCACTACTAAGGAGTTCCTCGAAAACAGAAGGAAACTGGAGCTTGATCCCACTGCAACATGTTTAGCGCGGCTAGCAATAAATGCCAGCTGCAGAAGAGCTCTGCAGGAAGATCTACAACGGTACAAGCAGAAGAAACTACTGGAAACAGCAGAGAAAAGAGGCAGTCTGAAAAAATGTCGTCGGAACTATGTGATTATAATGTTCCGCTGTCAGCCCTGATGAACGAAGATGGGATCGTCAAAACTTCCCGCCATAATATGAAATTAGTAGCGGAAATGTTCTACACCAATCTTTTCCGCTCCACAATCCCCGTCCTGGGCCGTGATATCCCCGCTGGAGAAACACCACTTGGAATTCTTCCGTCGGAGGTTTGGGTTGCGATAGAAAGCATGAAAAGAGGCACAGCTCCAGGACCAGACAAAATCACCGCCGATTTGCTTAGAGCTGGAGGCCACAATTTACATGTACGTCTCGCAGACCATATGACAACATACCTTCAAAAGAAAAAATCCCAGACCAGTGGAGGACGTCGCGCACGGTCATCCTGCCTAAGAAAGGAGAGTGAAAGGATCTTCGTAACTATCGTCCTATATGCTTGTTAAATGTACTCTATAAGCTTTTCACGAAGATTATCCTCTCGCGCATATCAAGGACACTGGATGAGGCGCAACCAGTCGAACAAGCAGAATTTCGAAAAGGATTTTGCTGCATGGGCCACATCCAAACCGTGTCCAGGGTCATCGAAGCTTGGCGGGAATGCCACTTGCCTCTAGTCCTAACCTTTGTCGACTATGAAAAAGCGTTTGACAGTGTTGAAACGAATGTAATTCTCTCAGCGCTCGTCGACCAAGGAGTGGAGCCGTCCTACATAAGAACTCTGTCCGAATGTTATCGGAACTGTACTACGAAAATATAGCTTTTCCATCGACCTCTTACCATACCCATGGGAAAAGGCGTTCGACATGGGGACACAGTATCGCCAAAGCTGTTCAGTGTCGCACTGCACTGGATAATGAAGTGACTCGATTGGGATGAGAAAGGCCTACGTATTGATGGAAAATTCCTATCAAACCTTCGTTTTGCCGACGACATTGTCATCTTCTCAAGAAGTACTAGCGAAGCAGAAATGATGATGAACGAGCTCAACTAAGTGGGTATAAAGATCGGACTTTGCATAAATCGAAAGAAGACCCAGTTCATGAAAAACCCATGGTGCGAAGGCGAAAAAATTGAATTGGATGGTTCTCTCATTGCAGAGATCACCTCGTACGTATATCTTGGGCGATCAATGAACATGGAAAACAGCATGAAGGAAGAACTAGATAGAAGGAGAGCAGCTTGGGCCACATTCGGGTCTCTCAAAGAAAACACCAGCCAACTGGAGAGCCCGAAAGTCCGCGCTCATCTCTTCCATTCTGCGGTGCTCCCAGTGCTCTGTTATGGTGCAGAGACGTGGGTTGATACTTGAACAACATCAGGAATTCTTCGCAGTACTCACTGAGCGCTTGAACGGTGTCTTCTAAGACATAACTGGCACTCTCAATTTCTAACCGGAATGCGAAGCTCTGACCTTCGAAATCTGTCATATCTTCGAGATCCAGGAGAATACACATCGACAGCGAAACATAGATGGGCCGGTCACATAATGAGAAGAACAGACGACAGATGGACGAAAAGAACAGTAGAGTGGACTTCAAGAAAATGCAAACGTTCCCTTGGGCGACCACCTACACGTTGGGCGGGCGTGTTCGTAAACAAAGCTAATCAGCTGTACCCACAGCTGCAGTTGTTTTACAGATCACGGTATGAGACTCGCAAGCGATACCATGCTCGAACAAGACCACCACCATTGAGTACGATTGCGAGAGAAAGGAACGAATGGCTTATGTGCTGGGGTCCGCACAACTCGTGAAGACGGACCGTCCAAGTATCTAAGTAAGATTTGGCCAAGACCCTGCAATTAAAAGATGCGTACTCAACGGAATTAGCAGTTCACAAATTTGGAGATTCTAAAGCAGATACGAAGAAGTACGGAATCACCTCCATAACACTGCGAGTTATTCACGGAGCAAAATATGAAATAGCGGTGACTAGAACTATTCTGATACTGACATACTAAACGATCACACAGCCATTAAAGCGCTGCAGGCTCGGTGTGGAAGACCAGGAATTCCTTCATCGGAATAGCATTTCTCCTTCAATAGATCCGACCCGCAGCACTATTCATCCTAGTCGGAGGAAAACTCTTGGTCAATCGAGTCACCCGCTAATAACGAATTTATGGGATCCAACAAAAAAGAGTGACAGCAACAAAATACGGCGTAAACGAAAAGACGAATACTACGTGCGCTTTCCGTGGAAGAACGATGCAACGTTACCAGACAATAAAGCCATGGCGGTAAAACGATTACAAGCAATAACCACAGAATTTAGACAGGATCCCAAGATGCTGCAAAAGTACCATGAAACAACTGCAAATCAATTACATCAAAACATCATCGAAGAAGTTGACGAATCTAAACCATCGGACGCTTCAGTCATACACTATCTTCCACATCACGCCGTGCTCACGCCGCACAAAGAAACAACGAAAATAAGAATTGTTTACGACGGGTCTGCCCACACAAAAACGACTCCATCACCTAACGAGGTACTTCACCAAGGACCCAATTTCCTGCCTCAAATATGCGATATTGTGCTTCGATTCCACTTTGGCGAAATCGCATTAACTAGCGATCTCGAAAAAGCCTTCCTACAAATACGATTGCACGAACAAGATAGAGACGCCCCACGATTCCTTTGGATGCGCGATATCTCAAAACCTTTCGAACAACAGAATATGGTCACCTGAAGATTTACTCACTTAATCAAGGAACTTAACTGTCCGCATGACCCAAAATTGGTCGAAGATCTTGCGAACAACACATATGTGGACAACGTCATCCTCACGGCGACATCAATACATGAGGTATTTACGACATATAGATAATCAAAACAAATATTCCACGATTTCAGCATGAATCTCCACGAATTTGTTACCAAGAAGCAACAACTCATGGAACAAATTCCTCAAGATGAATTGTCAAGGAACACCACCCAAAAAATTTTGGGAATAAAGTGGAATTTTCAAGAAGACAAACTCTTTGTTTCATGTCAATATCCCAAAAAAACTGAAACTGACAAAACAAGCCATAGACGAGCAAATAGCCTATATTTACGATCCCATGGGATGGATCATCCCACTTACGCTGAAAGGAAAATTGTTCCTCCAACACCTATCGAGGTACGAGTACACATGGGATTCATTACTTTCAAACGAATACCAACAACAGTGGAACAAAATAGTAGAAGACACGAATGGATTTGAAGCCAACATCCGACGAGAAATCATCCAAATCGGTGTTCCAACTAAACCAGTTATTTGCGCAGAGGCAAGCAAGCAGTGTATGGCCACTTGCGCACATATCGTCTCAAACAATGAATCATAGCTACCTGTGGGAAAGTCCACGCTACCATCACGCAAGGATAACCCTACTATACCAAAACTCGAACTAAATATCTTAATAATGGCAACGCGGTTAGCTCGATCTATCCACGAAGCTCTAAAAAGCCACACCATCATCACGGATATAATAATCTTCTCAGATTCCGAGATAGCTCTTGGCTGGATAGGATCCCAAAAATCCACAAACTCCCATGGAACGCGAATAAAAAAGAGAGTAAGGGAAATACGACAAGTAGTGGAAAATCTACCCACATCAATCCAATTTGGTTACATTAACCACAATCCGGCAGACTGTGCAACTAGAGGACTCAACAAATACGAGCTAGAAAGTCACATGTGGTGGAAAGGACCTAAATTCATGAGGCAAACGCTAAACCACCCACACTAATGCTCAACAACAGCGGATCCGAGAATTACACCACCATACTCACTGTCGGAGGCTTCGAAGGCGTCCTACTGAATTGGGCACAGCATAACCAACTATAACCATAACCAACATCTTCTTTCTCCTTCTTTCTTCTTTCTTTCTTCTTCTTTCTGCTTCTTTCTCTTCTTCTTTTTCTTTCTCTTCTTCTTTCTTCTTCCTTTGTTCTTTCTTCTTCCTTTGTTCTTTCTTCTTTCTTCTTCCTTTCTTTCTTTCTTCTCCTTTCTTCTTTCTTCTCCTTTCTTCTTTCTTCTCCTTTCTTTCTTTCTTCTCCTTTCTTTCCTTCTTTCTTCTCCTTTCTTTCTTCTTTCTTTCTCTCTTCTCCTTTCTTTCTTTCTTCTTTCTTTCTTCTTTCTTTCTTCTTTCTTTCTTCTTTCTTTCTTCTTTCTTTCTTCTTTCTTTCTTCTTTCTTTCTTCTTTCTTTCTTCTTTCTTTCTTCTTTCTTTCTTCTTTCTTTCTTCTTTCTTTCTTCTTTCTTTCTTCTTTCTTTCTTCTTTCTTTCTTCTTTCTTTCTTCTTTCTTTCTTCTTTCTTTCTTCTTTCTTTCTTCTTTCTTTCTTCTTTCTTTCTTCTTTCTTTCTTCTTTCTTTCTTCTTTCTTTCTTCTTTCTTTCTTCTTTCTTTCTTCTTTCTTTCTTCTTTCTTTCTTCTTTCTTTCTTCTTTCTTTCTTCTTTCTTTCTTCTTTCTTTCTTCTTTCTTTCTTCTTTCTTTCTTCTTTCTTTCTTCTTTCTTTCTTCTTTCTTTCTTCTTTCTTTCTTCTTTCTTTCTTCTTTCTTTCTTCTTTCTTTCTTCTTTCTTTCTTCTTTCTTTCTTCTTTCTTTCTTCTTTCTTTCTTCTTTCTTTCTTCTTTCTTTCTTCTTTCTTTCTTCTTTCTTTCTTCTTTCTTTCTTCTTTCTTTCTTCTTTCTTTCTTCTTTCTTTCTTCTTTCTTTCTTCTTTCTTTCTTCTTTCTTTCTTCTTTCTTTCTTCTTTCTTTCTTCTTTCTTTCTTCTTCCTTTCTTCTTTCTTTCTTCTTCCTTTCTTCTTTCTTTCTTCTTCCTTTCTTCTTTCTTTCTTCTTCCTTTCTTCTTTCTTTCTTCTTTCTTCTTTCTTTCTTCTTTCTTTCTTTCTTTCTTTCTTTCTTTCTTTCTTCTTTCTTTCTTTCTTTCTTTCTTCTTTCTTTCTTTCTTTCTTCTTCTCTCTTCTTCTTTCTACTTCTTTCTTCTTCTTCTTCCCTCTTCTTCTTCTTCTTCTTCGTATTATGAAAAATATGATTTGCAGAGAAAAGGAACAAACTTGGAGTGGAAAGTGGGGCACATCGTTTCTGAATCCAGTTCTGGCAATAGGCGTTACTTCATTAAAAGGAATAAATTTCAACAAATGTGCTCACCCCTCTGCTCCTACGAGGCCCGTCATTTGAGCGATGTTTTTATGATGAAGGTATAGTACTGTGCTGAAAGGGACAAATCAACAATCCAACGACGTGATGTCGAGTTACTTTTCCTGTAACCTTTTGTGCAGAATCCCTCCACTTTTAGAATTGTCTGGAAAAGGTATAAGATTGAAAAAAATGTTTGTCTGCCAAAATCATTGAAATTATCCAATATGCTTAGCTCGTGACTACGCTCGACTTCGTACGGGATAAGGAATTTGGAATGGGACCGCCACACATGAAATCTTGTATTATTCAATAAAGTGGACACGGACCATGTTATTTAATTCTATTAAGCTTTGCATCTCATACAGAAAGGAAGAACCAGCAGTAATTCTCAGTGAGGCCCATTTTGCAGTTGCTAGTGGAAAATAGGCCTTTGGGTCAGTTGTCGGCACCGAATAACCAGTAGCTTTAAGCAGAATGCTCGACTTCGTGAGAAGACGCCACGCGGGACTTTCTCGTGATTGTCACAGGGCAATACCTCAAGCTTGGGTAATTAAACCGTTTACACACATGAATGCAGCACTAATATAACATTAATATCGACGGAGAACTACTGGCACACAAATAAGGCAAGTTGAAGGTTATGAGGTGCTGTACCTGCTATTGAAGTCATAAAGGCATAAGAGTATTGTAAATAATACTATTACAACATTAGCACTATGATAACAGCAACTTGATAACAATGACGAGTAAGAGATGTGGATGATAGCGCCCGCACTGGCGCGTACAGTGGCCAAGAAGCCGATGGCTTGAACAACAGAAGAGTGAGATGCAGACGAGACGTGCATTTGGCTAAGCTAGAGATCTTATGTACAGCGGTTATGTGCACTTTAACATTAATCGATGAGAATAGCAAGTTACCTAAGCTTCGATGGTGGAAGTGACTACGAACGAGATGAGACATCTGAGGAACACGGTCAGGCGGCTGGTCTTGGATAACGATATGTCTGCAACGTGAAGTTTGAGCATCGATGTGTGCCACCATTGCCTAAGATATCATGGGCCAGAAAGATAACGACTGAGAAATGATAAGCCTATAGCGGCTTAACAAATACGCAGCATAAGATGGCCAGTTAGTGGCCTTGTACGCATGGCGTACCGTATGGGAGGAATGGTACATGCCGCCGATGGCGCTTCAGACAGAACGCATTTGAAGATAACCGCCACTACTGACAACGCACCGCAGACAAATTGATAAGCAATGAACATTGAAAGTTGGACGAGGATCAGGATAATGATAAGGATATACTGGGCTGATGGGAAGCGTGGCGTAGTAACGGTGATGCTAAACTAATGTACAATTCGCAACTGTCATTTAATAATGATATGATAAAGTTAATGTACAATAATGACTACGTGCAGGATGACTTAACGATAATCTACATTGGTGACATACGAGATCAATACGGTGCGGATCTAAAAGCGGACGAACCCTGACAGGAGCAAATCCGAATAGCAATTCATGAGGCTATTTATATGCTTATATGCTTTTGGAGAAGGCGGTATTTGGCACAGGTCCAGCTTCTTTACCGAAACCATTCCTCGGCTACCGTTTCGAAATCCTCTCGAGCCCAAAGAGCAGCTCGCGGAGGTCGCAAACATCCTCGTGCCATTTTTGTTATTGTACGCATAATACCCTTTTCATTATTGTACGCATAATGCCCTTTGGACAGTAATAACTAACAAAAGTACAGATCGTAAAAATAGATTTGCATAACAAGACTGTTTATAGGGATCGAAGTTCCTTAGGATGGGATCAAATATTTACGTACTACGACATTTGCAAGGCAACTTGAGAAACTGTGGTTATGATCCCTACACCAGAACATACAGTAATAGAAAGATAGAAATAGATATAGAAAGAAATAGAAACTATTCTGGGAATAGTTGCTATAGCCCATGAGGTGCAGATTTGATCTACAACGGCTACTTACGAGACCTCGACCGAATCTGTAACGTTAATACTGTCCCAGTTAGCGACTTAAATTTTGAAAGAAGTAAATTATTAAGGATTTATTACAAGTGGAATCTTATTTTCAAACTATAGGAAGCGTAACTAAACGTATAAGAAAATAAGATTCCACTTGTAATAGTGGTGTACGGCGGAAAGGTTTGCAAATTCTACTCGTTTGTCCAAGGATTTCCCTCATAGCTTCATACTCTCATAGATGAATTTCATGTCGGTTAGCTGCGAAGCAACATGGTGCGTCCTCAAGTGGCGAATGTGGGGTTAACTGCGGACCAAAACCGACCATTGCTTCCCTGAATGTAAGCTAATCCACGGGATGGACTGTTTCTGTTGCACCTATTTGACAAATGCCTTCTGCATTTACGAGGGCACACTCATGCATGCGTGTCTGAATGTGTTTTCGTTTACACCGATTGTATTCTAGAAGTCAATTCGTGAAAAGGAAGTCTATAGGCTGTTAGGAGTTACCTCCAATTCTTAGGAACTGGTTTTGTTGAGCTGATGCGAAGTTGGTATAAAGTATAAATATAGAGTCCCACTCGTAACAGTACGGCTGTGGGGAAGGCGAAATCGCCGAAACGTCAGTCATCGACGAACAACCGAAAACTTATAGCAATCTCTTATCAACTAAACAAGACCAGTTGATAAAAACACATTAGTAAATAGATCAACTATTTATGCCGAGGTTTATAAAAAGTCGGTCTTTTGAATTAAATAAGCTCTATGACCGATCTGAAACAGGCTTACAAACCACCACTTAGCATACCCAGCCTTCACGTTTAGATCTCAGCAAGCTTTACGTGGATATATGTCAAGAAGCTAAACACAGTAAAACAAACGGGTCTCATTTTCCTGACCCTGAAAGAGCCTAAATATGGCAGCGTTGGATGCGACGAGTACAGAGAGGCTGCTAAAATTTCAGAGCCATTCTTGGCTGCCTAAATCTCGAATGGCTAAGGTGATAATCTATGCGTACAAGGCACGAATACATGCATCGGCATCGGACTGGCTCAGACAAGAAGACGCCACCGATTCAACGCCGTCTACGACACCGGAGGACTATTGCTCCGAACATGCGACAGTAGAGGAGTCACCAGCGTTGGCGTTCTCGTGAATACGAGTTTGGCCATGAACACCAATTCAATCGAACAACCAGCAACCCAAATCGGACGTTTAGGACTCACGATATGTGGATCAATACTTGCTTTGACAGTCTTCATCATCTAAGCTCCAACAACAAGGTATGGCAAAGGTGATGTCGAAGTATTCTGCATGGACGAGGAAAAGTTCTACAAAGAAGGCCATACATTATGTAAGGTAGTCGTTGAGATTTTAAAGCCAAGACTGAACCCAGAGGAAGATCTGAAGAACCTCATATTGAGACCTACGGGTTAGAATAGAAAGAACAGGATGAGCGCGGCTATCTGAGTTTACGATGACGACCATTTATGATAACCACAATTCCAGATGTAGTACCATAACGAAATAGACCACATTGTAGCAAATCCAAGTTCAATGTCCTAACCGATATCGCTGTTGTCCCCGAAATTCTACACGGAGTACTAGTTTTTATTTCTCGAGGAAAGGAGAGAAAGCCGCCAAATTCAAAAAACGAAGTCCGAAAACCACCGTGAACTGGGGCTTATTCAATTCACTAGTCGGCTGTTGGGAAGATGCCGTTCTCGATAACAGCGACGAGAAATACGATCGGCTCATTCAACATCACGCTAGCGTTATGAAAACTGAGAGTTCGAAAGTTACCAAGAGACTTATGTCTCCAGAAATACTCGAGCTGATACGTCATAGTGGAATCGCACGAGCTACAGCCAACAGCCAACTCACGTCCGAACTTGCAAAAAATGGTAGACAAGCAATGAAAGAAGATATTAGGGAGTACGAGTGGAGTAGCAGAGATGACTGAAGATGTACAAGTTCGGAAGAGTATTCACAAAAACCATGAATCATCACTAATTACGTGACCAAGATAGTTACACTCCGACTTCCAAGCGGAACATTTACAGGTTTATGAAAAGCCGTGAGAAAAATCTTTCGAAATTACTTCTCGGATCTTTTCAATCGCCACAACCTCCTTCCCGAATGCTAAAAAACACGATGGATATGTACCACCGGTTCTCCCTTTCGAAATTTGACATGCTGTTTCGTCGGTGAAAAATCAAACAGCGCCAGGTCCGGGCAGGATAAGATCTGAACACTTAAGGAGCCTTCTGCCAGTCCTCTAAACACACTGGCTGGGCTATTCACATGTTATCTGTCTGAAGGCAGGGTCCCTACTCACTGGAAGACCGTGATATTGTTCAAGAATTGACCTCCACGATATCGGCAACTAGCGTGCAATCTGTTTGCTGTCTGTCGTCTACAAACTTTTAACTCGATTAGTCCTAAATAGGACTGACAGAACACTGGACAGAGCAGAGCCACATCAGCAGGCACGGTTTCGAAAGGGATTCAGTACTACCATCATCCAGTGGACCTCATCCACGGTATAACAAGACTCATTGAAGTATGCTGAGAAAACAAGAAACTGCTTTGTCTCACTTTCATACATTTAAAAAATGTTTCTGATTTAGCTGAGATGGAATCAGTCATGGAAGCCTTTGATACTCAGGGAGTCCCTACTCGGTATACAAAGATTCTTCGCGAGCTGTACAAAAATTTCACGAACTGATGGTCGACAATCACACAATCTTCGCTTTGCTCCAAACATTAGCCACGCGGAACGAATGCTTGCTGATTTTGATAAAGCTTGTGGAAAGTGTTATCTTTGTCTTCGAGTCTCCGAAAGCCTTCGACTAAATCTCACAAAAACGATGTTTATGAGGAACAGATTAGCTTTCTATGCCCCATCCACACTCAATGGAACGAATATCTCCGAATAACCTAGTTATGTCTATTTAGGGGATAATCATCATGATGAGCAGGGGTCTGGTGTAGCTGCACCTGATGGCTATCTTTTCGTAAAGGCGATAAAGATCATGAGCCAGAATTTTTACGTTTTTGGTGTCCCTTGTGCGAAAGGAACATACTTAGTAGTTTTTGCCCCGCGTCACAAAGAAATGGAGATTTTTCTAGTGTTCGCTCGAGTTACCCTATGACCAACCAGATTCCTAATGGTGTAGGAAATTGCCTTCGCTATCTGTTGTTCAATCCAGTGGGAAAACAAAGGGCGTAATTTCCAAAATATAATGAAAAGCTTCAAAATGGAAATGTAAGCAATTCGGTAAATTATTGGTGTAAGTTGTATGAAGATTTCAAGGAACTATTCTGCGAGAAAAAAGTGCTCTATCCTTTGCATAAACTGTAGAGACCCAAACATTCAAAAAACGCACCACACCACCTTGATACTTTAACTATCGATATTTAATTCAAGATTGTTCATCAAAGCCTTTTGCAAATGGTTACAAGGAAACAAATGCAGGTTCATCCGAATGGTGACTTCAAGACGATATAGATTGGCATGGATAGTGAATTCCTAGAAGAGGAACTGAAGGTTAATAGCTATTTATTGTGCTACAGCCACTATCATTAGAACACGGAAATGGACTTTGTAAAATACTATAGATTCATCACACTGAACTCTTCGACCTTTCCCATGACAAAGCGCTATTCCCTTGCATATTTGGAGTTGGGCGAGGTAGTGTTGTCAAAGAGAGTTAAAAAAGTGGAGTGCGTCGTTGATGAAGCTTGTAGTTGTAGCTGTACATAGATAATCATCTGTGTCAGAAATTGCTAACACAACGCCCTTCATCAAGCTCGAATTCA
Source organism: Angiostrongylus cantonensis (assembly GCA_009735665.1). NCBI lineage: Eukaryota > Metazoa > Nematoda > Chromadorea > Rhabditida > Metastrongylidae > Angiostrongylus > Angiostrongylus cantonensis. The sequence goes on from MQTX01000104.1 coordinate 1,276,783, forward strand.
AGATCACATTTATTTCTACGGAAGTGGAACGAATGTGCGTGGTTGTAGTGATAAAAGCATCACAACTTCACGACATAACGACGACAAAAGTTGTTTAGATGCTTATCCCAATTGAAAACATAGACGTTGGCCATCCGTTTTCTCTAAGTGGACCATCATTCTAACCGATCATTAAAAAATGGCAAGTATGTAGAACTGCATCGACTGTTCCACTGCAATACGTGTGAATACAATGCTTGTAGCATCGAAAGTTGGAAATTCGTTCCTGAATAATTCTTCAGATAGAATCCGAAACTCTGTTGGGCGTACATATGACTCTTGTATTCAGAAGCGTCACAGGGAAGTTGCAACTTAATGACTTCCTCTACCGTTGAATTTCGCTTCAAAATTATTCAAAATTTGATTATACTGCCTAAATTAGACTAATGGTGCCACTCAAGGGTCATTCTGCCCGCGTTTTAAAACTTTACGGCGGAGCTGATCAAAGACAAAGAGTCATGATTACATACATACTTATCACCTATCCCATTCCCCATTAAGCAAAACGTAACTGCAAATGCTCCATATAAAAAGGAATCCTAAGTAGAGTTGACGGGTGAATTTATGATAATTCGAGGTTCGCTCTATGTTTTTACTTAACTGAATGGTCCGTCTTCACTGGCTGTGCGGAACCCAACATAACTGGTTTAGCTACTATGGTTCCCTGGAGACCCAAGGCCAGCCTTGCCAAAGTCTGTCCCCAGGTGCTCACGACGACATGCAGTCTCCGCTCTTGTGGATCAAGGGGTGATTTGTTACCATGCGACTAGCATGATGCGAGGACTGTAGTGGATCTCGGTATTGGTTTACTCTTAACTGGACTTCGAGATGGAAATGTCGGAATCCTGAGCTTGGAAGGCCCTGCTGGGCGATGAACCCTGCTGCACATTGTAGCTCGACCATGACAACTAAGAACATCTCCCAGCAACATCATTGTACTTTTATTAGTACATTTATTCATATCCGACTATGTGGACCTCGAAAGCTCTGACGACAATTTTTTTTCTTTGCAAAAAAAGCAAATGTTTCTACATGGTCACTAACGAACTCTCTATAACTCTGGATCTCCAACACTAATGCTGCTTTCCAATCAGGAATGTTCCTTTAGTTATCCTAGAATCAGGTACCACGTTTCCTCTAGTTTTAAGGAAATTTTCATATGATTCCAGAAAGCATCCCTGACGATTTCCAGCACGTCATTGGCTTTGCTACAGGACGAAAAGCAAAATGCTCGGAACAACTAGTGAGCACAACTAATGAGGATAAGGTGGCTTGACAAGGTAGAGCGAGTTGTACCATTAAAATGTATCTGCAAAACAACATTTTTTTTCCAAAAAATACTGGCTATGACTATGAAAAACTGGCAATACAATAAGTGTAAAAACTGTCCACTAAGACTACCTTTATCTGTGACACTATTAATTTAACGATGCCTCACTTCTTACTTCATTTTAATTCATTTAAAGGCACTATGAAGCTTGTTAACTCGAAAGGTTACTGAAAATCTGTAGGACCCGTGCAGCGCAGTGGTCGGACGGTCCATGCAACGCAGACATGGAATCGATCCCTGCGTCCATGGCACACCAAGCCTTCCATCCCTCTGAGATCGGCAAATTGGTACCGGACTTGTCTGGCTCGATACATCGGTAGGTCACCGCGACTCATTGTAGAGGCCAGATATGCATTCAATCACCTCCAACGATACTTAATGAAGTCGAATGAATGGCGCATTCCTCAGGGATTGATCAACGCCGTTTATTATCCTCGTTTATGCTGAAAATCCGTTAGAACAGTTTGCGCATTCGTGTTTAATTGCTTAAGCAAAGTTAGAACTGAAAATTCAAGTTGAAGCATTGAAATCATGGAAAGACAAATACCTCGTCATTTGGTCTTAAACAATACGAGGAGTAAGAAATGAAATTTATGACATGCGAAGAGAAAAACATGTACAGAAACTGAAATTCTTAGAATACCAACACTGAAGAGAGAAAAGACAGGATTCTAGTCCATTGAGGCTGGACAACTGATGTTATTTGATGGATTTAAAACTGGTACAACAAAATTTTCGGCTCCAAATCAATACGGTCGAGTCAATTCAAAAAATAACGTCGCTTCGGACGTTGTGCTGGGGTGTTCGGAATTCTCCGCAATTTGCAGGTGGGTTTTTCAAGCAGCAGATTTCGTTCTGTGTAGTCGCTTCATGCAATTAGACTGTTTTCCTCTAAGATGTTAGCATGTTTTGATATGAATTACGATAATAGCTCAATAGACTTTTCTCCAGGAAGTTCTGATCGCCATTTAACCAACCAACAAAATATCATGACCTCTACATTCTGATCCGAAATGCGTCTACAGTTGGTTGACTAAAAGCAATAAATATCAAGAGGTATTTCCTTTATTATCTTTCCAGACATAATCTCCTACAATTATTTTCATGGTACCTAGGCGATCAGTCATCACGCATTCGTCTGAGTCGAGCGTTACGGTCGACTTTGCTAAGGGTGTGTAGGAGTGCCTTACAGTGTCAGAACTCTGTTGTGATAGGCTGTCTATCTAAATTTTGTGGGAATTTACCCAAGCGACAACATCCACCATCCACATGACGAATTCATTATCGTTTTTTGGTAGACATACTGGCATATGTCATAGTGAACGATGAAATGGGTGGAAACAATTGTGATTCTCCATTATACGTAACATATCCCATAGCTTCCTTGGTGTGTTAGGACAATTCGCAGTAAGCTTTGTACTGAGTGGAGGGGACTGTCCAGATTTTTTGACCTAGCAACGGTTAATGTTTTAGATATATAATGCAGTCGGCATAATCGTAATCGAGTCAACCAGTTTTAAATCTTCAAACACTGTCAGCGGTGAAGATGAGTTAACTGCAAGCTACCGTTCATCACCACAGTCAGATTTTTCACAAGCCTCAGTGGGATGTTTTCGTGAAGCTATTTATCATTATAGATATCACCATAACCAGTGCTGTAATCACTGACAACACTTGTATGAAGTAGCTTTGTATAAAAAGAAAATATTTCACAATTTGCTGCTCTCCGATGTCAAAATATCAGATAATAGGGTCTCCGGAAATTGATATTCGATTTCAGCCCGTACTTTCAAAGCCGCATATCTCAGCTTGAAATAAAGTTAATTAATCGACATAAAAAGCAGCAGAATAAACAAGTCATTGCCACCGAAAAATCAGCTGATTTCTACCAGTTGCGCAAAATACTGAACGTGACGAAGTCGTTGAAGGCAGCTTCGGCTTCGGCTGTTTCTTAAGCATTTCATAGTCGGAAGGCGAGAGATTAGATGAGTAAGGTGGATAAGGCAGAGTTCGTTGCCAAACATGCGCATGTCACCTTCTGTTGACCAATGACCGGTGAAGCCATTGAAGTTCCTGGTTCATTTCGTCGATTTGCTAGACGTACCTGTTGGTTCAATTTCGGCATTGGGATGTAATGCGGAGCATAATCTCGTCCCGACCACTCAGCCGCCCGCCGCTGGTTGTTGTAGAGGATTCATTTTTCATCGCACGACACAATACGATCGAGAAACGAGTTGTTCTTGCAACCACCTACGGCACATCAAAACGACCACTTCTTTAATCATCACTCACATCGTGCGACATCCATTTGTTGAGCTTCCTTGACTTTCCAAATAGCGCCAGATACTACGAAACAATCAAGTTCTTCCACATGTTCTCATAGAGTTGTGTATACATTTTCTTCTGAAAAGCTTACAATTAATCGTCGTCAATAGCAGGACGTCCGCCACCGCCCTCATCTTCAAGGTCGAACTCAATATGACGAATATTTTCAAACAAACATTGCACTGTGCGCTCGTAAATACATTTTGCCTACATACCGTATTCTCCACATTAACGCAGCAAAGCACAATCACTAAATAGAGACGAAAATAAGAACATTTTTGAACAAGCGAAAAATTAGTAACCGGTAATAAGAAAATAAAAGGATAAAGCTCTCGGCGTTGATCAATCCCTGAGGGATGAGCCATGCATTCGACTTCATTAAGTATCGTTTAGAGGTGAGTGAATGCATATCTTGCCTTTACAATGACTCGCAGTGGCCTGCCGATGTATCGAGCCAGTGCTACTACTATCCTCCCAGACAAGTCTGGTACCAATTTCCCGACCCCAGAGGAATGGAAGGCTCGGTGTGCCATGGGCACGTGGATCGATTTAACGTGTGCATTGAAAGGCGCCTCCGATCATTGCGCCTCACACGCCCTCTCATTAGTAATCGAATATGTCGCGATTTCATAAAATTTGTTAACGGCTTTTGAAGATAAGAAACTTGTACAGTTAAAAGTAATTTCAAGAATACAGGTCCTAAATTCCCCGTAGAATTTGATGATCTTTTCTCTATTATCAAACATTTCTTCACCACTTCTCTTGCTGATTGAATAACGTCCGATGTTTCTCATTAGCTGAAACATCCTTCCATAAAAATCACTTGACAACAGTCGTAACAAAGTGGCGCCTATTCTCCAACTAACGTTACACCTTTTTTGAGAAGTCTTCGTACATCATTAATCTAGGTAACAGGAAATTTAAGCGACAAAAACGCATTCTTTTCACTCTTTCCACTTCTGTTTAGCAATCACGAGGTGTTATTTTATTTCTTTATTTACGTACATACTGACGTTTCGACGGATTTCGCCTTCCCCAGAGTCTGGAAAGTCAAGTTGACTGCAATCTACACGGCCAAACACTTCCATAACCAAACAAGCATTCTTTTTAGTCTAACCCATGCAAATTTGTCCTATAAAACAACAGACCTCTGCTCAGAACTGTTACAATCGTAAACAATACAACCGATTAGGAAATGGGGGCTGTTAAAACTAGCGAATCAAACAGCTCTTTAAACACGTGCTCGAATCTCACGAAATGAAAGCTGTTATGTTAACCCCATAAGCGACACGGTAAAAAATTAGCGTAGAATTGATGATTCGGTACCATACGCACTAAACAACGGAAGCGAGTAGCGTAGGAACAATGAAGTCGCTCATCACTAGCATGTTGACAGTTCGACCTCAAGTCGAGTTCACTAGGGCCTGCTATCCCTCTGTGGTCGGAAAACTTCTGCCTGCCTTGTTTAGACTCAATTCAGTCCCTCCAAGCCACGTGGGAACACCTTAGCAGCGCTATCTCAGGATTACAAGGAGAATCTGCTTGACGAGCATTCAGCAGTATTCACAACGAAGACGAAATTCTCAAGCAGCAGCCAGACCCGCACGAAAAATGTTCGACGACTTCGTGATAATAGATGGAAGGAAGCAAGTCGAATGCAAGACGTACTAGGATTCTCGCAGTAGATTTAAAGACGGCTTGTGCAAAATGAAAGAAAAAACATATTATACTACGCACGCATGTTTGGAAATATCTCAGAAACTCCTCTTATCGTTACGAAAACATTGGCAAATGCACGACTTTTACAATGCAGAATAGCTAACGTTTCCGTGGTTTTGCTTCTTTTCGCTTTGAGCCTGGAAAGGTCAAATTGACATGCAATCTACCCGGCCTACTCGAAAGCAACTTCGCCATTCAATGGTACCGAAAGCCAAGCAACAAAAACAGTGGCTCATCACCTCTCCTCTCACCCCTCACACAGTGGCTCCCCTCAAAACGTGCTTATGAGAAACATGCTTCGAACAAGCACCTATGTATGTACAAAAAGAGGGCAGAAGAAAGAATCCCTAAAATTGGCGCCACAAGTGGCCATTTCGAATGGATACGAAACCGTAGCTTCTCGGGATACGTGTGGAGGAAAACCCAAGCTCCAAAGAACAACTCTAGCGATAATTAAGATGCAGCTGGAAAACGCAGCTTAAGAAGAGCCGGTCTAGAGAATTCGGTAACAATAAATGAAATACCACCTAGCACTCTAGCCCGTCACCTAGTTCGTAACTGCCTGTACGGCCGTCTATAGACAACGCAAAATTGCAGAATATGCAATAAGGGTATAGATGATGATTGCGTGAATTCGAGCACGGTTCACCCAACCTTTTGTTTTACCTCCTTACTAATACGTGTCTTCCAACATGATCTGTTCCAACAGCTCGACAGATTTATAGATTTCAAACCTTACTCGTCATAGCTTCTCAAATTGCATCCAATCTCACCCGGTTATCCATGTCATAAATGCGAAGCGTAAACAGCAAAGTCCCATTAGTGCGTTAACATCGTTAATCATTTTCGACTGAATTATTTGACGCTGACTTAGTCTAATACATCCTTCGTAATAGGCCAACCGACTCACTGCAACAGTCGGTTCCGTTCTGAAACATTTCTAGTCGCAATGCTGAGAACCTCCACCCGAGGAACAATACTTTATAACAACCTATGTTACAGATCTGGGAACGTCACTGCACAGTTACTCTGGGATTCTGGAAAAAGCATAGATCGCACCCAACACATTATCTAGGAAAGAAAGCTATGAATACTCAATCCACAGCCTAATTCACCAACGACATCAGTAACCAATACGGATAACGGTTGTGGGACAATAAATGAACGGAAGAAGTACACAAGCTTGTACAATAAGTGACGATTAGCCATCTATTAGAGCACAGGCTATTCTCTAAATCTTTAGACAAACGAAAACTGCACCACTCGCTTTGCAATAGCTGTATGTCAGGGTAAAATATTTTCAAGATATATATATATACATATATATATATATATGTATATGCATGATACCATGACAAAATGGTAGTCTTTACACTGTGATTAAGGACATCCTACAAAACATACAAGGATGGTCGTTGGTTCGACCATCTGCCACGAGACAACGAAGCTCTTCATTCTACTATGCTTGATAAATTGGTCTGGCCATGTATGGGAAGAGAAACACACCTGCTTGATTCATCGGCAGGCGTGAGCAAAATATTGTATAAGCCAAATATACATTGAATGAGTTTTTCGATGCTTAACGAAATGAAATCCACAGCGCATTCATAACGAATGAGTCAAGGTCAAATTTTTATCTTTAACGTTTTGTGTGTGGCACAATAGCATGTATAACACTCTTGATCACTTTTTTAACCATTCAGTTGCATTCCATACTAGTTTCCTGTTAATACCTAGGTTTAATTGACCAGGTTTGACTAATACTCGATAACGACGGCAGCTCCAAATGACAGGTCATACAATGGCCAAAGACTCCAATGAAACAGCCAAAATAGCATCGAAGTACCTAAATATCTAATTAACTGAATCCTATCGCACAACTTCCTGCCTAACGCATGCGGCATGCAAAAAACCGAAGCCTGTGGAAACTGCATGTGTTTAACTGCGAATTCGAATAAATAGCACTAAGCGGGACCTAAAACGAAGACATTGCAGTAGGTTAATTTATTCGAAAAACGCCAACCACCTGCCCAAATACTACACATAATCAATACTTTCGTTTACACTTCTACTAAATCTGGAATTTTGGGTTACAGATGAGAAATACGCTCACCAAACGCTGTACGCTGTATGAACTACAAATACCAAATTACTTTTACCCACCAAAATACTGCAAACTCTCACCAAACTCACATACAGACACTTCACCACAGCCTGATCATTCCTAGTTTAATACTCGCTCCATTTATTGATGATCAGCAGAATGACTCATACTGGGCTTTATACATGAAACTGACTACAAATAACGCTTGCTAATTCTGTTGACGTGTTCTCCTATTAGTCATCTTGTCTAAAAAATCTAACACCAAAAACCTCGAGAACTCCCAATTAAAACGTTGCTTTTTGCGGTGTTACTGAAGTTGATTTCTTGGTACCAGATAAAAATAACCCTTCAAACTTTCATGCAAAACAATGATTCCGCAATAGGGAAAATTTTCATTGCTAAGTCGCATACTGTCATAGAAATGTACAGTGAAGTATCGTATCACAAGCTGTGTAGGAAAGATAATCAATAGAGAGAAAATAAAGCATATGCAATTTGAGATACGTCAATTCCAATAAAAACTGACGGGATTCATGACACCCAATTCAAAACGTCATAAGTATTGTGCATTGGATGCAACATTGCATTTGATGTGCACGATAAGGCACCTAAGACCAATATCTCTATATGAGACAGATACGCCTCACGAATTTTTACAGAATAACTTTTCAGCATACTCAAAATATCCATCTGTAGCACATATCTTAAATGGTACAATGAAATATAAAATAATCCTTAAGCACTACTGAAAATGGAATGAATTATGCAAACCGTAATGAGAACCCGTGTGTAACGGATGGACATCTACGGAGAGAAGTTCATCGACTACGCAACTGTACAAACAAAGATCAGAGTGTCTCACAGTAGAGTATTCGAGCTATGTAATATGTCGAGGTTGAAGTCATGTAAAAGATATCAGACGTAATGGAGCAATCATCACAAGCGGTTCATCGACAACTGTAGCACTTTTGCTTCAAAAGTCGCTTATCAAGCTTTGTCGGAAAATAGAATCTAACAAACTAATAATACTTGACGCATAATGACTCATTTAACATTTCGAGTAACTGCACAAAGCACAAGTGGAAATCCGGTAACATTCAGATTTCAAACAAAGTGAATAGAGATGTACGGACGAGAGTATACCAAGGCAAAAGGGCACACAAGCACGCAAAAAGTCAGTTACACATAGCTTCTGTTTGCTCTATGTTGCACACTACCTTCGTTGTCGTACACGTTCGATGACCCGTTTCTCCAGGTTATCATCTCTAAGGTAATCGAGACCAAGAACAGGACGACTGCCACCCTCAACTAAAATCTCGTCTAAGGCAGCCCAGCACTGACGATTCAATGAGATAGCTTCGAACGTGTACCGACCTTCTGGCATGATTTTTGACACCATTCTAAAAACATAGTATGAAACATTTGCAGAAAATATATGAAGTACAAAACGAGAAGTTAGAGATAAAACTGTGAGTCACTTACTCGAATACAGGAATAGCAACCGTATCCATGAAGTCCAACTGGATCTTCGGGACGGCAGCGCGATCTCGGTCCATCATTTCTATCGGATTAGCCCCCATTTGTTTTTCAAGATCGCCTTGTGAGAAAAACTCTCGATATATATTTTCCTAGAAAGTAAAAACCTAAACTGAGAGACACTCAAATTCGAGTAGTGTATGCAAAAAAAAAACATGAAGAACATACAGCAATAGCTTTTGAATTGCGGAAATCTTTAGATTGATCCGACAAATCACTAGATGTCATTAGAAGACACATAAATAAGTAATGGTGATCTCGAGACAATGGATCGTAACCCTCTGGAACGAAAAAAAATAGCGAAAAAGGAGCCATATATTGGCTAGGAAAAATGAATACATACGATCAACCATCGCCTTTATACGACCGACTTTAGCAAGATGGACGGTTATATCAGTGGCAAGAATCACATCCCTAATATGACTGAGTACCGTTTGATACTGAATGCGCGTCAGTTGATCCAAGATATTACACTCTGGCATCTGACAACGAAAACAAGCAGTGTTTCAGAAACATGATATCGACGTTAAACTAAATGACTTCTGGGCTAAACATGACAAACCAGTAAAATCTGAACCGTTTGGGCGTAATGATGTCTCTCTAGTACACTCCCTTCACTGCTGTACAGTTGTGCTAGTGGCGTTCTCTATAAAACAAATATAAGGTTCGTCGTTAGACCACCATAAGACAATATTTGGTGTTTTAACAGCCGTCTTCACATATAAGTGTGTAGTTCGCAGCATATTGCATTTCAGTCGAAGCTAGTTGGTGAAGCTTTTCTTCACCTTAAGTTGTTAGCAGCTATTGTGCGCTATAGTCATTCCACACCCCTCTCCATAAAGGTTTCGAGTTGTGGCATTGTTTACGCCGAAATGAACTAGTGAACTTTTTCTGATTTTGGGTGATTTCATTTTGTAAGGTAAAACCATATAAGCATTAACATCTCTATGCTTCTCTTGTTCATTTAAAAAACTGCCCTACATTTTTAAGGTGTACACGTGAGTTGAAAGTTTTCGAGGAAAATAGGATAGACTCCAAATAAAACGTACCGACTGCAACTGAAAAGCATTAGTAGTCCCTCTGTGGTCGATATCATGACAGAGGCATGCAATAAGCAGAGCTAACCGTTCCAATTCATCAAGTCCATGTAATACAGCAGGAGTTCGTAAGGTGAGCCAGCAGAAATGTGTTACAGAGAATGCGTGAGACCAGTTATGATAAGGCACCTGAAAATTAAAGATTTCAATAAAAGTTTGGGAAAACACTTCAAACTAACATTAAAGTTGACCCCTGTAAACCACCAGTAGGTACAATACAAGGTAAAATTGATGGCATACATCGCGATATCCTTTGGCCACACGCAACAAGAACGAAGCCAACTTCCGCTTATTCATGCTATACCTTGCTGTGAAGCCAAGATCCTGAAGATTTATAAACTCGCTCACGGATTAAAAAAAAACAAGATACATTTAAAACAACTAATGTTCTGATAAAAAAAACTATGCATATACACATTACTGAACGCCTACATTAAACATGGTCATAGACGCTGACACGTATGCCTCTCCGTCTCCAATAGAACGAGGTGGAAAGCAGAATAGGTTAAAACGAGGACTCCAAAACCTTAAACAGGACATTAAACGAACATAAATCCGAATACTATGGCCATTATTAAACTCCAGCCGTACTATAAACGCACCTCCAACTCTTTACAGGCTCGTTCGTGAGCCTATTGACATCTTCCTGAGAAATCTGAAAATATAACACAAAGTATTTGTGGTATAGGAAGTAAGAAAATCACATATGTGAAGAAACACATCAACGAACAAGCAACTGTGATCCCTGCACGAGGAGCTCAGCGGCCATATGCGAGCGGCGTTGAGCCTCTTGCACTTTGCGATAGAGTAGACACTAAACACCTGTGATTCTCAACATGTTCCTATTAAAACGCACTGACCGTGTTCTCTTCAGACATAACCACAAAGATCATTGACGTGTACTACAATAACAACTTCTTAAACAGAGGAAATAAAATAAGGAGCGATATAAGTATGCTTTAAGGAGTTTTAGTAAGAAGAAAGGAAAACTAACTGAAACACATACATGTGATATGCTGGTCGCGCAATATACCGCAAACGTGCGAGCCTTCTGTTCGTCGTGTCGAGTGAAACCCGTTCTTCCTGTCTTGTTACAAAGCTCTGCCACTCCGACAAAGGTCCCTTAACAAACGAGTAGAACTTTTGCAATATATACTATCAGGACCTCGAACATTTACAATGGAGTCTATAAAGGAAAGTATCAAAAGGAAGGAAAAACAAAAACAATTAGACCACCACGGCTTCGTAATTTTCACAGGCGAAATATTGCACATTTTCCACAGGAAACTAATTTTTTACATTAAATAAACTCACCACGTGTAAGAGAAGAAAGAGTCGAATTCAATAAGTAGTGCAATTTTAAAAAAAAAGAAGACCTAGAAGGTTAACAGAAACTAGAAGACGAACAAAACTCTGCTATATTCAAACGCGTTTTAGAAGAGAATATAAGAACAGCGACATCCTACATCACTTAAGAATTTTTGAATGTCAAGAAGACTGTCCACTTAGAAAGCAGACGATAGGGGCGCTCCTTAAAGTTTAGGAGATAGGAAGCCTTTCCTAGAAAAATGGGTTCTCTAGTGACGAGACTGTTTTATATAAAACTCCTTTAAATGGCTAACCACAATTGTTAGCTCTTTCTTTACAAATTAAATTCCAATGCCGGATGCCTCATGCTATAAAACAGGAAAGGATAAACTCCATGAAGATCATGAAATTCTGACGGAATACAAAGCGAAAAACTTTATTGGTTAAATGTAAAAAAAAATAAATCGAAAGCAAAGCACAACAAAATAATTTAAAGCAATTACTTAGCGACAAGTAGAGGCACGTCAAGCGCATTGGTTAGATGTGTCCTACGATTCACTTGGATTTGATCCTGCACCCCAACTCCAAAACCTTCCGTCCCTCCTGGGTCGGAAATTTGGTACTAGACATGTCTGAGAGTATAGTAGCACTGGCTCGATAGATCACCGCAAGTTAATGTATAAACTAGATATGCAACAAATCACTTCCAACGATGCTCCACCAACTCGAATGCAATTCTAAAGGGATTGATTAACGCCGAGCGATACATCTCTTTTTTTTCAATGATAAGCACACGACGTTACTAATACGATCCAATAGGTTGAAGCTGAGGCCAGAGTGTGCAAATAATACAAAAACTGGGTACTTAAATAGCATGTCCTCACATATCGTGCAGACTGCAGCACTTTCGTTCTCACTTCCATTAGTTTAGTGTATAAACCACTAACCATGAAAAAAGTCGAATTTACTCGTAGATTAGACAACAGCCTGAATCTATTATTCAACGGAATTAATACAGAGCCTCGTCTGGTCGTTAGCAAACCTTCAGCATTCGGTTGCCTACTATGAATCACAACGAGCTTTGTGGCATTGCGACTACGATCCTTCCATGTCCGAAAGAACTGTTACGATTGGGCAACCGACCAATCACAAACGAGACAACAACCTTTAAAAACAGTACGAGAAATGTTATCCCAAAGACTTTCTCTGTTCTATGTTGACTAATGATCTATTTTCTGTACATCATTTTATCATTTTCTTGTTAGCATATCAAACAAAACGCTTTGAATATGTATTCTTTCTTTGATGAGCTTACACGAGGTTGATAATAATATTTATTGTCGGCTAACGTTTCGACGTCTTCGTCTTCATCAGAGCCCCTCGAATCCTTCGAGGAGACGGACCGCTGAAGAAGACCTGACTCGACACGAAGGCGAAGCCGCCACATCGAGACGAAGAACAAGCGTGGACCATCGACTTGGATCATCGGCTCTGATGAAGACGAAGACGTCGAAACGTTAGCCGATAATAAATATTATTATCAACCTCGTGTAAGCTCATCAAAGAAAAAATATATATTGATTAAGCACACAGAGGTTCAAGGAAAGTCGGTTTCGAAGCAAAATGCTTTGAATCTAACGAAGCGCACCAATAACAGTAACTTAATTGTAAGCCCACCATTCTTGTTATGTGATTGCTCTTCTTATTCCTACTATCCTGTTTGGTTAAACTGTTTGCATTTAACCGCAACGAAGACAAGATAGTGCTCAAGATCGGCTTTCTATTAAGCTTAAGCTCAGCTCAAATTCGAAGTCGCGATTACCCTTTCCAGGTGCTTACGTGTAACCCACTGCACCAATGGTCCATTCATGATGCCTTTCTCCCAGTTAGTTTTCTTATACACTAAAGGTCTGCGGTCTGAGTTTTGCAAATATCCCAGCATTCACATGGGCCTGTCATGAATAGATAGTGAGCAAAAATTCACACATTTTTTTCATTCATGCCTTTTTTTTCAGCTGTAAAGTAGACCATAGACATGATTATAACATCACATCACATTTTATAGAGATATCAAAAATCATGACAAAACGTGAATCCACATGCGTTACCTTACTGATTCAACAGTACTCAGCTACCCTAGATGGAATTTTATTCAAGAGTGATAATTCTGGAGCAGATCAACGAATGAAACTGGATGACTCCCCAGACTGCAGTCTTCGAATGTTTATAATACCTACCCCTACCAACGGTTTACCACCTCATCGTGGCTGGGAGGTGTTCCTGGTTGTCAGACTGGGCTGTACAGCGGGCGATTCATCACCTGGCAGGGTCTTCCACACTGAGAAGGAGTCCGGCGTTTCCACCAGGAAGCCTACTTAAGAGTAAACCAATATCAAGATCCACCACCGTCCTGGTATCGAAGTCGCATGGTGGCAAGTCAGGATTCCAGGGAACCGCAATGGCTTAACCAGCAAATCTCCCCTAAAAATGGAGATTTTGCTGGGACCAGCACAAAAAATGAGGGCAGCCCATTCAAGTGTCAAGTGTCATACTATCTACCATCTGTAGCATAGCTCTTAATGTTCAGCACTAATCTAAATTGTCTACCACAGTGACAGCAATTTTTAAAAACGGCAAAGAGTAAAGCATAGTAAAGCACCGGATTATAAGCTGCAAAATTAAAAAACCATAAAACCAATCTTTTATTATTAAGTAGAATAATATGGCAATAAAATGTGAAGGCAACTGACGAGTTAAGAAATTCATTAAAAACAAATTCATGTTGATAAAAGCTAAAAGCTCTCGGCGTTGATCAATCCTTGCGTTACCTTACTGATTCAACAGTACTCAGCTACCCTAGATGGAATTTTATTCAAGAATGATAATTCTGAAGCAGATCAACGAATGCGTACTTTAAAAAAGAAACTGGATGACTCCCCAGACTGCAGTCTTCGAATGTTTATAATACCTACCCCTACCAACGGTTTACCACCTCATCGTGGCTGGGAGGTGTTCCTGGTTGTCAGACTGGGCTGTACAGCGGGCGATTCATCACCTGGCAGGGTCTTCCACACTGAGAAGGAGTCCGGCGTTTCCACCAGGAAGCCTACTTAAGAGTAAACCAATATCAAGATCCACCACCGTCCTGGTATCGAAGTCGCATGGTGGCAAGTCAGGATTCCAGGGAACCGCAATGGCTTAACCAGCAAATCTCCCCTAAAAATGGAGATTTTGCTGGGACCAGCACAAAAAATGAGGGCAGCCCATTCAAGTGTCAAGTGTCATACTATCTACCATCTGTAGCATAGCTCTTAATGTTCAGCACTAATCTAAATTGTCTACCACAGTGACAGCAATTTTTAAAAACGGCAAAGAGTAAAGCATAGTAAAGCACCGGATTATAAGCTGCAAAATTAAAAAACCATAAAACCAATCTTTTATTATTAAGTAGAATAATATGGCAATAAAATGTGAAGGCAACTGACGAGTTAAGAAATTCATTAAAAACAAATTCATGTTGATAAAAGCTAAAAGCTCTCGGCGTTGATCAATCCTTGAGGGATGCGCCATGCATTCGACTTCATTAGGTATCGTTGGAGGTGATTGAATGCATATCTGGCCTTTACAATGACTCGCGGTGGCCGGCCGATGCATCGAGCCAGTGCTGCTATCCTCCCAGACAAGTCTGGTACCAATTTGCCGACCCCGGTGGGATGGAAGGCTTGGTGGGTCATGGGCGCATTTCACGTGCGCGCCGCAGTGGCGCCTCCAACCACTGCACCACACGCGCCCTTTATTCATGTTGATATAACAGCTAATTTAGAGAAGCCATAAAGGACAAATGAAAGGATAAAGCTCTCCGCGTTTATCACTCCCTGAGGGATGCGTCACGCACTTCATCAAGCGCCGTTAGAGGTGATTGAATGCATATTGTCGAGTCAGTGTTACTATCTTCCCAGTCAGGTCAGGTAGCAATTTGTTTACCTCGGAGGAAAGGAAAACTTGGTGAGCTTGAGGCGCGGGATCCATCCCATAAGTATCCTTTGTGAAGAATTCTGATACAACACAACGACAGAACGTAGCATGCATTTGACTATAATTTTGTGCAATAATTATACGAGGATTAAAAGATTCGCAAGATGCGGAATTTTAATTTCACTAAAACTTGCAGCCGATCAATGTTCAGCATCGAATTGGTCAAGCATAGATCATCCATATCAGAAAGCCAGTAACTCTTCAGATGTATTCCACAGAAAGGAAACTAATTACCCGGAACCGAACTCAACCCACAGTCAACACTACAGCAGAAAAACAATTTCATCCCAACTGTTGAACTATTCATGGAGCAGAGCAAAGCGGACTCAAGCGACGGAAAGTGTGACATCAACTCACCGAATTGCTGACGAGATAAGGTGAAGAAAAATTGTCGCAACAGAACAAATTTGAAAACGGAAAACAACAAAAGGTCCAGATTTGGGATCCAGCACAGTTAACAAGCTAGAACATACTTTTTAACAGCGGCTTACTTCATAATGAAAATGTAGCGTTCGTTGCCATGAATTCAACGCCAAAACACGTCACCTCAAAAAGCAACTCTCCCTTAACCTCGACATGACCAATCAACATCTATTCTTTCATTGAATAGTTAGCAAAAAGTTGGTAAAAAAAAGCTTAATCGGCTAACGTTTGGCGGCATTTGTCTTCTTCAGAGTCGATAATCCGAGTCGGATGGTACTCTGTCGTCGAACATCGGCACTCATGAAGAACGAGACGTCGAAACAATAGCCGAATAAACTTTTTCGTCAAACTCATGTTGGCTTATCAATGAAAGAACTACTTAGACGTATTTTAAGACATCAACATAAAGAAAAGAACACAACGGTTTGCAAATCGAAAACGACTTACAGAACAGGTGAGAGGAAAAAAGACTGGGAAAAGTCGGAACACAAAACTGCTTAGACAGTGTGCACGCGTAAAATATGAATAGAGAATGAGCAATGATGATGATGATGATGATGATAAAGAAGGAAACAATTAAACCTAGCCGTAAAGCTGCAATGATGACGTGGTGTTGCCGCCGGTAAAACGTGCGATTAGATGAGCCTCCACCCTTTCACCGGAAACGCAATCGATATGTGTCTGGCCGTATCCCTCAGTCCTCCTCTCGACACAGCCCCAAATCATAGAGTAATTCAGAAAAACCATGACGAACGAATGACCAATACTGTCGTTCATAGTAGTCGAATACCTACATCGAAATTGCCGGCGAACTCCAAATTACACTCGAATATTCTCCCTGCGAACGAAATTGGTAGGTACGATGAAGAGAAAAACAAATTCAGAAATGAAAAATGAAAGAAAACAGAGAAAACAAAGAAGATAACATTCATATCTAAAGGAATTCAGCAAACTCTTTTCTTTAGCTAATCATCAACTACTCTGACACCTTCCAACACTACATCAAAAGTAGTGCCAAAATATGAGAAACAACAGACATGACAATAGAAAAGATTTATCGATGCTAAGTAGATGAAAGCTTACCTGAGTTGTCAATAATGGGAAAGCAGAGAATGTTTCTTGTTTGAAAGCCAGTTAATTCGTCTACACCGGCATAGAAGAACGGACATCTGAATTGCAGAAATCGAAAAGCTTCCACACAGCTTAACTTTGGTTAATCATAGTTTTGCCCAAAAAAAGAGTTACAGTCAACAAAGAAAAATGCATCTAATTAATGAGTTTTTTTAAATGACATTGTAACACCAGTAAAAGCATTTCTTCAATGATAAATATTAGGAGATACTAAAAAAAATACCTCTGCACGTCACGAACGTTCATCATTGTTCTGGTTCTCGCCACTCGCCCTACTACTCCTTTTGACAAAGGAAGTCTAATTTCTGACAAATCACCAGCTTTGTCGAAAACATTCGCAACTAGTTCTTTGTTTTCATTATCCAGCAAGAATAACGAACACCTATAGTAAAGGAATATATTAAGACTAATCGAAACGACACCATTGAGGATTACTCGATGACTGTAAGAAGAAAAATCGTAACAAAAGAATGTCTGAATTCTATGAGGATGCTGAAATCCACAACTTGTTCACTGAGGACCAAAGCGAGCAATGTCCAAATATAAATAAATTCTCCCTGACGGCAACACCTACGATAAGGCAGGCATGTTAGATGTACTTTTTTCAGATAGTACACACGAAAGACTGCCAATACGCGCCGAACAGCCACTTAGGACACAGCAATTCGACAGCCATTAGAGACACAAGACAATGTAAGAAAAAAGAGAGATGTATACACAAGCCTGACACATAATGAAAACGACAGTACCTCTACGAGTGAGAAAAAAAGAAAACGATAACAAAAAACTGACGTCTCTGCATGTATGAGATTTTTTGCCTCATTAGTAATTGTCCGCACAAGACTTTTCATGTCTTCCGAATGTAAAATCAGTCTTTGGTAGACACCCGGTGACACTGGTCTTTCGCCGTTTCTCGTGGATGATGGCTCTGATGGTCCTAGATCAGCCTGGAAAAAACTCAGAAGCAACTAACGAAGCACCCCAATTATGACTATCTTTATGTAATAAGAAAATAGGCACAGAATAAACTTCTACCACAGATCATCTACTCAAGTCTACACTGCTTCACGCAATGGCTTAACCAGCAAATCTCCCCTAAAAATGGAGATTTTGCTGGGACCAGCACAAAAAATGAGGGCAGCCCATTCAAGTGTCAAGTGTCATACTATCTACCATCTGTAGCATAGCTCTTAATGTTCAGCACTAATCTAAATTGTCTACCACAGTGACAGCAATTTTTAAAAACGGCAAAGAGTAAAGCATAGTAAAGCACCGGATTATAAGCTGCAAAATTAAAAAACCATAAAACCAATCTTTTATTATTAAGTAGAATAATATGGCAATAAAATGTGAAGGCAACTGACGAGTTAAGAAATTCATTAAAAACAAATTCATGTTGATAAAAGCTAAAAGCTCTCGGCGTTGATCAATCCTTGAGGGATGCGCCATGCATTCGACTTCATTAGGTATCGTTGGAGGTGATTGAATGCATATCTGGCCTTTACAATGACTCGCGGTGGCCGGCCGATGCATCGAGCCAGTGCTGCTATCCTCCCAGACAAGTCTGGTACCAATTTGCCGACCCCGGTGGGATGGAAGGCTTGGTGGGTCATGGGCGCATTTCACGTGCGCGCCGCAGTGGCGCCTCCAACCACTGCACCACACGCGCCCTTTATTCATGTTGATATAACAGCTAATTTAGAGAAGCCATAAAGGACAAATGAAAGGATAAAGCTCTCCGCGTTTATCACTCCCTGAGGGATGCGTCACGCACTTCATCAAGCGCCGTTAGAGGTGACTGAATGCATATCTGGCCTGTACAAAGACTCGCGGTGGCCTACTGATTGTCGAGTCAGTGTTACTATCTTCCCAGTCAGGTCAGGTAGCAATTTGTTTACCTCGGAGGAAAGGAAAACTTGGTGAGCTTGAGGCGCGGGATCCATCCCATAAGTATCCTTTGTGAAGAATTCTGATACAACACAACGACAGAACGTAGCATGCATTTGACTATAATTTTGTGCAATAATTATACGAGGATTAAAAGATTCGCAAGATGCGGAATTTTAATTTCACTAAAACTTGCAGCCGATCAATGTTCAACATCGAATTGGTCAAGCATAGATCATCCATATCAGAAAGCCAGTAACTCTTCAGATGTATTCCACAGAAAGGAAACTAATTACCCGGAACCGAACTCAACCCACAGTCAACACTACAGCAGAAAAACAATTTCATCCCAACTGTTGAACTATTCATGGAGCAGAGCAAAGCGGACTCAAGCGACGGAAAGTGTGACATCAACTCACCGAATTGCTGACGAGATAAGGTGAAGAAAAATTGTCGCAACAGAACAAATTTGAAAACGGAAAACAACAAAAGGTCCAGATTTGGGATCCAGCACAGTTAACAAGCTAGAACATACTTTTTAACAGCGGCTTACTTCATAATGAAAATGTAGCGTTCGTTGCCATGAATTCAACGCCAAAACACGTCACCTCAAAAAGCAACTCTCCCTTAACCTCGACATGACCAATCAACATCTATTCTTTCATTGAATAGTTAGCAAAAAGTTGGTAAAAAAAAGCTTAATCGGCTAACGTTTGGCGGCATTTGTCTTCTTCAGAGTCGATAATCCGAGTCGGATGGTACTCTGTCGTCGAACATCGGCACTCATGAAGAACGAGACGTCGAAACAATAGCCGAATAAACTTTTTCGTCAAACTCATGTTGGCTTATCAATGAAAGAACTACTTAGACGTATTTTAAGACATCAACATAAAGAAAAGAACACAACGGTTTGCAAATCGAAAACGACTTACAGAACAGGTGAGAGGAAAAAAGACTGGGAAAAGTCGGAACACAAAACTGCTTAGACAGTGTGCACGCGTAAAATATGAATAGAGAATGAGCAATGATGATGATGATGATGATGATAAAGAAGGAAACAATTAAACCTAGCCGTAAAGCTGCAATGATGACGTGGTGTTGCCGCCGGTAAAACGTGCGATTAGATGAGCCTCCACCCTTTCACCGGAAACGCAATCGATATGTGTCTGGCCGTATCCCTCAGTCCTCCTCTCGACACAGCCCCAAATCATAGAGTAATTCAGAAAAACCATGACGAACGAATGACCAATACTGTCGTTCATAGTAGTCGAATACCTACATCGAAATTGCCGGCGAACTCCAAATTACACTCGAATATTCTCCCTGCGAACGAAATTGGTAGGTACGATGAAGAGAAAAACAAATTCAGAAATGAAAAATGAAAGAAAACAGAGAAAACAAAGAAGATAACATTCATATCTAAAGGAATTCAGCAAACTCTTTTCTTTAGCTAATCATCAACTACTCTGACACCTTCCAACACTACATCAAAAGTAGTGCCAAAATATGAGAAACAACAGACATGACAATAGAAAAGATTTATCGATGCTAAGTAGATGAAAGCTTACCTGAGTTGTCAATAATGGGAAAGCAGAGAATGTTTCTTGTTTGAAAGCCAGTTAATTCGTCTACACCGGCATAGAAGAACGGACATCTGAATTGCAGAAATCGAAAAGCTTCCACACAGCTTAACTTTGGTTAATCATAGTTTTGCCCAAAAAAAGAGTTACAGTCAACAAAGAAAAATGCATCTAATTAATGAGTTTTTTTAATGGATATGGAAGTTTTCTTCACTGATAGTATTTATATCATCGTAAGACAACAAATGACATTGTAACACCAGTAAAAGCATTTCTTCAATGATAAATATTAGGAGATACTAAAAAAAATACCTCTGCACGTCACGAACGTTCATCATTGTTCTGGTTCTCGCCACTCGCCCTACTACTCCTTTTGACAAAGGAAGTCTAATTTCTGACAAATCACCAGCTTTGTCGAAAACATTCGCAACTAGTTCTTTGTTTTCATTATCCAGCAAGAATAACGAACACCTATAGTAAAGGAATATATTAAGACTAATCGAAACGACACCATTGAGGATTACTCGATGACTGTAAGAAGAAAAATCGTAACAAAAGAATGTCTGAATTCTATGAGGATGCTGAAATCCACAACTTGTTCACTGAGGACCAAAGCGAGCAATGTCCAAATATAAATAAATTCTCCCTGACGGCAACACCTACGATAAGGCAGGCATGTTAGATGTACTTTTTTCAGATAGTACACACGAAAGACTGCCAATACGCGCCGAACAGCCACTTAGGACACAGCAATTCGACAGCCATTAGAGACACAAGACAATGTAAGAAAAAAGAGAGATGTATACACAAGCCTGACACATAATGAAAACGACAGTACCTCTACGAGTGAGAAAAAAAGAAAACGATAACAAAAAACTGACGTCTCTGCATGTATGAGATTTTTTGCCTCATTAGTAATTGTCCGCACAAGACTTTTCATGTCTTCCGAATGTAAAATCAGTCTTTGGTAGACACCCGGTGACACTGGTCTTTCGCCGTTTCTCGTGGATGATGGCTCTGATGGTCCTAGATCAGCCTGGAAAAAACTCAGAAGCAACTAACGAAGCACCCCAATTATGACTATCTTTATGTAATAAGAAAATAGGCACAGAATAAACTTCTACCACAGATCATCTACTCAAGTCTACACTGCTTCATTTCGTTAAAATCTAAGACCTAATCTGTATTTTATACAATACAGTCAGTATATCCATTCATACTAGACCTTACTAGTTGAAATAGAAACCACTAGAATCTACAGATCTTTGTTTACAAGTCCAAGTTATCTTATTCTATTAAAACGATAACGTGGTTTGGTTTATGATATACATTTCTCCCAATTTATTATTTCACAATGAACATTGAACATGAAATCAAATGAACAGTCGGAATTCCTACACCAGAGCATGACGGTGTTCTCTAATGGTAATGATGGTATTCACTGTTTGTGCTTGAATTTGCTCTTATTCTACTAAAACGATAACGTGGTTTGGCTTATGATATACATTTCCCCCAATTTATTATTTCACAATGAACATTGAACATGAAATCAAATGAAAAGAGAAAAAGATTACTTCGTCGGTATCATAAGGTGAGCTCGATGTCATCATTGTCGGTTCCTCAACGGAGTTAGACCTTGTCGCATCTGTCGACAAACTGCTGGCGCTCAACGGTGGTTGCGAGGATTTACGCCATACGGAGGACGACGGCATGGGCAGCGTTCCCAGATGAGGGCTAGAATTTCGACGCCACTCCACAACGGACATGGACACCTAAAGGTAATATGAGTAAATATGAAACCAGCACTTCTACTTAACTAATCGTCGAGCAAGCAAATGAATTTTACGTACGCTAGACATGAACGATGTAAGAATATATTTTAAAAGACAAGTTCAAGATCAATAGTAGAGGCTTCCTTTACATTCAAATAAGCCATTATAGCACCTGGACAATGATTTCTGACGGATAGAAACATGCGACCATTTCCAAAAGATAGCTTATATAATATATAATACTATATATAGCACACAAAATATAACTAATATCCCTTTTTACTTCTGTTTAGTAAACACGAGGTGTTATTTTATTTCTTTATTTACGTACAAGCTGACGTTTCGGCGGATTTCGCCTTCTTCAGAGCCTGGAAAGGTCACGTTGACTGCAATCTACATGGCCAAACACCTCCATAACCAAACAGAGAAAATGCTAAACCAAAATTTCAATCACATTGAACACAGAGTCTTTGCACACTCACCGCTTTCTATGAGCCTTCCACTTAATATGTTATGTGGAGACCAACCGCGCAGTGTTCACATGGAAACGTAATGTGCCTGTCCCATCAAAATAGCAGTCTTATATACTGCCCAATATCACGCGTGATAATGAGGCATTCCTACCTGCGGTTCATTTTCGGATTCTTGGAATTAATCCAGAAATCCTCGAGAATTTTACGCGCTTGTGTTCTCGATTCTTGCGCGAGGATCGTAACCTCTACTTCAAAATCTTCTCCGTTATGTCTCTGCGTCCTATGCGTGCCTAGTGGGGTATTTGGTTTACGTTTGCCAACTAGGTGTTCTTTTATACCGCTGCAGAGTGGTCTAACCGTTTCGCTAACGTATTCGTCTCCGCATACTTTACAAGAGATCAGATAGACTGTACCCGAACTCATGCAGTCACCGTCTCTATAACTAATATATTATAAAACATAATAATATGAAGTTATATTTCGCAATATACCCTTCCATTAAAAAAGAATAGGTAGTAAATAAATATGAGCAAAGAAAGATCTACGAAATTAAAGCTCGGGAAAAAGCAGACGACTGCAACGTCCTTATTTAAGCACAAAACAGTTTCCATCAAAACGTATAAAGTAGGTGGAAAACCAGGAGTAAAGAAAGTAGATCGGAAAATAAAAAGAAGACTGTGATACGATGGACAATTTCAAACGTGAACAGCGAATTCTTAACCTCGATAGTGTAACCAAACCATTACATGGAAGCCATGATTAGCAGTAAACACCTGAACTAGAATGGTGGTAGATGACCCAACAATGTGATAAATCTAAAACCATGACCACAGATACCCAAATCTTGGTTCTGAAGGCTAGTCAACATGAGAGAACCCTGGATGGAGAATGACACCTAGCAAAACAATGGAACATAAAAGACCATTTTAAGGAGTGTGCAAGAATTTGATATCGAAGAACATCAATGGACATCAAAAATGGAGTAATTCAACGACAGCTCAAGACTACAGCCCTAAACATAACGCAATATGGGAAATTACTGGAACCGAACAAGGTGGAAGACTGAACCCATCCACATAAAGACAAAATAATAGACAATTTCCCAGAAATTAAGGTGTGGAAAGAAAGCAAGACTCCAAAAAATACGAAAGAAGTGACTACTACGATAACGGAACTTCCCCATCCGTCTTCCACAGAGCCAGCTCATCCGAGAATCTAAGACTCATGTAGACCTTCCACTGCTATTCACAACCTAGCTAGGACAACGGGACGAACTTGTGGAGATCTAAGAGCAGCTAGAAAGAAATGATCGGCAACGACGAGTACTTTAATAAAATGTTGTCTGAGATTTCAATGTCACAATAGGAAAGAATGAGCTTGTATAGAATGGGTTAAAGTAAAACACGACAATGAAATGAAAACAGAAACGACCTCGTTGGGTCATGTCAATAACACGATATTTCAATAAAATTCATTGTTCACGGACAAAGGAAATCGCCGCCGAACAATGAAACTGCCTAATGGGAAGATTTACAGAGATCCATCACGTCTTGCTTCCAACACGACACCTCCGTTCTGTGCTGAACGCGACCACTATATTCGTTGTTTGAAGTTTCATTTCAGTCGAAATTTGGAGAATTTTTGTCATTGTCCAATAACGAGGATATAAGTCGTGTATAAGAAAAAATTCCGGAGTCAATACTTTCACTACACGACTAACCTATAAAGGATGACCCTACGGCAGTTGTTCACTAAAAAAGTTCAAGTTTGATCTATAGCAAGGAGATGCTCGAGAAAAAAACTTAAAACATATCCGACTAAATCATGCCTAGGAAGCGGATAGCACAGTTGTAGTGATGTCGGTTAATACGATCACAATGCTGGTTCGATCCTGCTCCTAATCCACCACGCTTCCCTTCTCTCTGGGGTCGGGAAATTCGTATCGGACACACCCGAGAAAAGATCACTTTTCTGCAATACAACTGGAAACGCACTAGCCCGCATATCTCAAGTTTCCAGCGAGAACTGATTCGACTGGCATTCAACGACATTAATGAAGAAAGAAAAGTCCTCAAGCAGATTCCAAGACCACATGTAAAAACATGGAAGACTTTCGTGTATGATAGATGAGAGGAAACGAATCGAATGTGAAAAGTGCTGGAATCCGCAAAGTAGATATGAAAGACGAGTAGTACAGAAAATAAAACAAAAGCTAAGGCAATTGCAAGAGTACCTCCCACGGTGCTCGCAGAAAAAAAAGTACTGAAATGAGCTAAAAACTAGTCTAACGCCCTGCTTTAGTGAACTACGTGAATATAATAACCTTTCAATACCATCGCTACTAATGAAATCCCTACCACCTCTCACCATCATGTAGAATCGATAACGAAAAAATGGGAGTCCAATCACTGTCGTCAAACAATCAGAGTACTAGACCGTAAAATCCCCTGTGGAGAAAAACCACTTTGGCGCCTGAAATTCGCACTGCGATAAATGACGGAAGCCACAGTTCTAGAACTAGCAAATATCAATATCGCAAATCAATACCCTCCGAATCACATATGTAGGGATGAAAACGCTGACTAGCTCGAAGTAGGACTGAAACGGAGACCATGCGTGCACTAATACACAAGCTCTTTAACTAAAGTACTCCTCGTGTCCTCACTCCCCCATTGTTAATAAGAACCTTTTCATGAAAATCCATGAGTTAATGGGAAATCAAGTATTTATAACAACAGTGTTGAATGAATATGGAAAACAATATCAGGTGTACAATAGGAAGTAGGGTAACACAGAGCGCGTACGGGTCATTGAAAAAAGCCGATCATCTGAAATACGACCGGTACGAAAGCATCAAGCCGGACCTAGCGGTTCAGATCTTTGTGAAATACGTGGTCTTCCAGAATAAGAAATACATGTACAACGCAAAGTTTAGGTATGCCGTCATAACAAAATATTTTCATAACATATGTACGGAAGAAACAGTAAATTGGTCAACGTACACGTGTCTCATGCGACGACAACCACCAAAAACACGTCGACTAACTGTGTTCGCGCGAAGTAATAGTACAAAACGTCATCGCTCTTAACAAGAAACTCCATAATCAAAAACATAAATAAGTAAATTCTTCTTAAATACCACAATAAATAATCAATATCTTGGCATTTTTAGAGGCTTACATGGAGGAAGAAACAAAGGCTAAAGCTCCCAGTGTTGCTGAATTCCTGAGGGATGTGCCACGTATTCAACTTCAATAGGCATCATTGGAGGTGACTAAAATCTGGCCAATGCAATGACTCGCGGTGGCTTACTGATGTATCCACTCAGTGCTGCTAGTTCTCCGAGACAGGTCTAGTACCAATTTAACGACCCTGAAGTGATTAAGGGGATTGTGAGCCGGGGCGAAATTTATCCCATGTGCATTTCGGGGCACCTATAACCACTGCGCTGGACGAGCACTTTTTTAGATGCTTCCATGAAGATGACAAAACTCCGGATTTGAGTGACATTTACGCGACAACGCCAACTTCAAGGGCGCATTGATTCGAGACAAACACCTACAGCACGATTCTTTGCAATGATCTGTTTCTTTTCGGACATTCACTGAGTCCAGCGGAATTGCGTGCCAAATAGCAGGAAAGAAAACTCCACTGACTCTAAAAAATGCGATCTCGCCAAAATGTCGACCATAATAGAACTTTGCAAACAATGCTGAAAGCTTATAAATAAGTCGTATTACTCAACTACTAGCTAACGTCAACGATTATCAATAGCATTTGCTCACAACATTTATGTTCCACTGATTTACAAAGTGTCTTAATCTGGTTAGTGAACCGACCGTGATGCATTTTAAGTTATCGGGTAAGGACGTTAAATCTAAATCAGAAGGAGACTACGTGCTTGAAATGGAACGCAGACGAATCAGAGTGATTGGCTACTTGTATTCGTTACCAATTTGACTTGTACATTCTGTAAGTACACAATCGTAATATTTATGCCAACGTTTCTTGAACGAAGCAATAAAGTCAAAAGCCGGTTATCAAACTGCTCGGAAGTGTAAGCATCGCAGTTCAGAAGTATCTCTAACAAATAAGACCATGTCAGCTCAGTTACTTTATTGTCAACAAGCAATACATTCCCCAGTGAGCTGTTGCCCAAAACAGTAATAATGAAGGATTTCGTTAGAACTGCGTGGTTCTCCTCGTTTCTCACGAATGAAGCAATTGTAAAAAAATAGTATTTATGTAACTTCTATAAAATAGAAATGTTGAAGCATTACGTGCCACATACAACAATGAAGTGAAGGGAGATTCTCGGAAAGTAAACAATTCGTTCACTCCCAAAGCCAATTTTCAGTTCCTAATTGGTTCTCGGAATGAGTATGATCGTCTCTTAAACAGAAATTAATGGGAAAAAGTTCTTTCGTTATAATACAATTTTACTACCTTGTGAATGTAGAAATAAGAATATTACTGAAAGGGAGAATTAAACAGCATCGCATCTTCTAAAAAATTAAACTTAAATCTGAGACTCGCGAACCCTAAATTAAATTTCTTCGGATGTCTACTTGTGTCTAGAACAACCACTCAAACAACCACTTCAATTTCTTTTCTCACTACTAGGGTTTCTAGAAAGACCACCGTAATGAGAAATGAAGACTGACAATCTGAAAAAATGCTTGTGCAAAGACACTCAAACTCCCACATAAATGACTGAAACAAGAAGAAAACTTGACAAAAAAGTTTATGTGAGGTGACATAGGAATGCTCCATAATAAAAAATCAATTAGTGATGTTGACTGATTTCACCTTTAATCCTACAAGAATATCGACAGAAAGAAGAACAGCCGGAGGGGACAGGTGCTAATCGGCAGAAGTGAAAGTTTGAGCTCTGGAACCAATAACTCCCAGAACAAATTTCACCCACATCCAAGTGTAAGCTGATAAGCAGTGACACCCACCTTTACATGTTTAGAGACAATCGTGAGAATCTGACCTATCTAAAACCAGTATAACAACTACATCAAAGAAAGACGTATACTATCGTGAGAAAAGAACAAAACCTGTAGACAAAAGAGATGAAACGCCAAATGGAATCAAGAAATTTGTGAATCAGAGTCAACCATGTGAATAACACGATTGTTATGAAGCTTAGTAACGATGGAAAGAAAGAAAATTAAACATGACACATAAAGAGACATCTACCAAAACATTACGTCGACTTCCATAGATAGCACAACGTGGCATAGTAATGCCCTTCAGTAGAAGTAATTGAGTAACGGAATATTAAGCTGTCAACTAATCTTACCAAAAAATGTTTCAGGCCCCATACAGGGTACTTTGCAAAGCATTGAGAATTTACAAGAATCCGAACGCCCGTACGAAAAGATGTAGGTGTACACACACCATTCTAACAGCTGAATATCTCCTAGAATACATAGGATCGGTCAGGAATTCGTATCGAATACGAGGAAGAACAACAGCTAAGTAAGACTAACGGCGGCATCTTCGTAGTTTCCTTCAATAACTAATAGCTTCCTATTTTCACGCTGATGATTTACAGTACAGACGTCTTCTACGTATAAAAGCAATATCGAACAAACAAATAACAACAAAAAGTTTAAATGGTATTGGAAACAACACACAGAAACTTCTCGGTAATGAACCCAGTACGTAGTTCTGTTGCATTTCCTGGTTCACTCAATTTCACAATTTCGTTAGTAACAATACTTTATCTTGAAGTAACTCCCACGACCGACTTTCTATTAACCTCGGCATTGATCAAGTAATTCTTCGTATTCCTGTTGAGCAAACGCGAGGTGTTATTATTATTCTTTATTCACAAATAAGCTGACGTTTCGGCGGACTTCGCCTTCCTCAGAGCCGCTTTCTATGAGGCTTCCACTGAGTATGTATGTCGAGTGGAGACCAACCGCACAGAATTCACATGGAATCATTACGCTTCCTCTCTCCACTCGACATACTCAGTGGAAGCCTCATAGAAAGCGGCTCTGACGAAGGCGAAGTCTGCCGAAACTACAGCTTATTTGTGAATAAAGAATAATAGTAACACCTCGCGTTTGCTCAACAAGAATACGAACAATACTTTATTTTATAAATACTCTACATATGCATATATGTATGCACACACATATACATATATACAAACATACGTGCATATATATATATATATAATACATATACATATTATATATATGCATAACTTAAGCTACCCTCTCTTCAGCTACTTTTTATGTGTGATTATTGATGGTTCCTCCATGCACAATAATGGATTTACACTATCTAGATAACTTCCAGATTACCACAACCTACTAAGAATAAGCCAAAAAATGGTTAAAATAGAAGCTTTTCATTTATCCAAGCACATAATATTAATCATGTGTTGGAAGAAAGGATAAATTTCCACTCTGAGTGATTTATCAAACACTACTTGCAAGAAAATTTTTCAAACTTCGAGCAATTCTTCAAAATTTACGAACTAAATGCCATAAAACGAGGATGACGTGCAACCAAATCTATAATATCCATGAAAGGAAAAAGGCTACCATGGTATAAACAAGGTTACATAGGTTACTGGATCATTTGGGGTCTTGACGATGCTAGGAACGAGAATGATGGACAGACCTCACTTGGGAGAGAATCACATTTCATGGTAGCCTTGGCAATAAAACCTGTAGCTAAGTTCGTCTGGTGCGAGTGTGCTTCCAGCACTACAAACGATGGGCACTAACTTCCCTTTTAACCGATTTTTAATAAGTAAATTTCCAGCCAGTGATACAGAGCTCACGAAAGCAATAGAAATGGTGGAATCATCTTCCTGGGAATGGGTAGTGTTGTAAAATTTATATCCCATTTCATCATTCTAAAATTTCATTTCGCTAAGGTCGGCCTACGTACATTCTAAAGAGTCGTAATGCTTAAGCTAAGACTAGTGAACGAATTGGAACTTTAAACTTACACCTTAACAAAATAGGAAATAAAAAGCCACACTGGAAATCACAAAGTCATCCGAACCCGCCGGAAAGCTTCCACTCTGAGCTTTTCATTGGTGGGGTCTCAGGGATTTCTTGAGTCAGATATCAATGGTAGTAATAACAATGTAGGAAAACGGAAGAACGGCTCCTGCTTTGAGACATTACGATGAGCGACTTTTTCCTTCCCACTAGATCCACACTTCTACAGTGGTATACCAGACAAAAGCATGGGAAGATTTTTCTGGTAAGGATTTCTGCTATGACGAATCCATGTCATAAAATCGAAACGGAAAAAGAGATGGCCAAACAGGACTGTGAGAATCGCGTAATTGCAAAGGGTAACGAAAACATTAAAGAACAGAAATATAAGAAGTAAAAGTGATTGGACACCACGAAATTCCATTATGGAAGCGAAGCACTGACGGCCAGAAAAAATTTAACTTCATCAAGGTCAATGGTATTGAGTACCAACCATTTGGTACTACATGGCACTACCTTGGTACTACTGGTTCAGTACAAACCAGAACATTCTCATTTTTTGTATGAACGTTTCCCTAAGCTTGAACATCATTCATCTTATTCCGTATGTTGTGAAATAGAAGAAAATAACTCATCGTAAGAAAAACGCCCAGTTCCAATAAAGTATAGCAGAAAAAACCACAAACTATAGCTTACATCAGCTTCCAGCAAGCATTTCCAATATGTCCATCGTCTATGCCCTTATCAGTTCTTAAAACCCACAAACGAATACCGTTATGCTAGGAATTTGACAAGACGATCGAATAATTATAGAGGAACAGCGGACATAGCGGAAGGACGAATATCACTGCTTTCCCGCTCGGAAAGAAAACGCCAAAATCAAACCGTGAAGAAAGAAGGCTACCATAAATCCTTTTCGGAAAGTGCTGCGGACCCAAATCGTCGACAAGTTCCGTTTCTCTACAGCAAAACAAGCCCGAGGTGTTCTCAAGTGTTTCCCCACAGAAATGTCCCAGGTAATTTGATTGAAGAACTACGAGCTATTTAAGTCAGACTGAAAAGTAGAATTCAGATAGACTTAAGAAGTTTTCAATTTTGTCACGAAGAAATGTCCCATATAATTTAACTAAAGTGCTCTCCCACATGTATGTATTTACTCGTGGTGGGCACCGTATCACCTGAGTCGATATAGAATGGAAACAAAAAAGCAGGAAAAATTATGTAAATTTTCACTTTCATAAGGTTTTTGCCAAGACAGAAAATTTGAAATTTTCATTGGTTCATTCCATACAAACTAAAGTCTTCATGTCCATGGTGGAGAATGTTCAGTGAAAGAAGAAGAGAAATTTTTGTAGATGAAAAATTAGGAAAAGAAGACATTTCCATTTCACAAGACCGACTTTCTATTAACGTGGGCACGGATCGAACAATTCCTTATGTTCTTGCTGAGCAAACACGAGGTTTTATTCATTCTTTATTCACTAGTAAGCTGACGTCTCAGCGGATTTCGTCCTCCCCAAAGTCAGGAATGGTCAAGTTGACCCCAATTTACCCATTTCCATTTCAGATTTTATTTTTAACTCATTTCTTCTTTGAAAGCTCGGCGAAAAAAGAAACCGCTGCTCATACGCTATTTATTTGATCCATTTCCACGTCTACTGTGCAGATCCCAGCTCTTATCACATTCTATTTGTTTCCTCGCATGCACTATCCACGAAGATCTTCCAAGTTTTTACGTGTGGCCTCGATTACTCTTTGAAGAATTTCATTTCGTCTTGAATGTCGTAGAATGCTGGTCGAGCAACTCTCCCTGCAGTCCCGAGATAGCCGAGGACAGTGATTTTTTCCCGAATAAGTCCGGTATCAAATTCCCGACCCCGGAGGGATGATAGGATTGGTTGGCCCGTAGTGGAATCGAACTACCACCATGTGTACCGTTGTTTGTACATAACCATTAGATATGGCAGGAAAAAACTCAAAATATTTAAAATATTCCTGGAAGAGGCAAGCTCATTATACGAACAACGAGGCTTTTTTCTGATATCAGAATCCTGGTGTGTTCACTTTTTCTCCAAATTTAAAAATCAGCGTTCTACGCCGTCAATATGGTTGACAAGGAAGTCACCATCGACCAGCAGATGATTAAACGCCACTAGACAAAACTAATATTCTTCCTAAAACGTGCTTAACCTTGTTCTACTGCAATAAACAAGAAGGTATCACAACTCAAGATTCTTCAAACGTAACCCAAGCGGATTATAAGTGAATATCTTAGTGATTGGCAAATGGCTTCACAGACGTCCATATTGCCCAGATCACCGATATGACAGGTAAAGTTGCAGTTCAGGAACGAATTCTGAGAAAGCTTGTTCAATTACAGGCTGGAGAACATCCTAAAGCTGTTAAATAGATTAAGACAAAGATAATAGAAGCATGGAGTACGACGCCTCGTCCTACTGCGAATCAAACTCGTAGTAAAGTTACCATTCGCTTTGCTTTGGTGTCAGGCTCAAGACAGATGAGAACTGTTCAATAACTAACTAACGAACTAAGTGCAATACACTCCAACTGAAGCCTGAAATCGACGATGTGGCAGAACGAGGGAAGGCCAGGGTAAGAAGTGCGTGGCCAAGCCAGCACTGTTACCATGTCAACACAACCAGCCAGCCAGCACTAACGCCCGTCTACTCTCCTCCCTTAGATACCATTTCGTCGAACGGAACATACACAGAATGGTAGTGAGGAACGCGATATCTATAGCCATATAGGATACTGTGGATTAAAAGTTCAGACTGATGAAACTCGATGAATTCACAGAGATCTTAAGCACGACATGATCTTAGGCAGAATCCAACGATGAGCTAAGAAATGGCGCGAAACGTCTTCACTAAGGATTACACACCGATAGTAAAGTAACAGCAGGTTCGTGAACGTTATAGAAAAATCACCAGTTCCATCAATGAGACAGTGGTAAAAGGAAAAAAGAGAACATGAGTGAAAGGATGCTTCATTTAAGTAAGAAGGTCTACGCGTATTTATAAACGTTGCTATTAACCACAAGACGTTGGAAAACAGTTGGTGAACCGAGTGACATAGCGAAAAACGAAGCCCTAGTGGAACAAGTAATTTCAGTTCCAGAAGGACGACTCTCTCTTTCAGAACCTTAAATAATTTCAATGCAAACAAACAACAAAGGCAAAAACCGGAGAGAGGAAGTGTTCCTGTACCGGATTAGAAGGAAAAGTTGCTGTGAAAATGAAAATGTTTCCATGACATCTACAGCCGGACGACTTTCGAATCTTCTCTAACGACTCTAGAACGATAGGATCACAGAGTCCTAAGAACACATATATGGATATTCTTAGAGTCATTAAATCAACCAGAATTACCTTATTGGATTGGGTTAAGCTTAAGTAGTACTAGCCAGAACTCACACGATGTAACAAATTGGGATTAGAGCACGATGTGGAATCAACGGATCAACGAGCGATTGTCGCTAGATAGCAAAGATCAGAGAAATCCGAGATTTCGAGAGAAACAACACTACTTTGTGA
Organism: Angiostrongylus cantonensis; assembly: GCA_009735665.1. Classification (NCBI taxonomy): domain Eukaryota; kingdom Metazoa; phylum Nematoda; class Chromadorea; order Rhabditida; family Metastrongylidae; genus Angiostrongylus; species Angiostrongylus cantonensis. The sequence continues at coordinate 1,310,070 of MQTX01000104.1, forward strand.
TTCTAACGATGAACCCCTTCAAATCTCTTTTGCCAACTTTATATACTACTTGACCAAACACACCTTGGAATAGAATGAACCAACTCGACGAAGACGTCGAAACATTAGCCAGATGGAAGTTTGTGCCATCCTCGTGTCAGCCCAATCACTTTTAAAAAACTGTGACTAAGTTCACTAGAATGCAAGGACCACGAAGAACCTGGGGGCAGTGGTCCTAGATAATTACGAACTCCAATTCACTGATAAGAAATCAGACACGAAAACAATCTTTGTAATCTCATTGAGAAGAATTCCTCCTCTCTTTGCTGTTTATTGTTTTAAGCAAGAAAAGAAAAACTAGGAAAAACCTAATCACCGCTCATTTCTAAGGCTACTGGGGTTCATCTGATGTCAGCAGAGACAATTCTGAGTTCCAACCACCCATGATTCAACTCAATCACGAGTTTGATTAAGTTAATGAATAATAAATTAATGGTCATGCAGCTAAGAAATAAAATGTTAGAGGTAATTAGGAACGCTGGTACTTTTCCTCTCAGAAGTATTGATATAACTGCTAATCCTCAGAGACGAAAAAAGCTTGAAGAGAAGCCACACGAGTAAAACAATCAGGTAAAGAATGAAACAACATGAATGAATAGAAGGATTAGAGAAAAGTTTTGAGGCGATTTTGACTTACTGGAAGCAGTGGAAGATGGTTCAACAACGAAGACATTTAGTTCGCCGATTTGCTCTCGGATTCTGGATCAGAAATCTTCAATCTACCCCATGTTTAAGGAGAGGTTTAGCGACTTCTAAGCAACGATGACGTCCTGACAATTCAGCAATGACTTTAGGAAAGTGAGGAGGACTGGAAACACGGATATGGCTATAAGAAAACGAGAAGTACGATGGAGATGAGGCGGAGGAAGGGAACTGCCCGGCGAGCATCACGTGCGACGGCGGCCGTGCGCGCGTGTCTCCGCAGCCACCGTCGCACTCACGAGTCTCTGCGCGTCTGTCGTCACTGACGCCAACACGGCCCCCTCGTCCGCACTCTGTCTGTCGGCGCCTCACCGTCCGCTGCTACTTCCAATCCTCCGCTCATGCTCTCTCTTTCTCTGTCTCTCTCCCTCCCCTTCTAGATATGTCTGTCGGTCATTTCCATCAAGGTTTTCGTCTGGTTATGTTGACCTAATCTACTTTTTTTTCTGCGTACGTGGAGTGATCTCGTCTGTTCAACGTGAGCATCGCTGCAATTCCTTTGTGAACCGCTTCCGCAAAAGTGCATTCCGACATTTCTGGAACATCATAGAACTCACTGGATAGTCCCATGATAAGTGCTTGCCCAGCTTTTCAGCAAAACTAAATATTTGTGCCAAATTACTTGTTATTAAATTAGTGAACAATAGCAGATCGCTTGTACTTTCTGGTAATCGACAGCGTTCCATTTCGTGCCATCGATACAAAAGTGATTTTCGAACCACTCGTTCACTGAAGAGATCTGAGTGTAGAATAAATCGACCATAGGGTTAAAACGTTTTTAAGACGTCCTGTTTTCTCCAAATAACGATCAACCGTTTTCTTACTCAAATCATATTGGTGCAGTGGTTAGGACGTGAGCCCCTGGAAAGAGTAATCAAGGGTTCGACTCTGGGATGGAGTTTGGGTTTTGTAAAGATCGTAGCATTATTTTGGTTGCAATTCACACAGTACTCTGCAGTGAAAAAATAACGGGCTGTACATAAAAATTTAAACATTGTGATTTCTTAGGAATACTTGGGACATTCTTAGACGGCTTGGCCCTACAGCTTGTTTGCCAGATGTCCGTTAAGGCAGAAAATACAGGCGGCTGACGTCTCATTGTGAGTAGAGTTCCCTACTTGCTGAAAGGTCGCTAGCAAAAACCAGTTTTCTTCGATAGAAGAATTTCACCATTTAAAGTGTTCTTCTTTAAAAATCTCTTACTTGGCTATTAATATCGATTTTTGTTCATTTGTCAATGAAACTGAGCTCAGATTTGCCGACCACATGGCGAACGCCTGTCCATAATCCATCATTTGTCACGGATACGTGTCCTTTGAGCAATCTCTTCAGTTCATCTCCTTCTTTCTTTGCATTTTTTTCAAGTACTCTATCATTTTAACTGTAACAATTGAAAACGTCGTATTCGTTGAGCGGAACTACCACTTTCTCAAGCCTCTGTTACGTAGTATGATTTTTCTATTATTTAGGAATTACATATCTGATAGCGCTCTTCGCACCTGCATATGTCTTCCTCTTCTTCTTCTTCCTACATGCCTGATCTTCTGTAGCTTCTGAGTCTGCGCTTTCTCACAGTAGAATTGACGTAGCGATTTTTCACTGATTCCAACTTTTCTTTTTCCTACTCGAGCTCACTGGACTTTGATGAGTTTTGTCTCCAATTTTCTCCATAACGTTAATGAAAGTGAGTGGATTGGGCTGGCCAGAGCTATATAGATCTCGGCACATCCAGATGTTTTCGATTTTAGAGGCACTACCTCGCTAGTCGTTCACTTCGATGACGCGACGGTATTCGTTCGTTTCTATGGAGTAAAAACAGAACTTACATGAGTAAATGAGCCAATTTAAAGGTTAAAAGGAATTTAAAGACGACATCAGTACACCGAGGGTTTTTTTTAAATTGAAAGTTTATTTGTCGTCAACTTCTACGGCACCACCTGTTTCAAGGTGAAATGAATTCGCGTTGGACCTATGCTTAGGGCACTAGTAAATTAATTCCAGTAAATCAGCTCTTGAAATTTCTCCTTTATGTTTAATATTTTATGTTAACCAAAATTTGCACTATAATTGTCGATCAGGATAGAAGCCTTCCAATACTTGTTAATATATTATTGTTTGGAAAACGTCTTAGAAGGGCGTGTGTGGCGCAGTAGTCGGATGCACCCTGCACCACCCACTTGGGATCGATCCCCACGCCCGATGCTCACCAAGCCTTCCATCCCCCCGGGATCAGCAAATTGGTATCATACGTGTCTGGGAGAATAGCATCACTGGCTCGGTACATCACTAGGCCACCACTAATTGTAAGGGCAAGATATGCGTTCAGTCACCTCCAAACGATACTTAGTGAAGTCGAATGCATGGCGCATCATTCAGGGATTGATCAACGCCGAGAGCTTAGAGCTTTAGGACGTCTTAGAAATTAAATTTTGTCTGGAAAAGGTCTATTAATTCTTGGGACATCGCAGTGTCTAATAAGGCTATGCCGTATAACATCGATGGAACTTTAACATTATTTTTTAGACAGATTTCTGAAGACTTTTTGTAACTCCAACACTGCATCTTGAAAGAAACTGCGCAAAACCATCACAACTCAGTCATACGTTAATGGGAAATAGAGTCATTAACAAAATCAATAAATTCACTTTTCAGAGATTTTCATTCTTAAGGGACGCCTATAGCGCAATGGTTAGATGTCTCTTCCAAAACACACGTGGTCATTGTTTCGATCCCCGTCCCAGGCTCACCAAACCTTCCATCCGTTCGGAGTCGACAAATTGGTAACAAACCTGTCTGGGAGGTATGACAGCACTGGCGCTATACATCGGCAGGCCACTGCGAGTCACTGTGTGGGCCAGATCTGCATTTAGTGACCTCTAACGAAGAACTCGAATGGATGGCGCATCCCTCAGGAGTTGATCTACGTCGAACCCTTTACTCTTTACGCCTTTAGTCTTAATTGTCCATGAAGAAAGTAAGTATTCGCTGCAAGTGATAGTACTGACAGTACACCTTTTCGGAATCGTCGTACAGATGGTATGGATTGTATGGAGTAAGAGTATGAATTATAGCTCGAGAAAAATTTTAAGAATTTAGGAGTTGTCACATGTCTATGCGTCCCAGTACCTTATTCATTGGATTCGGTGTCTTGCAACTGTTACCTCATAGAGATACTCAGGTTCGTTTGTGGGTTAGACTACAGCTTCACAATCTGGCTTCAGATCTCTTCACTGACGTGATGCATGCTGTTTAGGCGCGGTTCTTATGTTAGTCGAGATATATTGTTGGCAGTTCTTGACCACCATTGGCTGGTTGATCGGAGGAGGTTTACTTCTTCGCGACTAAATTTCTTCCGGGACGGGAGCGATTCCTATGCTTAGTCGGTCGCCGTTCAATAAATATCTAGTGTGCGCTCACATCAACAGACTATTATTTTGCGCATATGTTTCTGTCAATATTTTAAAACAGTATACTCTAAAATATCTCGAAAACCGGCTTTCCTTTAACCTCGGTATGACTAGTCAACCTGTATTCTTTAATTGATAAGCTAACACAGAGTTGATGAACAACTTTATTCGGCCAAAGTTCTGAAGTCTCCGTCTTCCGCAAAGCCGATTCTCCAAGTCGATAGTCCACAGTCGTTCGTACTCTCGATGTGGTGCCTTCGTCGTTGTAGCGACTGGAATCTCCTTCAATGGAGCACCGCTCGAATGACGCTAGCTCTTGGCGCTCTCAATTGTGCTCTTTTATATCGGACGCTTGTCGCTGATAGTTGTCGTGCGGTGATAATAACTTGTTTTCCCTTGAAAATCTATCCTGGAAAAATCGGTATCATTATCAACTAGCACAGAGCGAGAGTACGAAGGATCATAGACCCACACGGATCATCGGCTCTGAGGAAGACGACGACGTCGAAACATTGGCCGAATAAAGTTCGTCATCATCCTTCTGTTAACTTCACTATAGCTTGAATTTAAACACTGAAGTTGCTATCCATGGATATGAGTGTCTCGTTGAAAATTTAGAACAGACATTACATTGGATCAAGGTAGAGACGAAACGAAGAAAGTAAATGGCCTCTATGAGTGATTGTGAAGCCTTCAAAATCATTAGTTTGCACCAATACTCTATCACAAGAGTGAATAAACGATTGAAATCCCTCTCAATGATTGTACGACTAGTGATTGAATCCGAGTTGCGGAAAAAAGGACAGGAATATGAAACGATGCTGGCTGCGAGCGAAAGACGGTGGAAGAGGAAACAAGGAAGAAAATGCAGAGATGAGTTTCGGAAATTGGATGGCTGAAGCTGGGAAAAGGACTAAATTTGGAACAATGCCACTTTTTTAATCGATGGAAAATGCTAAGACGGCTGTTGGAGGTGGAGGTTGGGTTTTATACACTCCATTCCCAGTACGTTTTCCTGTTTTCTGAATGCGAAATGACAACTGTTGGAAGTTGAAACCAGAATAACGACGAACTTATTTCTACAGCCTATCAATGACATTTTGTGAATCCATATTTTTAGTGCGTGACAGTTCAGACAAGACAATTTTCCTGAACACCATTCACCACATTGCCGCAGTTTACTAGGAAAATTTCTTCGCATGTTGTACGTTCGAACTCTCTTAACTCGATTCCGTGCAGTGTCTATCCAGGTTAAAGTGGGAACGATGGATATTAAGTCGGGTACACATGAGACATTCGTTTGTGCTAATGAACATGCACAAATAACAAAAAGATATGTATATATACAACACACACACACACACAGACACACACACACACACACACACACCCTTTACGAACTATCGATTCGAGGCCACTAGTAGGCGGAGAGTTGAATTGAACCGTTGTTCATACCTATAATTATGAATAGGCTCGGAACGAGCATGAGATCCAATTACGTAGGGAGCACGAGTTTGAGGAAATGATAATGTGCGTGGGCTTTGTGAACGGTTCTCTCGTAGTTTCCATGAACATTATAGAAGTTGGATAGAAGCATGCTGGAAAACGAATACTTCATCACATTTAGGAAGGAGTGAGTTGAAGTCAAATGTGGAAGAGTAATGTGACGTCTCATAATACTTTTCTTTTTAAATACGAATAAGTAAAACTCTGAAACTTTAGCAGTTGTGATTACCTAAGGAAACATTGTATTTATGGATTAAGTTGCTTGAAATTCAGACTTCCATCTACTACTAATCTGCCGATTTTTTGAATGAACACTGGTGTTGTTTCTTGTCAGTTCTCTCGTAGTTTCCATGAACATTATAGAAGTTGGATAGAAGCATGCTGGAAAACGAATACTTCATCACATTTAGGAAGGAGTGAGTTGAAGTCAAATGTGGAAGAGTAATGTGACGTCTCATAATACTTTTCTTTTTAAATACGAATAAGTAAAACTCTGAAACTTTAGCAGTTGTGATTACCTAAGGAAACATTGTATTTATGGATTAAGTTGCTTGAAATTCAGACTTCCATCTACTACTAATCTGCCGATTTTTTGAATGAACACTGGTGTTGTTTCTTGTCAATTTCTTCAGTAATTGAACTGATGATAGTGATTCCCACGACCGACTCTATTAGCATCGGCACTGATCAGATAATTCTTATATTTTTGTTGAGCAAGCACTAGATGTTATTTATTCTTTATTCACTGGCAAACTAACGTTTCGGCGGATTTCGCTTTCTCGAGAGCCTGGGAAGATCAAATTGATTGCAATCCATCCAGCTAAACACTTCCGTAACCAAGCAAAGAATATGCTAAACCAAGATTTCAATCACACTGTGAATTTTGTGAGCTATTCTATGTTCAGTGTAGTTGAAATCTTGGTTTAGCATTTTCTCTCTTTGGTTATGGAGGTGTTTGGTTGGGTAGATTGCAGTCAACTTGACCTTCTCAGGCTCTGACTGAGGCGAAATCCCCGGAAACGTCAGTTTGTTAGTGAATGATGATAGTGAGTTTGGACAGCTTGGTCGCTACTGAACATTTATAGTTGAAAAAAGAACTAAAACTATTTAATAGCAATACTAACGTCTACTACAAAGGTCGTGGTGGGAAAATTATGTTCAAGAACTCTCTGGCATGGCTATTTCGAGATTCAATGGAAAAAAAAAACACGATCTTCGAGCAGTCTAAAAAGGGAAGAATTTGACATCATCACATTTAGGAAGGAGTGAGTTGAAGTCAAATGTGGAAGAGTAATGTGACGTCTCATAATACTTTTCTTTTTAAATACGAATAAGTAAAACTCTGAAACTTTAGCAGTTGTGATTACCTAAGGAAACATTGTATTTATGGATTAAGTTGCTTGAAATTCAGACTTCCATCTACTACTAATCTGCCGATTTTTTGAATGAACACTGGTGTTGTTTCTTGTCAATTTCTTCAGTAAGTGAACTGATGATAGTGATTCCCACGACTCATTAGCTTTTGAGAGTTTCTTGATTTTGGTTAATGTAACGAAATTCATAAGATGATGAGGGCAGGTGACAGGTCCTTCAGTAATAGCCAAATTCACTTACGAACCCAACAACTTCTATGACGACGAATGCACGTCGACAAAATGAACGAATGGAGTTCAGGGACATCCCATGTGAAGAGAAGTTCTCTGGAAAGGGAAAATTGACGTTCATAGGGATTTGAGAACTTTGTTCAAAGTCTTTTCATCCGTTTACCTATTTGGCCTTTAGAATTTCGACTTCCATTCCAATTTCATAGCGTTTGCATGAAATGTGCTTTTTTCGGTGCTTAGTGTATGCTAATCAGTTCACCATGTTAGGCCTTAAATTGTCGGAAAACTCATTAGCTTTTGAGAGTTTCTTGATTTTGGTTAATGTAACGAAATTCATAAGATGATGAGGGCAGGTGACGAATAGAGTGAATTCCGAAGCTTATGGAATTTTCCTTGTTGAGCGTTTCGCAATTTTGTGTGCCTCATTTCATTTGTGGTCTTCAAACTTCTTCAGAAGTGGCAATTTGAGATTGATTTCTTCTAAGAACCAATTATGTAACAGAAATTCATAAGTTTTCGTTTAAAACCTGAAGAAATTCGAAGGCAAACAGTCGTGTTTTCAGCTTGAACGAGCGGTGCGGCGAAAATCAATTAGCTTCTTCTTCGGTGTTGAAGTGGGTTCCTTGCCAGTAACAAGATCTGCAGTGCTGTAGTTTCTATGAATACGGTGTAGTATTCAGAAGGGCAGTTCACTGAGATTTTCGAGTTGAGAAAGTCAACTAATGAAGAAAATTTGGCTATGCTTTGTTCAGGAATCTGAGTGGTTCACTTTGGCGGTTTTTTTTAGCACTTTCCTTCTGGCTGACTCTATCATATGGCGCTCTACTGTCAATAACACTTTTTGCCTATTCAGAAGGCGTTTGGATCCGGCTGCTTTTAAGGACATGAGAGTTCAGTTTAGCTGTGAAATCAGCTGGCAGAACAGATGTTTTCCCATATTAGATCCGGCGTTGTTCTCGCTTTGTTGTTATCTTTTCTTCTGATTAAATCCACTCTGTTTTCATAGGTATTCCATTAGGTCTCGAGAGTCCGTTGAGTTTGAATATTCTACGAACCACAAATGCCTGTTGATGATTGCTTCGATTCATTTCTGAGGCTATCACTCGGCATATCAACGCTGTGTGCTTCTTCATCGTGGCTGGAGTTCTAGTTCGTCTTTGCGCTTCATGGCAAAAAGGTGAAGGAACTGATGCTTCGAATACATGAGCATTTATGTGTTTCTGGGAAGTCATAATTTCGCAAGTGTGATAGTAATTGTAGCGGTAGTAATGTAGAAACGGGAAGAGGAAACTATGTGGTGCAGATGTTGCGAGAAGATCCGATACCGATTCGAACGATACGTTTCATTTCGTAGTTTCGATGTGTCAACAGAAATCAAACACGTTTTTAATCGTATGCATGTGTCCCTGTAATGTAGGAATTTTTATGCTACTTCTGGAGAGGCAGTTCTTCGTTATGATTCCATAAATATAAAAAGACAACCACACTCGTTGTTTTCACTTCATGTTCCTCCTTTACACGCTTGTCATCTCCACGTCAGTTGTTTCTTCCATTTTGCTTCCAGTTTTATTTGTATGCCCAAGAAATTTCGAAGGAGCATTCATGAACATTTAGAAGAATACTTTCGATTATTCATAGATGTTCCAATTTACTCACACTTGAACAGACATAAGGTTGTGAATAACAAAGTCTATTAAACTCAATATCGGCACATGTTTTTATCGGTTTCGCCTTCTTCAGAACTTGGAAAGGTCAGATTGACACGCAGTTTACTAGGCCAAAACTTTCATATTTTTGGGCTTCATGCAATCATTGTCTCTACCATTAAGAAAAGCCATGAAATTTTGTTTTTTGCATGGACTATCCTAGAAGCCGTTGAGAACTAGCTGGCGTCTGGAGAGCATTCAGTGGTATTTCAGTCACAGCTACAGATTTCTCTACACCGGTGTTTTCAAGCACCGGTTCACCGCTGTGGTTACATCATAGGATGTAAAAGACAGGTCAAATGGGCCTTTGTTTCCCTTAGACTTATCCCATGTAGGGTTTTTATTCTAAATCTATGTTGGAGATTTCCTTTCAAGCGGCTAATGCACCAGAATTGTTGGGGACGGTTCGATGTTATGTGAATGCCAAGTAGTTGAGAAGATTCGATCGGAATAGTTGCTCGCCTTTGCTTGAGCCACGCAGGACTTTTCTTGATTGGCAGTCACAGTGCTGGATACCTCAAACTTGGGTAATTAAACCGTTTATATACATGTTATTTACACAACACAATGAGATTATAAATGTATGCACATTATACAGTTATACAATATGGAGGCGGGTATGACGTCGTTAATGACATGTACACATAACAGCACTGAACATGTTACAGTACTCTTGTGCTGCTTACTAAGGATGAGTTAAGGCATAAGAGGTTAGATAGAGATGATGAAGAACCATAGGTTAAGGGAGTGCGGCGGTGTATAGTGTATGATGGAGAGTACACTAGCGACATAAGAAGAGGTTAGCACAATAGAATGTACATGTGAATTGCAAGTAAAGTGGTTTGGTAGGTAGTACTCTCACTAAATAGAATACACTAGCAATTATGTACAGCAATATAAATACATGATAGTGACACACTGTGGATGATATAAAAGGATTAAGCGAAACAATTAACATGCTATACGAGAAACGAAAGATGTGTGAGAGTTATATGGTGGTGAAGCGTTTATGAGTTAAAACTCTCGTAAATCTTAATAGAGAGTAATCTAATATAATCTAATATAGCTGATGTTGTAAGGATGTACAACTTATGAATGAATACAGTTATTCAGTTTAACAGTATGAGAATAAGGGAGTAATACAAAAGATGTAGGTGTTCGTAGAGTTGCGGTGGCCAAGCACGAGTAGTGATGCATTGGATATACGAGCATTAGATGCGAGCTGTAGAATAGATTACATTCAAGCCAATTCGATGACGAGCAAACATTATGGCTTGCAGCGGCGTTATTATTAAGACGTTAATTTAGCATGGTTTAAGAAGGTGTAATAATATGTAACTCGTGTTCCAGTACGATGAAACATAGGTACGCATTGATGAGGTGATATTTAGCCAAGAGATGCACGGCTACAGCAAGCCGAGATTAGTGAGGCAAAAGCATGAGTCTTTATTTAGCAATATTCCAATCTAATGAGACGGAATCAGTTATGATTAAAGGAGATGAAGCTGGAGAAAGATTGAAGAAGAGGAACGACGGCGATGTCCACGTGTCGTCAGGACGCAAATATCCGTAATAAGAGGCGTGGCTAGATCCGAGCGAGTGGTGTGCTTGCGTCGCGGGTCGCAAGGTCTCGCCCCTAAGCAATACGTCGTGCCTTGTATTATTCCCGGTGGTGTCTGTTGGCTATAGTTGCTGTATTTACTGGCGTGCCCGATGATTAGGATGGGATATGAATGTAGGGCACTCATCACCATCAAAACACATAAGGAATACCGTTGAAATAAAAAGATAAAGGATAAAGCTCTCGGAGTTGATCAATCCCTGAGGGACGCGCCATGCATTCGACCTCATTAAGTATCGTTGGAGGTGATTGAATGGATATCTGGCCTTTACAATGACTCGCGGTGGCCGGCCGATGTATCGAGCCAGTGCTGCTATCCTCCCAGACAAGTCTGGTACCAATTTGCCGACCCCGGAGGGATGGAAGGCTTGGTGGGCCATGGGCGCATTTCACGTGCGCGCCGCAGTGGTGCCTCCAACCACTGAGCCACAAAGGCCCTTGTTGGAGGCGCCAGTGCGACGTTGCAATAGAGAGCGTTATTTTTCGATTAGATAATGTTTATTTGGTCGACTTGTCGATAATCTACCCCAAAGAGCTGCGATTTCATAGCAATTGGTAAAAGCTATTTTTTACGCCAAGTTCAGAGGTTGCTTCTCTTGCCCTCATCCTGTGCATACACTGGTATCGGTTCGAACTGTGTTTCTCACAAGCGCCGTTTTTGTTTGTAAAGGATGAGAAAACAGAATGAGCCAGTGTTTTTTTCTTATTACATGGCTTTTGATACCATTTCGTGATGTATCTGTGAATGCTCGAAAACGGAAACCATTTGTGAACTCCGACTTTTAGTCTAGCAATTCAAAACATTTACCCGTCTCCTCTAGTGTTGACCAGATGACAAAACAGTCGTCGATATACCTACAGTAAAGTAGTGGACGGAGACCGAGTGGTAGGACTTCAACTTTAGGCATGAATGCAATGGTTGGGCTTGGTGCCAGTCGTTGTCACATTTCCAATCCTCTCATTTGTGCGAGGCACTTCCCGGACTATCTGAAGGTTGAGCAGTTCAGGCACTCCTTCAAGAGGGTCATGGGCTACTGAGTCGAGAAACCATACATGTTTATTGCTTCTTCGTGTTTGCAGAGTTATTCGACACGTTTACATAAAGGTCAGTAACGTCGAAGAACATCACGTGCGCTCTAATAGGACGCGCGTTACGTAGATGATACAGGAATGTTTGGATATTCGAGAGATGGACTAGGATATGTTTCGACAACTGGATGAGTAATAGGTTTGTAAACCACGTCATTCTTTCTGTGGCCAAACCTTTTCTCGCGACATTGGTTAGGGATTTAAGGGTATATTCCGAAAATACGCTAACGTTGTCTACTTTGCCGTTGGGATCTTTCTGTCTAAAGAACGTTCGAGGAAAAGGGGATGTTGATAATGCCCCATTCCTTTTTCATTTCTCACGTAACGTCTCTAGCCTAGAAAGTACGTTCAGACTGCGCTGTCATCCTACGCAGAGTTTCTTTAGAATTGGTTGTGCTGTTATGAAACCTGGACCCAATTGTAATACGGTAACCACGCCGTCAAGAGTGTCAGAGATGTCTCCTAACATGGTAAACTTTGATTTTTTTTTGGATTCTATCTTCTACACGATGTTAATAATTTCTGAAATACCAACTTCGTGTTTGTTTATCGAGGAAAAACAGTGAATCAACTTCAGCTTACTCTTGCTGCTTTCGTAAATGGTGTTCCGTGGTTTTGTTGGAACTAGGTTACGCGAATGTTTAGTAGATTTTCGGTTTTTTTTCTTTAGATCACTTTAGCACACGATCTAATGGAATTTCAAATCAATGTTAACCCACCCATTATTCTTCTCCAAAGGTGATCCTCCAAATATTGAACACGATAGTTGTTCCTCTGCTCGGACTTCTTCAGTTAAGCGAACATCTTATCCTGTTTACGTCGTAAAGAGGGCCATAACAGTCACATTTCGATGTCCAGGAATTCATGGCTGCCTTCTGATAGGCCGCATAGACTGTTCTTCGTTTTGATGGAATTCTGGGCCACTCGGTTTTCAGGTGGCAGCAGAGTAAAAATATCATTTGTCTCGCTAGTAGGACTTTATGGAAGCATTTTCATGGTACTTCATTTAGCAAGATCAAGGGACTAATTTTTTTTATTTAACTTACTAACTTTTATTTGCCTTGGCATTTACCAATAATTCGCTGTATTCTTAATGAGCAGACATGAGGTGGTTTTTTCACTATTTATTAACAGTAGCTGATGTTTTGGCTGTTTCACCTCCTTCAAGGCATGAAAAGGTGAAATTGACATGCATTCCATTCACTCGAACCCTTTCGTAACTGTGTGTACTACAACAGTAATTAGTGTAGTAACAACCTGGTGCCTGCTCATCATGGGGTTTACGGAAAGTTAGTCATGGGATTTGCTATAGCAACATAACCTTATTAACAACAAGATTTATTCAATAAAATACCGGCTGACTTTGCTGCAGATTCCTCCTTCTTTAGAGCCTGTGTGATCAAATTGACACAAAATCCCCCTAGTCAAGCACTTTCATAGCGTCAGAATGTAAATTTATCACTGTCACTTATTATTTGTTGCCTATTCTTTTTTAATGACAAGATGTTATGTGAAATATAACCATAATGTTGCTGAGATATTTACGAAACACCGGACTGCTGGTCTGTGCTGCGAGGACGGATCACGCTATTACACTTTCTTAGAGCTAACGTGTTCATCACCACACCATGCAAGTCCTTCGTTTCGCCTTTTTCTCAGCCATGTTATTGATCTATAGGTGCTATCAGTATTCACCGTTCAACGGGATTAATCTAGGGAGCATAAATCGGCATTGAACTCGATTAAGCTGAGGGTGTAATATGTCGTCACTTTTTATTTACTCCCTACTCCTTTTTAATAGCAGGGTATTATTTGAACCGCTCATGCTATTACCCTTTCCAGGAGCTAACGCGTTCACCATCAACACCATGCGATTCCTTCGCTTCGAACTAAACTTGATGTATAAATTTCATTCACACAGTAGGCTATTTCTTTTAAGCACTCCCGGTTTTGTTCTTTCTGAGTCTTCCAGTTACTTGATGAATACCAACCGCACGGAGTCTTACTTGGTTGGAGAATATGCTTGGTTCAGGTCAAAAAACGCTGTAGTACGGCACGAGGTCACGGATGATCACAAGACAGTCGTCGCTCACGTTCATTTTTGGATTTTTGAAAAAAGGCTCTCCATTGACCAAGTAGATGGGCTCACGGGTAGAACAGTTTGTTTGTAAACCCAATGTTCATCCAGGATTCGACTTCTACATGGTCCTTGGTGTTCAGTCATTTTTTCATTCTTCCTTCCGTTTCTTATTTTCGGTTTTAATATTGTGTCGGAATCAACTAGTAAGAAGACCACAATGATGCTGAGATATTTGCAAAACTCTGGACCGCAGGTGTCTACGGTGGGGAACGAACGCACCATTGTCCTTTCCGAGGCGTAACGCGTTCACTACCACACCATGCTGGTCCTTCGTTTCACTCGTCTCTCAGCTAGCTCAATCGATCACTGCCATCAGCATTCATCCGTCAACGGGATTGATCTGAGGAGCCCAAATCGGCATTGAGCCCAGTTAAGCTAAGGCTATAGTTGAAACTCACAATGTTGGCTCTTCATTTACTGCTTTTTACTAACTTTTTTGGCAGGGTTTTATTTGTGAAGCAACTACAATGATGCTGAGATATTTGCAAAACTCCGGACTGTGGGCATCTACAGTGGGCACCAAACGCGCTATTGTTCTTTTCAGGGAGTAATGCGCTTACAGGCTACCTAAAATGCTAATAATACCCTGCCAAGAAAGCTAGTAAAAGGCAGTAAATAAACATTCAACATAATAAGAAGACCGATGGAAGGAATCCCTGCGGAATCAATACTTCGATCGGTTAAACATCGTGGTAAAGGCCTGAAGGTAACGCCCTGGTAATGTGAAGTCACGACTCCAGGAAGATCAAATTGCACAACCAGCAGTAGACCAACCGTAGTACCCCCACACTGTGTGCAACATTCTGTGACGTTAGACAATGGAACGGCTGGTGAGAGACCACAAAATCCCGGGTTACGAAGGATATCACTGGAAACAAATTTGACGAACACACATACGACGCACCATGGAGATTGCTGTTTACTTTGCACGTATGCTACCAGAACATTCTCCTCAGACGCCGATCTTCACGCGGAATAGGAAAACTTGGAGTCATAGATGGGAGTGAAAATAGACAGTCTTGTAGGACTCCTGTCCGCAGTGCGTCTCTTCCATATAAATTTATTTTTCCGGAAGAATTTCGCTGCTAGAGGTGAGAGTCACCTAGTGTAAGAAGCAAACGGATATCGGCTGCATAACAAAAACAGAAGGTGGTGCCCATTTGACATGTCGGCAGTTCCACCACTAGTTCGAACCCTGCCATCTTCGCGCAAAGATTAGACTCTGCAGTACGGTTGGAAAGAATTCATGTCACTGACCAGGAAAAGAAGCTCAGACTGTATATAACGAGAACATTCTGACCGAAATCTTATCCAAACGTGACTGACAGGTTAAAGAAGACCCGACCGAAGACTGCGAGTTGCTCGTTAAACAACTTAATAGTCGTGTCGAATTAACTTTAGTTCTTCAAGCGAGAAGATCAGGTCGCATCTTTGTCATTACTAACGAATGGCTCGAGAAGAAAAGGAAAGTGAAGCTTGATCCTACTGCAGCACACCTAACACATAACATGGCTAGTAATAAATGCCGGTCGCAGAAGATCTTTTCAGGAAGGTCTACATCGGTACTGGCTGAAGAAACTCCTAGAAAGGGCGCAAAAAACCAGTCTGAAGAAATGCCATCGTGAATTCTACGAGTGCGATGTTCACCTATCAGACGTGTTGGACGAACATGGGATTACTAGTACTTTCTGCCACGTTATGGAATTAATAACGAAAAAATTCCACTCTGATCTTTTCCTCTCCACTGTCTTATCTGGTTGCCTAAAAACATCCCTGGACAAAAACCACCTCGAATTCTTCCCTCCAACGTTCGAGTTGCAATAGAAAGCGTGAAAGCATGTGAAACATCCGATAATATCACCGCCGAGTTGCTTAGAGTTGGAAACCACAATTTACAATTACCTCTCGCAACCCGTATGACATCTTACCTTCTAAACGGAAAACTCCGAGACCAATAGAGAATGTCGCGCGCGGTTCTCCTACCCGAGAAAAGTGATCTAAGGGATCTTTGTAATTATCGGGTGATGCCTACTGTTTTTTTATTCGTGGTAGAGTTTTATGTAAAATACAACCACGATGCCCCATGTGGACTTCGAACCCGTAGTTAACCTTTCCGGGGGCTTAAGGGCTACGCACGGCACCACAGAGGCTTTTGCTTTGTCATTCTTTTAGCCAGTTTTTTCCACCCTAGCGGTGCTCTCAGTATTCACCCATCAACGTAAATTATCAGGAGAGCACAAATCGGCATTGGACCCAGTTGAGTTGAAGGTGCAGTCGAAATTACAGTGTTTAACGTTTTGTTTAATGACCATCTTAAAGCCATAAAAGTTTTTGGTGATGTATTTTAACGGTGACTGTTTAAAAACTGTTTATTATGCGGGTGAAAAATTTATATATCCAGTATTATTTGCTGAGGTTGTGATAGTGGTTGGCTGAATAGGTTGCTCGTCAGTTGGACTTTTCCAGATTTTTAACATGGCGGAACCGCCGAAACGTCAGATATCGTGGGTGAATAAATGCTGCAATAACAACTTCGTGTTTGCTCATGGAGAAAAATGTGGTTTGTCATCCGATATTCTTATTGATTAAGAGTCTGCTACTCTACTGACTGAGCTAATCGAGTTATAGGCGCGTGTAGTACAGTGGTTAGTTGTCGCGATACCTCGGTAGACCACCGCGAGTCCAAATACGCATTCAGTTAAGTTTATTGATGATTGATTAAGTCTCGTGCATTGCAAATCCCTGAAGAATTGATTAACGCCGAAGGCTTCACCTTTATCCTTTTGATGCTTGTTGAGTGTTCTCTGCAAGCTCTTCACGGAGATTATCCTGTCGCGCATATTAAGGACATTTGATGAGGCGCAACCAGTAGAGCAAGTGGGATTTCGAAAAGAATTTTGCTCGATTGACCACATCCATATTGTTTCCAGGGTCATTGAAGTTTTTCGGAAATAACAACTGCACCTAGTCCTGATTTTTTGCGACTATGAAAAAGCGTTTTGATAGCGTCGAAACAAATGTCATCCAATCAACACTCGTCGACCACGGAGTGGACTTGCCCTGCATAAGAGTACTCACTAGCTGACTGTTATCGGAACTGCACCACGGAAGCACAGCTGTTACCATGCCCATAAGACAGCGGGTTCTCGAAGGCGACAGCATATCGCCAAAGCTGTTTACTATCGCATCACACTGGATAATTAAATTACTCGATTGAGGTGAGAAGGGCATAAATGTTGATGCGAAATTCCTGTCACATCTCCGCTTAGGCGACGGCACCGTTATCTTTTCAAAAAGTATCAGAGAAGCAGAAATGAAGATCAATGAGCTCAACGAAACGAAGGAAAGGGATGGACTACGTATAAATTAGAAGAAGACTCAGTTTGTGAAGAACTCATGATGCAAAGGCAACAAAGCGAACTGGATGATTGCGTAAGATCGGCAACGGTGTACCTGATTTCTTGTAAAGTATCTAGGGACGAAAGCGTTGACAAAACGAGTAGGCTGTTGTGCGCTCGTTTAGAGGAACACCTAGTTGGAAACTTAGAAGAAAAAACAACACTACTAGAGGGGCATAGGGCACAGCGATGTAACGGAGATTTTGAGCAAAAGTCGCTCTCCTCGTACACGAATGGGAAATATCAGCGCAGAAAGCTCTTGAAGTTTTGGTTAAATTCCGAAAAATCCAAAAAAGAGCCACAAGAAGAAGTTCCTTGTAATCACATGTGACCTTGCACGATACCTGGGGCTGATTTAACCTGAGCCGTGCACATTACTCGCTTATATAAAACTTCGTTACGCTGGTTTCAGCAGTAACTGGAAGACGTATAAAGAAGAAAACAGAGAGTGTTCAAAAGAAGTCGTTTACCGGGCGAATGGATTTTATGTGTTGAGTTTTTCTGCTTGAGTTGTGAAAGTGAAAGTGAAAGCTACGGAGATTGCGATTTCTGGCCTTTCCAAGCCTGAAGAATGCGAAGTCAACTAGTATGGAATCTTGTCATTGACAACTTCGTCTCTGCTCAATAATAAAACACTGGCTTGTTGAACGGTGCCGAGTTAAACAGGTAATTAGTTGGTCCTGGAAACTATTCGTACTTTTCTAGATTTTTGGTACCTTTTTAAATTCATGAGCTCAATGACATCATTACCTGTTGATGTGTCCATTAACATTATTGTTATTTTTACTCTTATTATCATTACTATTGTTGTTATTATCGCTGTTGCTATTATTAATTACTATTTATTATTATTATTATTACTATTATTATTATTATTATTATTATTAACGAGTACCACAAACCGCAATGATGCTGAGATATTTGCGAAACTCTTCACATCGTCCTACATGAGAATAGGCAGTAAATAAAAAGTGAACTTATCTATTCATTTAATTCTGCGAATTCTCTGTAGTTTTAATGAAGATCTAGTGTACAAATGGTTATGCTAAAAATTACTCACCGTATCTGTTTGGGAAGATTTGGAATCACCCGTGTACTGTTTACATGATATGAGAAATAAAGCTTACCCAGATCGAATCAATCTGGGAAAGGGCACAAGTCATGTGCATTAGTGAGCCAGCCATTTTCGATTCATTTTAGATTTTTGAATTTTACCCACAGTGCTCCAAAAGTTTTGAGCTTTGATAATGATTCCTGCGCCAAGATCTTGACATAGGCTTCAAAATCATCACCATCATGCTTTTACCCCTTTTATGAACCCAGAGGAGCGTTTTGTCCAATTTTGTGTATCCCATATGGAAGAAAATACATGTATCAAACAAATAGGTATGTGTATAGAAGAGAAGAAGAGAAAAGAGTCGCTAAAGATGTCATGGAAACTAATAATACTTAACCGGTAAGCAGCAGCTGCCGCTCGTGTTAGATCTAAAGAGTGGTTTATACACTAAAATAATGTTGGAAGTCTATTAAATACGATTTACATCATGCTACTGGCGTGTGTGGCGAAGCGGTCGGAGGCACCCTGCGATACACACATAATGATTCCTGCGCCAAGATCTTGACATAGGCTTCAAAATCATCACCATCATGCTTTTACCCCTTTTATGAACCCAAAGGAGCGTTTTGTCCAAATTTGTGTATCCCATATGGAAGAAAATACATGTATCAAACAAATAGGTATGTGTATAGAAGAGAAGAAGAGAAAAGAGTCGCTAAAGATGTCATGGAAACTAATAATACTTAACCGGTAAGCAGCAGCTGCCGCTCGTGTTAGATCTAAAGAGTGGTTTATACACTAAAATAATGTTGGAAGTCTATTAAATACGATTTACATCATGCTACTGGCGTGTGTGGCGAAGCGGTCGGAGGCACCCTGCGATACACACATCGAATCGATCCTCGAGTCCGTGGCTCACCAAGCCTTCCATCTCTCCAGGATCGGCAAATTGGTACCAGACTTGGGGATCTCATCATGTTTTCTCAACTATTCGATTGAATCTAATGTTTTTTCGGCTTGATACGTTGATTAATGAAGGAAATGATGGTTCAAGTTAATTTTATTTCTCCAAAAATGGAGTTAAAATCCACAATATGTTCTGGATTTCAATTCATCCCTTATTCTTCATTTTATTTCCATTCTATATGGGTTTCTTTATCAACCACATTCACACTGCAAGTGGTGCTTTGGACGAATAAATCCAACAGAAGCGAGTAATCCTAGCGATGGGTTGGTTCGATTCACTGGTAGAGTAGAAGTCCTAGAAAAGCTAGCCATATAAATAAATTAACCAATTGAAATAGTGTTTTTTCGGCTTGATAACATTCGTTTTTAGTAGCACAGAACTATTGTAGATATCAGATGTTTTCAGAGATGATCGTGGGTAAGGACGATCTGTTTCTGGGTGTCGACCTCAGCACTCAGCAGGTATCAGTAGGTCTCATCAATCTAAGTTACTGTATCTTTTCCTACCATAAATTAAAGACACTACCATAATAGAAAAGCATAGAGAAATAGCTCAAGCTTTTAGTGCTCATTTGATAACTGTTTGAACAAGTTTTTAAAATGGTCTTTTACCCTTTTTCCTCTTGTTTCATGTGAACAGTTTTCAAAAAGCTTTTAGTCAGAAGGTTAAATGGCTGCGAAATTCTATCAAATGTTTCAGCTAAAAGGTATTGTGCTGAATGGAACAAACGATGTTGTTCTATGTCATTCCGTCAAATTCTCAATGGATTTACCAGAGTTCAAGTACGATCAAATATACGAAATAGTGCAAATTTTATTATTTTAGTGAGCGAAATAGTCTCAGTAAACAAAATTCTTAAGCAATCGTTAAGAAATTGCAAAATCTGCTAATGTGCAAAGAGCTTGTTATTACAACATTACTCGAAACACGTGGACGTTGTGGAAGAATCGTCCACAGGAGCCTTCGAACGTAAATATAATTTCCCTGCTGCACCGATCCATGGACGTACCCTCACAGTCATTGAAAACCACATGAAAAATCGGTTAGTGCTTGTGAAATTACAGGTTGAGATAACTTTTACCGTACAGATACCCCGGACCATGGGCAGAGTCGATTAAGTAGCTTGATGACTACTTGGCAGCCACACCTTAGTCGTTAACTCAGTTCATATGAGCTGATATGAATAATATATATAATATATGTATTATATAATATA
>MQTX01000104.1:1330560-1379008 GCA_009735665.1 Angiostrongylus cantonensis
AGAACATAAATGCAAAGAAAGGATTCTGTGAACGATAAATTGAAGAATGACGTTTGACCTTCTATAAATAGGACTTCGCCGTAAGCATTAATTTCATATCACTGCTTAGCAACCCGAAAACTTTTCATAACAAATAGATAACGATAACCTCTTGCTTTGATAGTCGTTGTCTCCTGCACCATCACTTCCAACTACCACATGATCGAAACCCGAACACTCCACGTAGTACTGGAGTTCTACTGAAGCATTCTGATCGTATATTCAACAGCTTTCTCTGCGGAAGCTTTAATACCATGACCGACCAAAAGAAACCTATTGAGGCTTAACTGAGGTTCGTACTGGAATAGAATTGGCGTAAGCAAAAAAAGCGTCATATTTTCTGGGCCCACGGATCTCCCTCATATGAGAGATCTCGAGCCGGTTAGTCGCGAGGCTACGTGGCGCGTCCCCAGGTGGTGGATAGAGGTTTAATCGCGGACGAAAAGCAACTATTGCTTCCCTGAGACGCAGGTGGATCCAGGGGATGGACTCCCTGTTTCTGTTGCGCCGCTTTGGCACATACTTTCTGTATTTGCTAGGCGTATTCATGCATGCTAACTAGGGCGCGTGTGGCGCAGTGGTTAAAGGCGCCACTGCGGCGCGCACCTGAAATGCACCTATAGCCCACCAAGCCTTCCGTCCCTCCTGGGTCGGCAAATTGGTACCAGACTTGTCTGGGAGGATAGCAGCAGCACTGGCTCGATACATCGGCCGGCCACCGCGAGTCATTGTAAAGGCCAGATATGCATTCACTCACCTCCAACGATGCTTAATGAAGTCGAATGCATGGCGCATCCCTCAGGGATTGATCAACGCCGAGAGCTTTATCTTTTTTTATCCTCTTATTCATGCATGCGTGTGTGGGTGCGTTCTCGTTTTATGCGGATTGTATTCTACGAATCAATTCGGCCAAAAGCCTGCAATCAAGTGACAGGGAAGTATATGGGAGGCGGTTAGGAGTCGCCTCCAACAAATAAGCTCCATGTCCACTCTGGAAGTGACCTAGAAAGCGACCCGTGTGTATAACCGGCCCCCACGTTCAGTGCCTAGCAAGTAATACGTGGGTATCAAATATGCTATTCACAGTAAATAAAAAAGCGAGCCTCGTTCCCCTGACCCCGAGAGAGTCCCCAATTTCGCAGCACTGGGAAGGACGAGTACGGAGAGGTTGCTAAAATCTCAGGGCCAATGGAAGCTGCCTGGATCAAGAACTCTGGTGACGATCTGTATCTACAATGCACACACACTTGCATCCGAGTCCTCGATAGAAGACTTGCTCATGCAAGCAAGAATGATGAGGTACGACGTCATCGGCCTGGCGCAAACGAGACGACGCCACCTATTCAACGCTGTCTATGACACTGGAGAAGAACTGTTCCTCGGAACATGCGACAGTAGAGGCGTAGGCAGTGTCGGCGTTCTCGTCAACACGAGTTTGTCCATGAACATCGATTCATTCGAACAGCTTACAACCCGAATCGGACGTTTACGATTAAAAAGATGTGGATCAACACCGGCTTTGACAATCTTCGTCGTTTACGCGCCAACATCAAACTATGACAAAGAAGAAGTCGAAGAAGAAGAATCGTTCTACATGGACTTGGAGAGGTTCTACAGAGAAGACCATACATTCTTCAAGGTCATCATTGGAGATTTCAATGCCAAGATCGGGCCAAGAAGATCGTCTGAGGAACGTCACATTGTGTCCCACGGATTAGAATGGAACGAGCAGGGTGAGCGGCTCTCTGAGTTTATCATGGCGACCAAGACCATCCATGGTAACTCGCAATTCCAGAAGCCTCACCGTAAACGATGGACGTGGGAATCTTCCAATGGAGAGTACCATAACGAAATAGACCACATCACAGTAAATGGAAGGCTTTGCCTAATCGATGTCGGTGTTGTCCCAAAATACTACAGGGGATCAGACCACCATCTCCTTCGTGCAAGTTTCGATTTCTTGCGGAAAGGAGAAAAGGCTGCTAAATTCAAAAACCGAAGTCGCAGAACCATCGTAAACTAGGACTTATTCGACTCATTTTTCGGCTGTTGGGAAGATGCCGTTGTCGACAACATCGACGAGGAATATGATCGGCTCATTGAGCATCTTCACGTTAGTGCCATGAAAGCTGAGAGCTCGAAGGTCACCAAGAGACGTCTGCCTCAATAAACTCTCGACGTAATACGCCAGCGTGGAATCGTACGAGCTGCGGGCAGCCGCGAACTAACGTCCGAGCTTGAAAGATTGGTCTTCGACTAAATCTAAAGAAAACGATGTTCATGAAGAACGGATTGGTTTCGTTTGCCCCATTCACGCTCAACGGAACGAATATCTCCGAATGCTCCAGTTATGTCTATCTAGGTCGGGAAATCAATATGGTGAACGACTTAGCTCTAGAGCTGAGCAGAAGGAAACGAGCGACTTGGGTCTGCCCTAAAGTATGCGTCATAAACCTGGTCGCTACGCAAGCAGGATGAAAGATCATTTAGCGTTATCAAACGCGCTGTCGAAAGGACGTTGCTAGGAGTATCCCGTTTCACACAAGTAGGGTATGGGATCCGAAGCTCCGGCCTACGTCAACGATCGAAAATCAAAGATGCCGTTCTATACGCCAAACAGTCGAAGATAAGGTGGGCCGGACACGTAATGCGTATGAATGATAACCGATGGACAAGAGCTGTTAGTGACTGGATTTCTCGGGATGTCAAACGTACTGCAGCAAGACCACCGACCCGATGGTCAGAGTTCTTCACGAAGAGCCTAGAAGAAAGATATGATGCTCGACGAGTCCCTAGAGCAAGCAGAACCCACTGGGCTACTCTCGTACGCGACAGGGAAAGATAGAGGATTTACTGGCGCCCGCTGGAGTCACTCGACGATCAACGGGACTACAGGTAATGCAGGTGATACAGGTGTTATTTTCTTCGCCACTCACTCGTAATGGTACAACGAAGTCATTGGAAAAACCGTAGAACCCCGAGATTCACTATGTTATCCTCAATAGCGTTGCCTCACGCACATGAAATCCTTTGTATGAATTCTTAAATGGCCCGCGCCACAAATAGTGCATGTTCCAGCACAAATTTCATGCACGACCATTACAACGTTGTTCATAATTTGAGCAATAGAATTGCTAGCCGAACTTCTTGTTATGCAGGACGCATCTATTAATACCTTTCTGTGACAGTAAGGTTTTACACCATTGAAGGATACGCGGCGAAATACATGAAGTTGTTACCAAATACACCAGTGAAGAACAAAGTGTTTTTTTTTAACATTTCAATAGGTTCAGTGAGCGAAACTGCTGAAATAACCGCGTAAAATTATGACTAGTCAATATGTATTCTGTTATTAATAAGCTAACACGAGGTTGATTTAAAAAATTTTATTCGACTAACGTTTCATTGCCATCGCCTTCTTCAGAGCCAGATTGATCCGATTCAATTGTCCACAGTCGTTCTTTTTTCCGATGTTAGTCTTCCGGATCGCATCTGGTCCTATCCAGTGAACACCGCCCAAGTAAAGTATTCTCACTCAGAAGCACTCTTTTATACTGAATGGTTGTTGATAGTTGTCCGTTCATAATCGTTTGCTCTTCTCCGGCGATCCATACCGCAGCAGTCGGTATTATTATCATCTAGCATAGAGCATAAGAATATTTCAAAAATTCGTTTCCCTTTAATCTCGGCATAATACTAATTGATCCAAGGCCGCACTATGAATTTTTCGCAGAAAAGCAAGCGATTACCGACACACAGCAACTACCAATAACCGTCCTGTATGAAACAGCGTTGTCCAATGTGGTTAACTCATGCGAGCGGTGCAGGTGTCCACGGTGAGCAAAGACGCTATTAGCCTTTCCGGGGGCTAACATGTTCACCACCAAACAATGCGGGTCCGTCGTTTCACATTTCTCTCAGCTAGTTTTTTGTTAACATTCTCCACAATTTCAAGACTCCAAAAGTTAACTGCACGGAGGAATCCCTTGCTATCACACACGAACTCATACAATATTTAAGACTAATATTTCAATGTCAAAGAGGCACCTTAACCATCCATATGATTTTTGTGTGTTAGATATACGCGGAAATACTCATTACAGGACTCATAGAAAACGGTTATTGAACGAATAGGCTAGCTTGCTTTCACTGCGATAGATGTTTTGGTTTTAGGTTTTTTCTATTTTGGCGTTAGAGGTGTTTAGCTGGTTATATTGCAGTCAACCTGACCTTTCGAAGCTCTGAAGAAGGCAAATCCGCCGAAACTTCGGCTTTTTTGCAAATAAAGAGTAAAATAAAAACTACGTATTTGCTCATCAAGAAAACTGAATTATTTGATAAGTGCAGAGGTTAATAGAAAATCGGTCACGGTAGTTAGGAGAAGAATTTAACATGTAAATTAGCAACCCTTGTACTTCGTACTACTTTCGACTGACTTTCCGTCTTCATCGATATTGACCAATTAGATTTGATCTTGAATGTACCAAGACGGGGTTGTCATTCCAACTTTTTTCACGTCAGGTCACATTTTCGCTAATTTCGCATTCCACATTGTTTTAAATAAGGTCCATACTAACATATAGCTTTACAGGTGAAATATCTTGTCAACATCAAAGAAAAAATTGTGGATGTAAACTTCGACCACAAGTTTTTGAAGCACCTATAGTTTCAGCTGTCATTTTGCTAGGAACTGAAACCAGTGTTCACAAAGAATGACTGATCAGTTCATACCAGGTCAAAGAATCAATCCAAATTTTGGACAAGGTCATGCATGCATTCATTGAGGATATGAAAACGCTTAACTCAGAAGTCGTGTTAATGTAACCAGCCCTAAGTCTTGAAAAATAACAAAATCCGACAAAACATCGGTCATTGAAAAGTAGATGTTGTATTTACGACTATCGGGTCATAAAGAATGCAATAAATTATTAGTAGAATGGAACCACAATGATGCTGAGATATTTGCAAAAGTCCGGACCGCAGGTGTATGCGATGGGAAACGAACGCGCTATTACCTTTTCCACAGGCCGACGCGTTCACCACCATACCATGCGGATATTAGTAGAATGTGTAAGAGTTTTTAAAGATGCTCTCATCTCTTATCGATGTTTTCGGGATATAAGAATCTGGATACACAAATACATTCAAAAGAAAAGGGAAGAAGAGAGAAACTTGTCTATTAGCACTTTTACTTCGATTTATTCGGTAGTGATCATATCCATTTATCAGGCTACTGGTTCAATCTGAATGAATTCTTCACGTTGTCAGCTACCGATTTGAAATTCTATTTACCATTTGTTCCGTGAAGTTCTTGGTTTGAATGGGGCCTAGCTTGAACAAAGCACCACCAGTATGGCGTTAGTGGTGGATTACTATTTGGCACTACTGAATTTACCGAGCATTTTGAGTATGTGAAGCAGAATCAATGTTTGGATGGTAAAATGATTCACAAAGGCATATTAAGGGAATTTTAGCAATATTTTAAGCCTTGGTTTAAAAAATGAGCAAGTCGAAACGAAGGCTGACAGGTGGTAACACTACCATATTTGTTTTTCGGACAATGTAATGCTAGTTTCTATAAATATTGATCTGTCTGTCCTCGGATCACTTAAACTGGAGCAATTTTTCTTCTTTTGACATCTCTTCCACATATTTGGCCACGTTATGCGGTCATGCACTTGTTGCGATGACGTGAGCTTAACGGATGTGTGGACAAAGAGAAGATATTTAAACAAATGGATAGAAGAACTCCGTTAAAATCATAAGGACGGAAACGTCGTTCTTGCTTCATCTTTCTTGTAGCTTTACCTCGTAGGTATAACGACAGCTTGTATGCGTTACCCTCATGAAGTATGTTGCGGAGAAACGTTTTCGATGTACGGTGGTGTTAAATCTACTTCCATTTGCTCTTTCATTTCTTTGCTTTTCAGAACCACTGATGGCGTACTGAAACTGAGCGACAGCTCTACTATGTCACCAGTGTTGATGTGGGTGAAAGCTATTGATCTGTTGCTGGAACAGATTCATTTACGTGTTCCAACAAAGAATATCCGTTATATCGGTGGATGCGCGCAGGTATGGCAGGGTTATCACTTCACTATGTTACTCTAACTCTGTATTTCTGTTAATTCTAGCAACACGGGACTGTGTATTGGGCTAATGGAGCCGAGAGAAGGCTCGCCAGTCTTTCACCCGATTTCAAATTTTTCGACGGTCTCGGAGAGGTCTGTGTCGTTGCAGGCAATATTTTCAGATCTTAGATATTTATTTTTGATGAGTAATATTTTCAGATCTTAGATATTTATTTTTGATGAGTAATATTTTCAGATCTTAGATATTTATTTTTGATGAGTAGATTATTTCCTACCAACTGTTTACCACCTTATCGTGGTTGGGAGGTGTTCTTGGATGTCAGACTGCGATGCACAGCGGGCGGATTCATCCCACTGGTAGGATATCCCAAGCTGAGAAGCAGTCCGGCGTTTTCATCAGGAAGCCTAGCTAAGAGTAAATCAATACCAGGATCCGCCACCGTCGTGGGATTAAAATCGCATGGTGGCAAATCTCAAGTTGATCCACAATGACTGCGGCTGCCTGTGGTGGTGAAGACCTGGGGCAGACTTTGGCCAGGCTGACCTCGGGATTCTAGAACCACAGTGGCTTAGCCAGCAAGTCTCCAAAAAAAGTGGAGATTATGCTGAGGCCCGCGCGACCAGTGAGGACGGGCCGTTCAGTATCAGGTGAGTAAGAGCAGATTGTTCAGTTATGGTGCGAAACTGGTCAAGAATAATTTATGGGCTACACCAACTTTATGAAGAAAAAGGACATTTTTTGACAGATTCCTAGAGAGTTTTAAGAGTTATGGGTTTTCTCACTCTCATGGCTCATTGCTTTCGTTGTTTAAATTGTTTTAGTTTCATAAAGAGAGTAGCGAAGACCCATTTTAGAGCATATCTATAATCGGTTCTACCAGCCTTTTATAGCATTTTTTGCACTTCTTTAAATGAAGTTACAAAAATTTTTTTCGTGGCAATCTGCTCGATGAAATTCTTGCTACATCGTCATCGAGTAGGCGTCGACTAAACGTCTTTTGGTTGCCGTCCTGCGAAAAATCCAAGTTGTAATTCAGACTACTTCTGATCGAAAGGGTTGGTGACTAACCATGATGAAGAGTTAAGAACACTCGAATACGATTGTTCCGCAGAAATCACGTTTAACCAGTATTCACCATGTGGATGAAGAATGACTATATTTATTCATGTCATAGCTGAAGTCAAGCACAATTCGATTCATGTCTGTCTTTGTCAATTGTAAAGAAAGAAAACGAATGGAAGAAGACCCAGGACTCGCGCAGCATGTGAAGTCTTTCATCTGGTATCGTTTATGGAAAGTATGTAAAACCTACTAAAATCGGCTGAATAACTCTAAAGACTAGAGACTATGATCAAATAGGATGCAAATGCACGCACGCTACATCGGAATTCTCATTCGAACACCCAACAAAGTCAGCTAAAAAAATCAACCGCAATGTTCGAATGACGAAAACAAGAAAATGTCGCTAGTTAAACAATGTTTATGATTCTGGAGAAGAATTGCTCCGTGAAACGCACAGCAGTAGAGAATTCTATGGAGTTGACTCTTATCCGTGAGAGGTTTTTTCTAAAATAACTTCTTTGAATAACTAACGAGTCAGGTCGGAGCATAGAGTTCATAAGATTTAAACCACTACCAACTCTGACATCATTCGTGTCCTACGCTTTAACATTAATGCATGATCAAGAGGAGATCGAAACGTTATGTATGACCTTTAAAAAATTCTGCAGAGAATATTATCGAGGTCTACATCAATAATCTCTTCAAGATTTAGGTTAGCTCTAGATGAATATCTGAGGAACTTGATGTCTGGACTAGCGGAATGAAGTGAAACTCGTAGTTTGAGAGGTTTCTGATTTTATCACGATGACCATTCGTAACAGTCCAAATTCCGGAAGCACTATCAATATTGTATGTGAGGATCTCCTAGTGGAGATTACTATATCGAAATAGTTCGTTTCATAATAAATCAGTGGTTTTGTTAACAGATATCGTTGTTCTCTCCAAGTTTGTAATCGAGACACCACTTCCGCATAAGATTTTTTCTCCCAGATAGCAGAATCCTTCCAGCTGTTTACTGAATCATGGTGGCTGGGAGGTGTTTTTGGGCTTCGAGCTGTGATATACATTGGGGGGATTGATCTCCTCAACAGAGCTTCCCAAGCTGAGGCGTCCGGCCTTTCCATCAGGAAGTCTAGCTAAGAGTAAACCAATGCCAGGATCCACCACCATTTTGGTATTAAACCAATCGCATGGTGTTAAAGCTCCCACTGATCCACAAGGGTGGTGATGATCTGGTGCAGACTTTGGCTAGGCTGACCTCGGGTGCACTCCAGAGAACTACAATGGCAAAACCAGCAAATTTCCGATGAAGTGGAAATTATGCGGGTGCTCGTAGAACCAGTGCAGGCAGTGCGTCTAAGTTTCCCAGTAAGATAGGAGGTCATGCCTCACAGTTCAATCTACAACATCTTGTAACCGTCATAAATTGCGATTGGCAATTTTTTGGCCGCCTTTTAGAGACACACCATTGTCGATAACATCGACAAGGAATAAAATAGACTCGTATAATATCTTAATGATACTGCCAAAAAGTCGAATTTTAAAGTCACTAACACACACTTGTCGAAGTTCAAATTCGTTTTAAATTGCCATCGTAGAGTCGCACGTTCACAAGTTCGCGTCTGGAAAAGAGTATGTTGGAGAGCGGTACTGAATGAAGCTGCGGAGATTAGAAAAAGCATCCGCAGTGCCTGTCGGGGTTTCGCCAATTTCTAGAACAAGGTGCCTCACTTCAAGCACCATCAGACAGAAGAGATATTGCAATTATTATAAAGCCAACACAAAAGGCCATTTACGAAGTGTGCTCCGTTATATTCGACGACTGCTTCATCCAACTTTCCCACTTCTATTGACTTGGAAAGTGCCTTTGACGGAGTTGGGAAGAAAGTGGTCGTGAAAACTATAGCAGGCCAGTGCATCTATACTCAGGGCACAAAAATCTCCGTGAGGTGTGCGAAAACTTCACAGACAGAATTCCACCATTCCATAATGCAAGGGAGTTATCACTATGAAGGGAATTCGACAAGGTACTGCCATTTGACCAAAATAATCCCCACACACTCTCGAGAATCATAGGGTAACTGGAATGTGAATGACAGTAAAAGTTAGTCACTAGCAGCTATTCTATCCACACTTTGTTGATGGTATAGTTCTTATAACATCACGCATTATTCAGGCTGAACAACTGTTGTCGATTTTGATAGCGACTGTAGCAAAACTGGTATCCGACTGAATAGCTGTGCTCTTGTGCTCTCCTGCTCACGCAAACATAATGGGCATGCCCGATTGCTTCAGCATCGTATATCTGGACTAGGAAATCAATTGGGTATAGCGATGTGGACAAAAGAACCCATTTCCGAGCTCACCTTGACTTTCTGATTCTTCCTACCTTAATGCGTGCGCGCCATAAACTTAGACGTAAGGAATATGAAAGACCACTCGCTTTATTTAAAGCACGATCGAATGGGCTATGCTATAAGTGTCCTAAATGGGAAAGAAATTTTATGTTGTGGCCCATATCGGCAACTGTATATCAGACGTGCTTGTAACAAAGAGCTTATCGGCGAGTTGGAGCGTTGAAGTTCGTGTTGAATATTAGCCACGCGGGTCTTTTAGCTGTTGTAAGTGCCGTACCAGCCTCAAACTTGGGTAATTAAACCTTTATATACGTAAATATAACATATATAACAACAATAGTAACGATAGAAATGCATTGGCATGAGAATCATGCAACTTAAAGTGATGAGCTGCGATGGCTAGTAGTGAAGTGAGGTGAATAACGAGATAATGGCATTAGAACATTATTACATCATTAATACAGTTATATCAGTAATAGTGAACGATTACATACGAGTAACTGCTGGTTAGCTGTGCGCGATGCCGCGCTCGCACAAGTGGAGAGGGAGACAGTATGCGGGGGGCGGAGAGTGATAATGAGGAGCCATGTTTTCGGCTGAGCTAAGATTTCAACATTGTAGCGGTGAGGTGCATCTCAGCATAATCGATGAGGACAGTAAGCTACGTGAGCGTTAACGGTGCTATGAACAGTGAATGATGAGTCATCTACGGAACACAGTCAGGCGGCTGGTTGCGGATAACGCTATGTCAGCAACGTGAAGTTTGAACATCGATAGGTGCCACCATTGCCTAAGAATCATGGGCCAGTATGATAAGGGCTGAAACTGATAAGCCTATAGCAGCTTAACAGAATACATAGCATAAGCTGCATTGTGTGGGAGGAATAGTACATGCCACCGATGGCGTTGCAAGCAGAACGTATTTGGAAACACCCGCCACTTCTGACAGCACACCGTAGACAAACTAAGAGTCGAGATACAATAATCTATGGACTACTAAGGATGAATCAGGATCAATGAGAATAAATGAGAATTCATTGAGGTAATTGGGTATGACTTGGGATGAGTTGCGGTGATTGGGAATGAAGTTGTGAGGAGCGGATTTTCCGTACTACCGATCAGGGGTGAGGTGAGTGACGGCATGTCTCCGTCGTCGAAGGGAGCTGGCTTATATTGGCTGCGGGAGCCGCATGCGTATGCAACCGCGGCTAATCTGGATTGTTGATCCTGGACTGTAGTAGACTGTATCTGGTGCCTGAACCGCTATAGTGCCTGAAACATCAAACGTCATTGGCTTCGTTCTTTCAGAAGGAAGTAGTAAACTGTTCCACTCTGACGCCTCCTCCTTCGCATAAGTCATCGTTGGTGTGCTACTAAAGTCGAACCTGAACCACTATTATGCCTGAAATATTGAACATAATTAACCGAGGAGAGGATTAAAGTTACATTGCTGTGTTTGATGTGTGACTGCGAGGCGGCCACACGGTCATCGAATACCATTGTTCAAAAAGATAGAGAACTTTTCCAAAGGTAAGTTCTCTATAGTGCTATCATTTTAATAAGATGTCGTAAATAAGGTGTAGTATGCCAGATCTGTAGAATACGTTATCGACTGAGTATAACGGTATATCAAGCAAGTAGGTAGACCACCAATGGGCTGGTTGTTTTTCGAGCGAGCAGGGTCCGCTGAACAAGTTTTGTACAGGGCAGAAATAAGTGGAGGATTCGATAGCGATAGCGCGGTTCAGTAGACAGTGAACTAAAGACAGGTAACACAGATGATGTTTAACCATCACAGTAAACTCCATCAACGATTGCACTTAAGATTGTCGGAAGGATCAAACTCTTACATCAGAAATGAAAAACAATGGAGTATGAAGGTATAGGGTTTAGTTGTTAGAAATATTCATGCAACCAGTTTGCTTTGTTGCTTTTCTTCTTCTTTTTCTCTTCGACATCATATCAGTTGTGTTTGGTAATCCGTATTGTCTCCCACGAATGAGAATTCCCGTCGGTATTCATGACGGTATACTTAACCGGTTTGTCACGTAATGGCTACACAAAATGAAAAACGAAAAAAACTCTTTTATCACGTTTTATGAAAACGCTCGCTGTTATGAATAGGTTGAAAGAAAACAAGAAACAAAATGAGAAAGAAAAATCGTTTATTGCAGTCATCTTTCGCCTTGTCTCTGAGTCCTATATGGATGGATTCAAGTACAGAAAGACAATGTTCTGCGATGGAAAAAGCTGTAAACGGGAAAGAGGTTTATTTTAAACTTGGTATTTAATGAACACATCAGTAATATTTAACCCGAAGTGTTTACTGCTTCAGCGTTTTTTGTTTCTTTGAGACGAGACGAACTATAATGCGTAGCGGGACTTTACTCCTCACGCACCTCAACCAATAGTTCACCATTTAAATTAGAATGTTTAGCTAGTACTAAAGCAGTGAGAAAGAAAATTATAAATGACAATGATTTCTTCCTGTCTGAAACAAACCTATTCGGAAAGTAAGCCCCTCCGATAAAGAAATCTGTTGAATAAGGCAAAGTATGGCACTGTTTTCTCTATTGGCTTGTCTTCGTGACTCATTATGAAGGTCCATTTCCACATATCCACATTCAGAGCCAATAGACATATAACTCAAGTATCAACCACACTTTTCATTGGGCTTCTGTGAAAGGTGATGATGATGAAAAGTGTGTCATATCCACATTCAGAGCCAATAGACATATAACTCAAGTATCAACCACACTTTTCATTGGGCTTCTGTGAAAGCTGTTTTACTTTCATACTGTGCCTTTCCTCCTGTGCTTGTTATGTTTATGATGGTTTTATCGCTGTCAGAACATTCTGTGCCGTTTAGTCCGTCAAAAAAATTGAATAACCTAACTTTAACTTGGTAAATGAAAGCAGTGAACCTCATAGGAAAGTTACCTTCCGGAATCATCATTCACTTCCAGAACATGGTTCGTATCACAGGATCACGAGCCCATCACAGATTCAGTGGCCCACAAATCAAGAAGGTTCTTGAAACCAATAGCCAAGCATGGAATAACTGTGAGGTGACTTTCGAACTTGCGCATTCCTTCACATGATTCTAGCCTATTAAGCCTTATTTCAAGAATATATTTTAGCGAATTTCGGTAGTATCGTCATTCATCTGCTCTTTATTCAGAGGAGAAATCGCACCTATTGAATACACGGACGGTAGCGGCATGAACCTTATGGATATTCAGGTTGGGAATCGCTATCATTTCCGAAATGTGATGCTGGTCATTCGACGAAGTTCCACTGTTTCATTTACTTTTTATGTGAATGAATTCTTTCTTCTCAAAAAGTGTTTTGCTACCTCAAGATCAGTTTCATGAGTGTTCCACTACTTCGCAGAGAGGATTTAGATACAATGTAATGTGGTACTAATATTAGTTCTTACTTTACAGATAGGCTTTAGGTTTTCACAGATCTTTATTATGGTTAACGTGTCATTGGTTGCATCTTCATTGGAGTCACCACGGTGTCATCACAAAAGAAATAATTTTGGTTGGTAATCGACCAGTGACCATCTTGTATCCTGGGGAACTGCTGAGTGAAGTCAGGTCACTTCTGGATGGCTAGACGCCTCTATATAAGAGCACTACCGAGTGAGGTTACTTCATTCGAGCGGTGCTGCATTCGAGATGATTCCACTCGATGCGATGGCTACGAAGACCCACATCGCGAGTACGAATTCACGTAGACCATCGATTCCAATAATCGCCACACTGAAGAAGGCTAGGGCGCCGCGAAACGCCGACCGAACAAGATTTTCAGTGTTAAACAAAAATGGAAGAAAATGCTGATTATTCATACGTAGGTTAAATTATAGCTGGTCTTTTTAAAATAGAAATTCGTTTTTTTAATTAAGCTTTGAAGTTTTGATAAATCGCTAGATCTGCAATGCTTTCTCGTCCGACTTTGCTTTTTTGTCTTAATATGGGCAAACATATACCGCTTCTTGTTGTACTGTTTTGTGGTATTGGCAGATCATTTTGTTCTACTATTCACGTAGCAGTGGCCGCCTGACTTCAACAGTGATAATTTTAGTCAATGTGGAGTAAGGTATTGCGTGAAGGTAGTTTTTAGCCTTAGCAACCTAATACTTCATTAGTATACGCTCGTTATCTCTTGTTTATTCACACCAGATAACGTGACCAGTTGTATTTCATTTTTTCTTGACAGACGTTCTATTTAGTTATATTGAATTTCCTACCAAGACTCGAGTGTACTCCATAGCGTTCGCTAATGAGAGAGCAATCATTGGCCGCCTTGGGCAAGGAGGATTTGTTCGCATGTATCTAATGCGTGAATGACATTATTAGCAAAAAAAGTGAAGGTGCATCAGGTGCAAGAAGCACACAGAACATGTTTTTGAGCGATATGGTAAGCCATAGTTTTTTGTTCAAGAAAACATTTAAATTTAACAAACATGCCAATAAATGAAGACGATGCCGTGGACCAACAGAGTTAATAAATGTGACGGTTTGTAATCAAATTGGAAATAGAAACAGTTTATAAAACGATCTATTTTTATGCAGCAGTTTTGCTGAGCCCTCCCAACGACTTACCGCCTCATCATAAAGGCTGTGAAGTATGGGATGAGTGTCGGACCACGATGTACAGCGGGGTGATTCATCCACCTGCAGGCTCTCCGAAGCTGAGGAGTCCGGCGGTTCCATCAGGAAGTCTAGCTAAGAGTAAACCAATACCAGGATCCACCACCATTTTGGTATTAAACCAATCGCATGGTGGCAAATCTTCCTCTGATCCACAAGGGCGTCGACTGCCTGTGGTGGTAACGACCTGGGGCAGACTTTGGCTAGGCTGATCTCTGGACTCCAGGGAATCACAGCGGCTAATCCAGCAGAACTTCGAAAAATGGATATTATGCTGTGGCCCGCACAACCAGTGGGGACGAGCCGTTCAAGTGTCCAAGTTTTGTTAAGCTCTGTGTTTGGTGTCGAACAATTTCCTTGTGCTTGTCGTCTCGCAGAAAAGTTTTGATATACGCTGTAGAGGTTTAGGTACAAATACTCGTACTAGGTCGTATGATAAAAAGTCTGATATTTTTGGAAGAAAAACACGACAAAGTGGCGGTAATTGAAGGCAACTGAAAGGATCTTCACGAAGAAGTAAAGATAACTCAAAAGATGACATCTGATATGAAAGCGGCTACATTCACAGTCATGTGTTTTTTAATCAATGTATAAAACTATAAAGTAAAAAGTTCCTTATGTCCATGCATAATAAAAACGGTATTTATAAGCGAAATACTGCACTGGAAACTACAGGCGGATGCTGTGGTTCTAGAGACGAACATTAGTATGAATCGCCTTCATTAGCTCGCTGCATCTATGGAAGAGCGGCGAGGAATAAATCGGATTCGTTTTATGCATTACAACGCTGGACCATATCTTTGCTTTCGCCAGTCCCCAGAAATTGGAGTTGCTCGCTTGAGAAATAATTCAATACCGTGTCTATGACCTGACTTACACCTAGTGATGTTCATATTTGGGAACTCTGGGAAAGTCACTTGCCGGAAACACATTGCCAACCTCATTGTAGCCACTAGCTACGTTGTAGATTGAAACAAAGCTCTACTTGGCAGTCAGATCGCGGAACTGCTGTACTTTCATCTCTGAAGTTCAATGATAGTCTGCATAATCTTACTTTAAAAGTACGGTTTATTGTTTTATCAAAAATGTTTAAAAATTTGCCGTTATACACTCGCCATCCTTCTTCTTTTTTCATAGGTCAAAAGAAACTGCTTTACTTGTTTTAATGTGAACTTTAGCATGAAAGAATATGGTTGCTGTTATTATTCTTAGATCAAAATAATCGGCGTAGAACCACAAATGTTTATAACCCTGGGATGACAAATAAGCACTTTTCATTCTATAATAGGTTTCATAGTATGATTAAATTCTCAAAGAACTTTCACCGTTTTTTGACTCTTAGGTATTGAAGCCTCCCAAAGGTTTACCTCTTCATCATGGTTAGGAGGTGTTCCTCGGTGCCGGGCTGCAATGTACAGCGGGGGATTAATCTCCTTGGCAGAGTCTCTCAAGCTGAGAAGAAGTTCGACGTTTGTATCAGGAAGCCTAGCTAAGAGTAAACCAATACCAGGATCCACCACCGTCCTGATATCAAAGTCGCATGGTGGCAAATTTCCCTCTGATCCACAAGGGCTGCGACCGCCTGTGGTGGTGAAGATCTGGGCAGGCTCTGACCGAACTAACCTCGGGATTATAGGAACCACAATGGCTCAGCCAGCAAATCTACAAAAAAGTGGAGATCATGCTGAGGCCCGCACAACCAGTAAGGACGGGCCATTCAGTATCAAATGAGTAAGAATAGATTGTTCAGTTATGGTGCGAAACTGGTGGTAATGATGCTGTGCACTATGTGCGAAGCTCTGATTCGACCCCCCTCTGAGTAAACCAAGGCTTTTAATTTTTAAGTGTCAACAAATTAGTACCAAACTTCTCTGCGATCAACTTGTTCTTCCAATCTGCAAAAGCGAGCGACTTCTTGTGGTGAAGATGTCGGAACTGTTTGAAACGGCTATAGCAGTATTCTAGGAGAATCGACCGGTGCTCAACAACATTGTTAAGACCAAAAATCTTTGGGCGAGAGCTGAGAACGAGCCCACTCGTAAACTTCAGAAACCTCTGTAGGTTATGAACATGGGGAAAAATTGGGTACAAGAAGCGCTAGCGATCTGTGGAATAGTGGTATTTAGTGGCCTGAAAAATCTGAAAAAATAAAGTAGTGGCTAATGAAATATGACTTTGTACTTCGCCCATTTGTCTCTTATATATATGATTAGTACACGTTCCTTTTCTGACATGATAATTTGGGTTTTTCGCGAATTCTTAGGAAAGGTCTGGATGATTTGGATTTTTTTTTCCTTTTCCATGTATTTTCTTCACGCTTTGCGAAACAGTTTTTTGCGTTGCTCAATTAGAAAAACTTTTCTACGCCTCTTATTATTCTAAGGTTATATGCGCATCGCTTTAGGCTCAAGAATGGAACATGGATTGTCTAGCAGCCATTGATGGAGGAGATGAACGTCGAACGCGTTTACGGGAAAAACTTGGATGTCTTGCTAATCCTTCCAAACCACTGGTAATTATTTCACTTCGATATGTGTCATCTTTGCGATGGAACAATTCAACAACATGTAAAATTTACGAATAAAGAAGATAAGAATGGGTTATTAGGTATAAAACTAGCTGCGAAAAAGGTGGAACGAAGGACTCGCATGGTGTGGTGGTGAACGCGTTAGCTCCAGGAAGGGGTAACAGCGTGTTCGATCCCCACCGCAGATACCTGCGGCCCGAAGTTTTGCAAACATCCTGCATTGTGGCTCTATTTCACATAATACTCTGGCATGAAAAAAGAATAGATAGTAGATAAACAGTGATTACATGGAGACATACTTGTGTTTAAATAAACGGCGGATTCATGCATGTGGAAGCATTCCTAGTTTTAAGGATTTATTTAAAAAAGAACAATATTGCGAAATAGGATTACATTCACCATTTCTAAAAAGTAAATGGGTTATTATTCAAGCCACTATAAATTCTTTTTCAAATATAAACTTTTTTAAATGAAAATAAAAGCCTAACTATGTGAGCATAAATATAACAAGCCTTCTGAGATTCCATGTAGACTTTTCTGAGTTAAATGTAGCATGAAAGTTTTTTTTGTTTTCTCGAAAGCCTTGCGGTTGATTCATGTAGCGTCCACAGGTTTATAATACTATTTGAATGACCTGCTCTCACAAGCATTACGGGTTTCATGCGTTTCAGTGTTTTACAATCGTCATCTGCGGAGGTGGTTGGATTAGTCTGTGAATTTGGCTATAAATTAGGAAACTTGTCGAATTTAGTTCATATTTTGACAGGTGGTTGAGCGTGCTTTACCGTGAATTTGCCAGATGCAACGCTAGAGCGTTCGTAGGTAATCACGGCATGCAGCCGCCTGTCCATGTGTATCGTATGGGAGCTTCATTTGTGCGACTAATGTTGTTGGAAGTGCAGCTATTCGTGTAGTTACAGTGATTCTTGGAGATTTGTCGGTCGACCAATCAACAATGTTGTAACAGGTCTACCCTTGCCATCACTTGTCACCTCACCCGTCGTCATCTGTCGTCCCACTATCATCGAGTCCAGCAGGCGCCGGTATAACTTCCATTTGTTTATGTCGCCTGCAAGAATGGCCTAATGGATTCTGTTCTTCTTAGGAACTCACTGAGCATTATAGCTTTCGTTTAGGGTTTTCGTGAAGAACCTTGACCATTGGATTGATGGCGTTCCAGCAGTGCGTTTGACATCACGAGTAATCCAGTTAGGCTCTTGTTCATAAGTTGTCGTTCGTATTACGTGTCCAGCGCAGTTTATCATCGGCACCTTGGCGTAAAGAACAGCGTTTTTTTCACCGTTGACGTAGATCAGTGCTTCCGATTCCTTCCCTC
Source organism: Angiostrongylus cantonensis (assembly GCA_009735665.1). Lineage (NCBI taxonomy): Eukaryota > Metazoa > Nematoda > Chromadorea > Rhabditida > Metastrongylidae > Angiostrongylus > Angiostrongylus cantonensis. The sequence goes on from MQTX01000104.1 coordinate 1,348,633, forward strand.
ACTTGCATGGTACGGGATATTGCTAGTATCGTCCTTTCTGCTCCACCTCCTACAACGCAGGATGACCTTTCATCCTATCTAAGCATCGACCAAATCTCTGACGGGTACGTTATTGCAAGAAGAATTACGAAATTGAAAAAGCGGCCACGAATTCGGGTGTTGTTTGTTTTCTTCACAACTTCTCCGACGCTTTTGAAAACTTCCCAAGCCACTCGCATTCTCTTGCTCAACTCTGGACTATGTTGTTTATCATGTTCATTTCCCAACCTAAATAGTTATAGCTAAACCATTCGGAGATATTCATTCCTTTGAAAGTAAATGAAAAATTCGAAACAAAAATACGAATATAAAATACGAAACCAATCCGTTCCTTATGAACATTGTTTTTATGAGATTTAGTCGAGGACCAATCTTTCCTCAGGCTTTATCAAAGTTGGCAAGCATTCGTTCCGCTTGGCTAATGTTTGGTGTCATAAGGACTATTTCAACGGCTGAGCGAAGATATTGTAATTACCGATCATCTATTTTCACTTTCTTGTTGCCCTATTCCAATGTTCTAATGACCTTCTCGAAGGCGGCAGTAAATAATTTTGGCAGGAAAGTATCACACAGCCTAACTCTTCTTTCTGCGTCGCTGTTACTGTCGTATTGGAATGGTGTTATTTTTCTTGTGAAATTAGTAATAGCTTAGGTGGCCGCCCACGCTATTCGTTCCATTCTGGTCCATGGGTCCCAATGTGACGGGTTTTTAAAGGTGGTTCTGGGTCCAGTCTTGTTGAAATCTCCAATGATGACCTTAAAGAATGTATGGCCTTCTCTTTAAAGCTTCTCCAAGCATACGTTTTAACTTCGTCTTCGTCATAGCTTGTATCACGTGTTGATCTACATCTATCCAACCTTAAACATTCGTATCGGATTGCTATTTGTTCCGATGAATCAATGCTCGAATGAGTAGATTTTTATGCCTCGTGTTGACGAAAATGTCGATTCTCCTGTCTTTTCTAATATCGCATGATCCGGAGCAGTTCTTCACTGCTTTCATAGACGACCTCTTCTCAACTCAATCAGTCCGATGACGTGGTGCCTTATCTTTCTTTCCTTTCTGCTCAATTCCTCTATTGAGGACTTAGGTGCCACTTTTGCATTCTAGGTACACATCATCACCACCTTAATCCTTCGAAATTTAGGCAGCCTAGACTTTTTCTGAGATTTTAGCACCCTCTCCTTATTTGTCCTACACAACGCTGTCGAATCGGGGCTCTTTCGTGGGTCAGGATATTGAGGCCCTTTTATTTCACTGTGTTTGTAATTTGATACCCACCTACATCTTGCAGAGTATTAAACGTGGGAGCCGGATATGCTCATAGGTGCCCCGCTAATTTCGCAAAGTAGACGAAATGCTCATTTGTTAAAGGCGGCTCCTACCTGCCTCCCATATACTTCCATGTAACGACTGCAGGTTTATGACCGAATTGACTCATAGAAGAAAATTCGCATAAGCGAGAACGCACCCACGCATGCATGCATGAATACATCCCTACAGACACAGAATGTATGAACCAAATCGGAGCAGCGGAAACGGGAGGTCCATCCCCTGGATCTACCTGCATCCCAGGGAAACATGAGGTCGCTTTTGATCGGCGACCAACTTCCGATCTGCTTCCTAGTGACCTTACGACTAGCTGAAGGAGATCCCTCTGAGAGAGTGATCGAAGATTGCTTACCATAATCATATCTATGAAATGTTATTTAGTGGAATCTGGTGTGTCAGGCTTAGTCGGATCATAAATAGAGAGTCCGAAGTGTTATTTTGTACATGGTCTCACTTCATATGAACTTTGCAGATGCCAACAGCTCTTCTGTTCAATTCATTTTCTCGTATTCTCCACCCACGAACGTCTTTGGTTCGCGAGTGAATTCTATTGTTCGAAGGCAAGGTCGAACCGAGACCTTAATCGCTACCACTACTGCTCTTGTTGTGTTCCAAGATACCGTGAACTAATTGAATCTATGCTCGTCAAAGCAAGAACGTTTAAAACATACAATCATTACACTTTCTAGAGTATTACAACCTTTAACAATCAATTTCTGGAAAAACGTGGCTGTCGCCATCGTATGAAGCCATGTAGCGATACGTTGACTGTTTCTAAATTGACCAATGTTTGCTAGCGAAGGAAGTGGTCCGGATTTTCAAGATCTACTAGTGGTAAAATCAAGAAAAGAACAGTGTATGGTATAGGTTTATTGTACAGTGTCCATGTATAGCTTCAATGTTGCAAGATAATGTGTTGTTTAAATTTGAATTCGTCCAAAAAAGAACTCGAATCTTCTATCGTTCCGCTCGTTCTCTCCGTTCGTCACTGTAGCGAGTCAGAGCTACTGATCACGTAATAATCAAAGACATGTGTATAAAGAAGAGTAAAGCTCTCGGCGTTGATCAATCTCTGAGGAATGCGCTGTGCATTCGACTTCATTAAGCATCGTTTGGAGGTGACTGAATGCATATCTGGCCTTTACAATGACTAACGGTGGCCTGTCAATGTATCGAGCCAGTGATGCTATCCTCCTAGACACGTATGGTACCAATTTGCCGATCCCGGGAGGGATGAAACGTTTGGTAGGCCATAGGCGCGAGGATCGACTCCACGTGTGGGTTGCACGGCGCCTCCGACCACTGCGCCACATATGCCCTATGATGTGTGTAAATCATAGAATTTGGAAATACTTGCAATGGTTTCAAAGTCTTTGTCAATAGGCTGTCAAATAATTTCGTCCAAGAACTTTCACTTTTTTTTGGACCGTCATGAGTCGACGTTTTACTTGTAAACAATACGTTTTTCTTTGCAACCGTTTTTAGGGGTCCGTCTCGAATTACATGGTCCAGAGATACGGGTTCAGTAAGGACTGCATGGTGCTTCCGTTCCTCGGCGATAATCCAGGTGAGCTTAAATACCTTATTTGTTCCGTATTTAAGAACGGCGTCTAGAAGTTATCCTTAAGTTTTTAGTTCCTTTTTCCTTCGTGTACACTTGCAATTCAAAGGGACGTTAAGGTATTATTCGTTAAGTAAGGTAGCCATGAAGCATCGAAATGGGACACTGCCTACATGTACACTGTCAATTAGCTCACCTGTTGAACCATCCTTACACCTCCAGATGGCAAATGTTGCAATGTTTTTTACTTCAACGCAATCAATTAACCCGAAGAAGTCTGCATTTTCGACCGTTAGTATTAAGAATAATCTCGAAGCACATAGATTTTCAAAAAATGTCTTTAAATCGATCAACAGAACTGCTGGGTTTGACATCGTAAGTGATTATAGCCTCCCTGGCCGGTTTGAATCTCTCAAAAGGAGACGTCGCTATCTCTCTTGGTACGAGTGATACTGTTTTTTTCACCACCACTGAGTATAAGCCGTGCGTGGATGCCCATGTATTCAGTCATTTTTCTGGAAGACGAGAAGAGTTTATGGTCCTTGTATGGTGAGCTCCACTCTGATTGTTTTTCTTTTAATAACTGCGTACTCAATTTTGAGCGAAAAGTAGTGAGTGCCGAGTGAATATCAGTGGGGCAGTAGCAACACTTCATTTACTCATTTTGTTCTAATCCGTAGTCTTTTCTTTAATAAAAAATGATATGTACTTGCGCGCTAATTAGAACTAAGCCGTTTACGACACCACTGGTTTAGGCTTTAGCGGAATGTTTTTGATTTCCAGTAACTTAGAGTGATAAGACGAGGTCTGTTAATTGTAAATTCACTAAATACTTTAGTTGTTGAAAGATTTTTGTCACTTAACGCCAAATCGCACAGTCGTAATCATTATAATAAAAATACAGCAAAATTTTTAGAACTCAGCTTTGTCAATCAAAACAGGAACGGTTACAGCAGATAAGTTTTCCCTAAAGTACATCAGTAAAGAAGTTTCATTTTTATAATAGCTTTGAGTTTTGATCCGAAGGAGCCGTTGAAAGCAATAATTTTTCACACCACCCAAGATCCACGTTGTGCGGATCCCAGCATTCTTGCATTCGATTCGTTTCCGTGCATAAAGCACGAATTCCACCGCTCCAGCTGCTAGTTTGGAGTATTCGATCTTAGGACCAACTTTCTTCTTACCTCGAAATTGATCAATAACACTCTGTTTTCTTGATGGGGAAAAACGAGGTTTTTAACAGCAAGGTTTATTCAGTACAGTACTGACTGACGCTTCGGTGGTTTCTCTTCCTCAGAGCCTGGAAGGGTCAAATTGATGCGCAATCCACTCATCAAACACTATCATAACCACAGCAGGCAAAATTTAGCACGTAAATGTTTATTCACATAGTGAACAGCTTTTCTTAAGCATTCACTCTTTTGCTCTCTTTAACTGCTTCAGTTATTATTAGAAATAGCTGCACAGAACCTGTGTTCGACTGAGTGGACTGCGTCTCAATTTGACCATTCTAGACTCTGAAGAAGGCGAAACCACCGAAACATTAGCCACTATTGGATTGAATAAACCATGCTGTTGACAACTTCATGTCTACCCGTAAAGAAAACAATGTGTTATTGATCTTTGTCTTCTTTATAAATGTCCGAAATGCTGGTTCGGTTGATTCTCTCAGGAATCCTAGGATAGCTGTTTCGGGTTTTACCGCCTGTCGATTGGAGAGAGTCAAAAAGTAGGAAAACTGAACCCAGACAGGTCTCTCACCAATTTCCGAACCACAGAGAAGTGAGAGGATTTGTGGGTCAAAGCAGAATCGAACAAGCGCTTGTACTGATGGCCACTAAATAGGCAAGAAGTGGCAGACTGTTGATGAGAAACCTACTCGATGTGGCGGATGAAACAGAATTTCCTAGTTCAAGCGCTCGGCTTCTGAATTATTTTTAAATTAGCACCTATGAAATACCGGTGCGTATGGTATTTTGGCGCAAAATTAGCCGTCTCTTGTTGATTGATACTGGGAACAGACGCCACAAGGCTTACTTGATTTTATTCATTTTTCGCGACACATTTCTGATGCAGATTTTTTCCCAGAATTCAGGTAGCTATTGATTCCATCTGTCGAACCAAAAAAAAAATCATAACCTTTTTCTCACTACTTTCGCAGTTTTCAACACTCTTCGTTGTCCATCCTTAGGCAAATTGATGTCGATTTCGTTCGAATCCACTCCCACGTGCATTTGTTGCGATCATAAAAGATTTCTTCCTTAAGAATTTCAATTCGAGTGAAAAAATTCTGAAGCTAACCAATGTAATCTTTGATTGCTTATGGTTCACCGTCCACTGACAATTCACTGCTTTCTTGAGGGCAAACACAATGTTGTAATTACGCTGTTTACTAATATACACCAGCTAACGTTTCGTTGGTTTCCCCCTCTTCTGGGCCTGTAAAGAACAAGTTGACATGCAATCTACTCAGTCAAACACTTTGATGACCTAAGCAGGAAAAACTTAATATTCAAATTCCGTTCTCATGGTAAACAACTTCTAAATACTTGCTCTTTATAAATCCTGCGCTTATGAAACGAGGTGCACGGAGAATTACAGATGAGGAATGTGCCTGACTCAGGTTAAAAATTCAACAGGAAGTTTGGCGCGAGACCACTCGCGATCACAAGCCACTGTGGTTCATTTTTGAATTTTTGAAATTTATTCGGATTCTCGTCGGAAATCGAATTGAAATTTATCCGCTTCAAGTTTCAAGAGAAAATAAGACATATCGAGAGGTGCCGTGATGTTTTGTATTCCTGCGCCAATATAGTGGCTTTAAGTTTTCCAACTAGATGCCTTTTTATACAGACACGAACTGATCTACCCCTTTCACCAATATATTCGTAGCCAAACGCTCTACAAGAAATTGGATACACTGTACTTGAACTCGTACGATTAGAACTTACACAGTAACGGCACATTATGCAACCTTGTGTTATACACAAACAGTCTTGCAAACCATTATAAACAAACTGGTCTCTTAAAGTGTTCAGTTGTATTTCAATCACTTCTAACGACTTCTGTAAGCCCACCCTTTCGCCACTACTCTACTGTAGATGTATCTGCGATTGTTTTATTATTTGCTTAACACAAAAGGAGGTACACAAGTGTTTTCAGTTGCTGGTCTGTTCTTGAACGTTCAAATCGACCTATCCAAGAACGGCTACATAACGAAATGACACCAAAAGACAACAAAAACATATATATTACCTCTCCTCTCACCCTTCGAACACAAAAATGGCGCTTGTGAGAAATGCTTGTCTAGAAGTCGCTATTGTGCCCACAGGAGAGCTAGACGAATCCGTGAAATCGGTGTGAAAAGGAGCCATTTCCGATGGCCACGAAAAGGTAGTTGGTAAGGACAGGTTTAGAGGAGAAACCGTGCGATATGTTCAGTGAAAGTGGGGTTCTGTTTACCCTGCCGTTCGATTCCAACGATGTACCATAAAACGTTGTCTAAGAAGGATCGGTTTAGACGATTCCCTAGCAATAACAAATATCATCGAACATTCTAAGATGCAAGCCAGTTCGTAACATTTTGTATAAGCGCCTACGCAAAACGCATAATTGCCTAATTTGCCTTATCGTAGGAGTCGGTCATTGTAGAAGTCTGATACGGTGTATTCAATCTCTTACAATACGTTTGGGGATGACTACGTTGGCGAGATGAGTGGACTACTTTGCATCCGAACAAAGGAGCACCTAGTTGGAAGCCTTAGAGTCAAACCGAACACTCCACTGAGGAAGCATAAAACATTTATGCGTAACGAAGAAGATTTTGAAGTAAAGATCACTATCTTGGCACAGGAATCCAAAGCGTCCGTGCATAGAAATTTTGAAGCGTTTTAGACAAAATCCAGGAGTGAACCACAAGGGTGCATTATGATCACGTAGGACCTCATACCACATCTCAGGCTGCTTTTTCAAACTGAACCAGGCACATTCCTCAACCATATGAGACGTTGCGCTGCTGGTTTTTAAAAATAAGTGGAGGACTTGTAAAGGACAAAACGATGAGTCTAACTGTTTGACGAGTCCAACTTTTACTTGTTGCTTAGTATTTTTTTTTGCGGCGGAGTATTACGCGAAATAAAACCACAGTATTGCTGAGGCATTCACAGAACTCGGAACCCTAAGTGCGCCTCGGCGGCGGAGTATTACGCGAAATAAAACCACAATATTGCTGAGGCATTCACAGAACTCGGAACCCTAAGTGCGCCTCGAAACCGCGATGCTTTGCTTCCTTGTCAGACTGTTTATATCATAACGGTGCCACCAGCAATCACACGTCAACGGCAGTGATTTGTGCAGCATACATCAGCGTTCAGCGAAATGATGATGTTTGGAAGAAGCTGCTTGCTATGTGAATATAAATTTATGTACAAAGCTTTATCTGCCGAGATTATGAAAGGGTTTGACTGGGTAGATTGCGTTTCAGTTTGAACCTTCTAGGAGGGAAGCTGCTTAAACGTCAGCCATTGTGAGGGCGTCAATATTGACCTATGTCGACCCCCCAACGGTTTAACGCCTCCTCATCCTTACTGCGAGGTGTTTCTGGTTTTCGGGCTGCGATATACAGCGGAGGAATTCATCTCACGGCAGGGATTCCCAGGATGAGAGCGGGTACGACGTTTCCATCAGGGAACCCATCTAAGAGCAAACGAATGCCAGGATCCACCACCTTTCTGGTATCGAACTAATCGTTTGGTGACAAAGCTCCCACTGATCCACAAAGGCGGCAGTTGTCGGTGATGATGATGACGTGGGGTAGACTTTGGCTAGGCTGACCTCGGGACTCCAGGAACCACAATACCTAAGCCAGAAAAACTCGTAAAAGGGATTTTGCTGGAGCCTGCACTAATGAGGACGGGCCATCCAAGTATCCAAGTAAGTATTGTTAGCCTAATGGGTCGGGTAACGCAATAGTGGTGATACCGTTGTGAATAGTGATGGTGATGAACACGCAATGGTGATAACACGGAACTAGTTCGATCTCTTCCCAGCCTCACCCAGACTTTTATCCCTTCAGCCTCGAGTAATTGAAGCCACTTTTATTTGGGAACAATTTACGTTTTGCAGTCCAAATTGGAACTCTATCCCAGGACTATAGAGAGAATCGACTATATCAGCACGTAGGGACATCAATAAAGAAGTGGCAATCCTTAAATAGCAGCCGAATCTTTGTGCTCGACAAGTTCGAAGGCCTTCGTGAGTAGTGGTTACGAGGAAGCGAATCGAATGCGAGAACTGTTAGGATCCCCACAGTAAGTGCGAAGACAAATCGTGTAAAAAAGTGCTATTATCAAATTGTTGAAGGAAGCCTGCGAACGAGAGGAACTCGTTCTCTTACTCTATTGGTGTTTTTTCAGTTTCAAGAACGGCTCACTGACAAGGGAGCGAGTGCGTAAACAGCTTGGTTGCCAATGGGACGAATTTGCTGCGCTTTTAGCTAAAACTCCGCCAGGAAATAGAGGAAATATTGGTGATTTTATTCTTAGTCACGCCATTCATTTTTATTGTTGTCCGTTATTCATTAGTTTCTCCATATTTGCTTGGTTACTCATTTATTAGCATTCTGTCTACTGTTTTACAGTTAGCTCATAGCGGTCAGTATATATACTGTAGTGAACATTTTCAGTTCATTGGGTTTCAAAACTTTTTTTGCTACAATATGTATATCTTCGATAACTATTCGAAAATATACATAATGTGGTAATCAGCGGTCAATGGGATTGATCTGGGGAGCACAAATTAGGATTGAACGCAGTTAAGATGAGATTGTAGTCGAAATGGCAATGTCGACTTCTTACTTACTGTTGACCACAATTGTTTTTTTATTTGGCACTGTTAGATAGAACTTTCTGTGGATAAGGGATGCGAGGAAACGAATCGAATGTGAGGAGTGCTGGGATCCGCATAATAGACGTGAAGACGGGTCATACCAAAATTTTAAAAGAAAAGATGGAAAAACTAACCGAAAGAAAAGGGAAATGAAAGGCCCGCATTGTGTGGTGGTGAACGCGTTACTCCTCGGAAATGATATAGCGTGTTCGAACTCCACCACGTACACCTGCGGTCTGGACTTTTGCAAATAGCGCTTAAGTATTCTACACATATTCCATACTATTTGAGCAATAAATTCCTAGAGTTGTATATTCTATAGTGGTGCGTGTGGCGCAGTGATCGCATGCGTCCTGCAACACATACGTGGAATTGTTCCCGCCCATGATCCACCAAGCCATCCTTCCTTCCGGGGTCGGCAAAGTGGTACCAAACCTCTAGGAGGATAGCAGCACTGGTCCGATACATAGGCAGAGCACTGCGAATCATTATAAGTGCTAACTATGCATTCAGTCATCTCCAACGATGCTTAGTGAAGTTGAATGCATGGCATGCGTCGAATCGAGTTCGTCGACGCAGTCAAATGCATCCCTCAGGGATTGGTCAACGCCTAGAGCTTTATTCTTTTTTATGACAATTTTACAGCTTCTGAAATCTTCGAAAATTGTTGTTTATTATAAAAAAAAACAAACCAATAACTCCGTAAAGGCACAGAATTAGGAGTTGTCCCATGCGACAGAGAACAAAATTAGGCGTCGTCGTTAATGTTTTAAATAAGACCTTAGCAAACTTCGTCTCAAGTTTTTCCATTTTCTGTACTGTTCATTACGAATTTTGTAAAATTGGGATGAATGAGCAGTGAAACCTAATCAAGTCATATTGAAGTAAAGTACCTAAAATTGGATGAACTTTTCTGTTTAGGCTTCTACTTTGATGACGACGAAATCGCTCCGCGAGTTGCTAAAGGAGACTTCAGATACCAAAAAGATGGATTGTACCACCCTGTTGAAAAATTTCCACCGGAGGTGCTATAATTAACAAAGGAAACAAGCAAATATCGTGCTTATGTGTGTTAAGATGAAGTATAATTAATGTGCTTCTAAGTTCTCTTAATTAAAGAGCTAGAGTTAAAAAACTGGAGTTAAAGAAGCGGAGCATAACCTGTTTTGCCATACTATACTCTGAAATTCTCTCTCCTTACGTTGTCCATGATTACAACCATTATAGAAGGCGTTTAGATTGAAGCGCGTGCTCTTCTAGAAGGTCAGTCTCTCCTCAAACTGATGTACGCCCGAATGATGGGATGTCGAACAGGAAAAGGTGAAATTACACAACTTCTTTTACGTCTTCCTGTTCTCTTCGACTTCACAGTATTTATTAGATCGGACGATGAAGCCAAAAACCTAACAATTTTCGGTCGTTTTTGCAAAAGAATAGTTCTTAGATTGCAGTTATTATAGCGACTGGCTGAAGAATTGTAAGCTTTTTCATCTGCTAGTGAATCTTCGATCATCGCACCAGAGATAAGCTTTTAAACGAAAGCTGATGGGAACCATGTCTAATTCCCGTCTTCACCTATCGTATAGCTCCCAGCACTTAGATGTTTTCATTGTATTGCAACCGTCACATATGAAGTCTCTCACAGTTGTGTTTGCCAACTCGGCCTCTGCTTAAGAGTCTAAATGATTCCAGTTATGAACGTAGCTGATTTATTCGTGTACAGTACACTGTTAGGACGCTTGTAGCGCAGTGGTCGGAGGCGCCATGCAGTACACACGTGGAATCGATCCCCGCGCCTATGGCCCACCAAGCCTTTCATCCCTCCAAGGTGGGCAAATTGGTACCAGGCTAGTCTAAGAGGATAGCAGCACTGGCTCGATACATCGGTAGGCCCACTTCACTGTAAAGGCTAGACATGCATTCAGTCACCTACGATACTTGATGAAGTCGAATGCATCGCGCATCCCTCAGGGATTGATGAATACCGAGAGCTTTATCCTTTTTCACACCACACTATTGTTATTTCGATCTACCTATCTTACTCCCTTCTCATTTTACGATCGGTCCATTATTTTTTACTGACTGAGATATATTCTGCCGAGCACCAAAGGCTGGACATTATTCGAGGCTCTGAGCAGCGATTATCAGCTTGGAGTTGAGAGAGTCGGTTCATCATCATGAGCTTTCGTGCGAATGCTGTGTGTATTACTTAACTTTCTCGATATAGCTAAGGCATCAATTAATTTTTTCTGATGCGTACCACAGAGCTAGAAAAGTTACTGCGTCAGATAAATGAGCATGTGCGTTGGAACCACTAAACTGATCAATGGCATTGGTTAGAAGCCCGACGGCTCCAGCGTTCCTTGTCTCATACCCAGTTGTTTTCCCTATTTATTGTCCATGTTCACTGAATTTGGTAATCTTAATTTGGTAAAATCTTCACAATAAGTAGTCACCCCGCTTCATGCTTCAAAGAGAAGTTTTCTACTTTGCCACTAGATTTCTTCGACGACGGCATCGAATTCTGCAACAGCGTCCAATCCTCTGATGAATTGATCGCAAAAATATTAGAATAGGACAAAAACGGCGTAATTGTGATGCTATAAGTCAATTCAGGAAAAAAATGTAAGTTTCATCCTACAATTATTTTATTTCACATGTTCCGTCTTCATATTTACTGTTGGGGCCCCAGCACCTTTGCATTCGATTCGTTCCCTCGCATCCAACGTCTACGAAGCCTCGAACTTTTGCTTATGGGTTCGTCTGCTATATGAAGACTTTCGTCACTTTATGGATGTCGTTGACTGCTTGTAGAGTTGGTTCTCCCTGGAGCCCTGGAAAAGCCGGGCTAGAGCGTTTCCACTTGGATTGAAGGTGATGAACTGTTCCCGGACAAGTTTGCTACCAATCCCAGTTAGTACAGTGCTCACGGCGACCTAGTTCGCTAAAAAATGTAGATGGGAACAAAAAATCTCGAATATCTTACTATACCTTATTATTATTGATTAATTATTCCTTCTTTACCTCCGTTCGACTCCTTATTTGTTGACAAAATTGATAAGGTAAAATGTAAAGAGATACAAATTTGCTTTTTAATAATTTCCACAAAGAAATAAATCCTTTTTTCGAGTGGATCCATTATATAGGCCGTCTTTTCCTTACTGGAGGTGCTTCGACCAATCGCGATTTACAGCGGATACTGTCCGACGTTTTCACTATGGACGTGTATACACTGAATGTTTCCGATTCGGCAGCTCTCGGTAGTGCTATGCTTGCTAGATACGGTAAATATTAGCAATTCCATCTTGTTATTTGTAATTAGATATCAAGAAAATTAAACGATGAGAAAGTCTAGGGAAGGTGAGGGGTTGGTATGATCATTGCCATCACAATAGCTTGTGTACTATGCCCTACCTACCCTATGCCGGAACTCCGGATAACTCCGGATATACTGCCGGATATTTCATCTTTTACACAAAGGTAACTGTGTCATAAGAATGCTTGCCAAAGGCGTCATTGAACTGACCTCAATTTCATTCTAGTGATTTAAGCCCAAAAAATGCTGTTGATTACTTGTGAAATAAAAATCACTGTCTCTAAAATCACTATGGGTGTGTTGAAGTGCCCCATATTGTAGTAAATGACGACGAGTCAGCAGATCACTTCTAAATGTATAGTATACCGTTTATTTTCTTCCACTCATAACCCTTTCCACAATCTTGAGAATGATATATTACCATTCCAATTTTCTCTTCAGCTTACTACTCACCGCCTTCGTCCTATAGCGACTACTACAACAGTACAACAAATATCGAAAAAGTGGCGGAGCCTGATATTACAAAGTCGCAAATTTATGAGTATATGCTACTCGAGTTCACCAAACTTTGTCGCTCTCTTCCAGTTCCTTAACATCGCAAGGCTACTTATTTGCGTTTTTCACTAGGGTACAATATATTAATTAAATGATAACACGTTTATTCACTATGAGAAGAAACAGCTCCACATTTGTAAAGCTGGCTCCCAAAGGGCCTGCATCGTCTTTAATCACTACTGGTTGGTCAACATAGATGAAATGTATGAGTTGGAAATTAAAGTTTTTTTATGGATTATTGTTGTCATTAAATCTACTTAATAAAGCCTCACATTTTTATTTATTAGCTCTCATATTTTTGATTTCACGATCTATGCGGTCTAGCCCACAAGTATAGAAAATATCTGTAGTTTAGAAATAGATGAACTTGTGGCATAAGGGAAAATTTGGCTGAAATACCTAGATAAAACGGCTCCCACCTCCAGTTCTTTTGGTTTTTTCCACTTGATATAGTAATGGAAGTAAAACACGCGTTGTAGATTTCTAAAACGGTTCTTTCAGCGTTGGTGGTAGCCTTACATCATCATGCTATATTCTTCCAACTTTTTTATTTTACAACCACAGTGATGCTGAGATATTTGCAAAACTTGGACTTCAGGCAAGATGCTATCTGTGATTACCCTATTTTGGCGCTCGCATGTTGTTTCCCACTACACCACTGAGACCCTTGCTTTGCCTTTCTATCAGCCAGTTTTCTACCTAACGGTGTCATTTGTAATCACCCGTCACTGGGAATGATCTGGGAGTAAAAATCGAAATTAAACCCAGTTAAGCTGAAGCTTTAGTCGAAAACACAATGTGTGACTTCTATCTACTGCTCATTATTTTTCACGGCAGACTATTACGTGAAACATAACAACAATGATGTTACCCAGGATCGACTTTCTATTAACCTCGGCATTGGATTATGAATTTTCTCTCTCAGCAATCGCGAACAATGATGTTATTTGACTAAAGCCTCAGCTTAACTCGATTTAATGCCGATTTATGCTTCCCGGATATTTCCGTTGACTACTGATTGCTGATACCACCGTTGGGTTGAAAACTGTCTGAGAGAAAGACTAACCTAGACCTTCAGTGGTAGATAGGAATGACACGTGAGCTCCCGGAAAAAACCACGCTTCCATCTGGGTTGGTGTCCAAGTTGTACAAATATCTAAGCATCATTGTGATTGTACACCCAGCCGTGAAAAAATAATGGGCAGTTGATAAAAGTTACATATTATTGGACATTTTTGGATCATTTTACTTTGATTTTGCTCGAGACCTCAGGCTATATTGTTTTCCACAACAAGAAGCTTCGGAACCCGGTTAAGCAGTGGTTAATAGTTGGGGTACGACGATTAGTGCCGTAATGTTGTCGTACCCATTTTACACCTAACTTCCTGATTCATTAACTCTGAATTAATATCAGCACACGTGGGCTGATTGATTTTTCATACGATAACCATGACTATTAAGGGTGCATGTAGCGCAGTGGTCAGAGGCTCCCTGCAACATATATGGGGTCGATCCTCGCGCCCGTGCCCCACCAGTCCTTCCATCACTCCGGTGTCAGCAAATTGGTACCTGACTTGTCTGGGAGGATAGCACCGCTGGCTCGATACATCGGTAGGCCACCGAGAGTAAAGGCCGAAAGTGCATTCAATGACCTATAAGGATGCTTCATGAAGTCGAATGCACGGCGTATCTCTCGGGGATTGATCAACGCTGAGAGCTTCACCCTTTTATACACATGTCTTTGATTACTACGTGATTAAAACTTTGACTCGTGACAGCAACGAACGGAGCAAACGAGCGCCTTTATCCTTTTCTATCTTTTACGCTTCACTTGTGTGCAAATCAAGTGAGTAGAGCAGTTTCCGATCTAATACTACAATTTCATCAGACAGTTGTCTAAATTATAACAAAAAAATGAAAATATAAGTAATAGTAGCATTAGAACAGGCCAACGATTCGGCGATTTTCGAATCGCCTTTGGTATCGTATGACTTGAACGCCTCTACAATACCTTCCATCCGAATTGTTTTTAGCATTAGAATTCGTATGCATATATATGTGCATATACGTTATTTAGGATGGAAACGTTGTTCCTGTCCGTTGGCAGATGAAAATTGTTATTTAGTGAGAACCTTACACGTAAAAAACTGAACAGTTTAACAAATAAGTAACTTTCTCTTAAAGATTTCGTTTAAAAGGACAACAACGGGACAATCTGGACAAAATCTATCGATGATTTCAATTGAAAATTGTCCCAGTAGGCTGTTTTAAGTCATTCGACAAGAAACGTATAGGTAAGGTTTCCATCAATCTGAGAGTCATATGAGAAGAGGAGTTTAGTGCGAATATCTTCGTCATAAATGACTTCTTTCGTTTTTCTTGGAAGTTGGCAAGAGTTGTTTTCCAGCCTATTGCTAAATTAAATCTAAGTACGAAGAATGTGGTGATCAGATCCAGCACAGAATCCAGGTTGCACTAAATTGTCAAACAGCTAGTACTTTCTGTTCGTGAGAATATGGACAATCTCCGCATGAGCCGTGCCATTAGGAGGCTCCCTTGTCCACCGGCGATTTTCTCACTTCTCGATGAACGTATTCCCATGACGGTGACAGAAGTTCTGCATCGCCTGTATGTGGTCCCGTTGATGGTCGCGTGACTCGAACGGTAGCTAGCAAATCTTCCATTTTACCTCGTTGTGTGCAAGAGTTTCCCAGTGTATTCTGCTTGCTCTAGGGACACGTTGAGCATCATGTCTTTCTTCAACGATTTTCGTGAAGAACTCTGACCACTGGGTTGATGGTCTTGCTGCAGTGCATTTAACATTCTAAGGAATCGAGTCACTAACGGCTCTTGTCCACCTGTTTTTGTTCATTGGCATTACGAGTCCGGCCTACCTTATCTTCGACTGAATGGCGTACAGAACTGCACATTGATTTTTGACCGTTCACGTAGTTCGGAGCAACGGATCACCTCCCTTACCTGCGTAACACGGGATACTCCTAGCTCCGTTCTTTCTACAGAGCGTCCAATAACGCTGAGTGATCTGCTTGCGCAGCGACCAGGTTACTGAAGCATACGTTAGGGCAGGAAAAACCATTGAGCCGAAAAGGTGGGCACGGAGTCGTCGGGTGTTCTTTGTTCTCTTCATTACATCCTCGATGCTTTTAAAAGCTCCACAAGCCGCTCGTTTCCTTCCGCTCAGCTCTGGAGCAAAGTCACTCATGATATTGATTTCCCGACCTAAACAGACATAACTGGAGCATTCGGAGATATTCGTTCCGTTGGGCGTGAATGGGGCAAACGAAACCAATCCGTTCTTCATGAACACCGTTTTCTTGAGATTTAGTCGAAAACCAATCTTTCCACACGCTTTATCAAAGTCCGCAGGCATACGTTCCGCTTGGCTAGTGTCTGGTGTTATAAGAACGATATCATCAGCAAAGCGAAGGTGATGTATCTGCCGACCATCAATTTTCATTCCCATATTATCCCATTCCAATGCTCGCATGACGTTCTCGAAAGTGGCGGTAAATAATTTTGGCGACATTGTATCGCCTTGCCTAACTCGTCTTTTAACGTCGATGTTAATATCGTTGTATAGCTCACGAAGAATGTTTATGTACTGAGTAGGAACTTCTTGACTACCAAGGGCTTCCATGACTGCTTCTATCTCAGTTAAGTTAAAGGTCTTCTTTAAATGGATGAAAGTGAGACAGAGACAAAGTCTTTTGTGCTGTCGTGATATTTCAATGAATCTTGTCATCGTGGTCCATCGTACTCAATCCTTTTTGAAACCCTACTTTCTTACATAGCTGCCCTGTTGGGACCGCTGGCTAGAATATGAATAACAAATAGTTGAGAAGACTCGGTCGGAATAGTTGCTCGCCTTTGCCTGCGCCACGCAGGAGTCCTCGTGATTGCTAGTCATAATGCTGGCTACCTCAAACTTGAGTAATTAAACCTTTACGCATACATATTATTTGTACAACGTAATGAGATTATGGGTGCATGTACAATATACAGTTGTATAATATGGACGCGGGTGTAACGTCTTTACTGAGATGTACTCGTGACAGCACTGGACCTGCTACAGTACCCTTATGCTGCTTACTAAGGGAAAAGTAAGGCATAAGAGGTTTGATAGAGATGATGAAGGGAGTGGGTCGTAGGTTAAGGGAGTGTGGCGGTGTATAAGTGTGGTGGAGAGTACGCTAACGCCACAAGAAGAGGTTAGCACATTAGAATGCACATGTGAGCTTGCGATACTACAAAATGGTGATGACAATGTGATGTGAAATATGAGTGACTAGCTAATACTGATTGTGTAAAAACATTGCTACGATTATGAAAGAGTTGAGATTTACATTCCCACAGTGCGAGAATGTGAATAGCGGCTGCGAGAATGATTTAGCAATAGCAATGAAGAATTGTTGGATAGAGTACCTGTGAGCGATAATGGAGTTTACCAAAAACTTACAATAACGACACGCAGTAATGGTAAGAGAATCCATGACAACATTAACGCACTGGAAATGCAGGAGCCACAGATTTTGATTAATAATATTCGTGCCTAGGTGGATCGAAGAAGCTGTGAATGAAACCACTATGCGAGAGCATTAATTAATCATGAGGAAAAGGGCAACGGTGAGCTCCACGGCGTAAACAGGAGCAAAATGGCCATGATAAGAGGCGTGCCTAGATCCGAGCGAGCGGCCTGGGTCGTAGGGTCACGCCACTGGTGGCAAGGTCTCGCCCTTAAGCAATGCGTCGTGCCTGGAATTATGCCCTGTGGTGTGTATGATGGTTATAGTTTTCATGTTTGCTGGCGTGCCCGATGGCTAAGATGGGATATGAATGCAGGGCACTCAGTACCATCAGAACACATAAAGAGTAAAGTTGAAGCAGAGAACGTTATTTTCCATTTGATAACGTTTATTTAGTCGACTTGTCGACATGCCCCTCGTCCAGTGTTCTGTCTAGTGATACTGTTCTAGTCCTTTTCACGATGACTCTAGTGAAAAGTTTGTGGAAGGCAGACAGCAAGCAGATTGGGCGGTACTTGCCGATATCGCGGAAGTTACCATTCTTGAACAATAGCACGGTCTTGCTGGTCTTCCACTGAGTAGGGACCTTGCGTTCAGACAGGTAACGTGTGAAGAGCCGAGCCAGTGTGTTTACGAGGACTGGCCGAAGGTTCTTCAGATGTTCTGATCTTATCCTGTCCGGACCTGGTGCTGTTCGATTTTTCACCGACGAAATGGCATGTCGGATTTCGGAAGAGAGGACCGGTGGAACAGCATATCCATCCTCTTTTATTTCATATGACGGAAGGTGGACGTGGCTATCGAGAGATTTGAGTAGTACTTGTGAATGATTTTTTCCATTGCCTTTCTGGACGATGCAACTGTTCCGTCTGGGCGTCGAAGTGCGATCATCTTGGTCTCGTAATTGCCGAAGCTTCAGTGTGCGAAGTGTAATCATCTTGGTCTCGTAATTGGCGAAGCTTCAGTGTGCGAAGTGCAATCATCTTGGTCTCGTAATTGGCGAAGCTCCAGTGTGCTTTGCGAATGCTTTTCCCAACCTCTGCAGCTTCGACCATTACTGCTGTTCTTCTGTCTTTAAGTTCTTCTTTTATCGCCTGTCTGCATTGTTTCGCAAGTTCGGACGTTAGTTCGCGGTTGCCTGCAGCTCGTGCGATTCCTCGCTGGTGTATTACGTCGAGAGTTTATTGAGGCAGACGTCTCTTGGTGACCTTCGAGCTCTCAGCTTTCATGGCGCTAACGTGAAGATGCTCAATGAGCCGATCATATTCCTCGTCGATGTTATCGACAACGGCATATTCCCAACAACCGACTAATGAATTGAATAAGTCCAAGTTTGTGATGGTTCTGGGACTACGGTTTTTGAATTTAGCGGCTTTTTCTCCTTTCCGTGAAAAATAAAATCTTGCACGAAGGAGACGGTGGTCTGATCCTGTGTAAAATTTTGGGACAACAGCGACATCGGTTAGACAAGACTTTCTATTTACTATGATGTGGTCTATTTCGTTATAGTGCTCTCCATTGGGAGACTTCCACGTCCAGAGTTGAGAGTGAGGCTTTAGGAATTGCGAGTTACCGTGCACAGTCTTGGTCGCCATGATAAACTCGAACAATCGCTTACCCTGTTCGTTGCATTCTAATCCGTGGTTCCCAATGTGACGTTCTTCAGATGTTCTTGCGATGACCTTGACGAATGTATGGTCTTCTCTGTAGAGCGACTTCTTCTTCGTCATAGTTTGATGTCGGCGCGTAAACGACGAGTATTGTCAAAGCCGGTATTGGTCCACATTTTTTCAATCGTAAACGTTCCATTCGGGTTGTTAGTTTTTCGAATAATCGATGTCATGGACCAGCTCTTGTTGACAAGAGCGCCGACACCGCCTACTCCTTTACTGTCGCGTGTTCCAAGCAACAGTCCTTCTCCGGTGTCACAGACGGCGTTGAATGCATGGCGTATTCTCGTCTGCACCATTCCGATGACGTCGTGCTGCATCCTTCTTGCCTATATGATCAAATCTTCTGTCGAGAACTGAAATGCAAGTGTGCGTGCATTGTAGGTACGGATCGTCACCTTAGTCAATCGAGATTTAGATGGCCAACAATGGCTCTGAGATTTTAGCAGCCTTTGCGTGCTCGTCGTACCCAACGCTGCCATATTGGGGTTCTTTCAGGGTCAGGGGAATGAGACCCGTTTCCTTTACTTTTTGATAACCACGTATAGCTTGCTGGGCTTTGAACATGGGGGCTGGGTATACTCACGAGTAGCTTACCAGGATCTCCCAGAATGGACATGGAACTTATTTGTTGGAGGCGACTTCTAACCGCCTCCTATGTACTTCCCGGTCACTTGATTGCAGGCTTTTGGTCGAATTGACTCGTAGAATATAATCTGCATAAACTAGAACGTACCCGACACGCGTGCACAAATGCGCCTCCTAAATACAGAAAGTATGTGCCAAATTAGTCCATTAGCAATTAGCAAAAACAGAGTCCGTTTTCTGGATCCACCTGCATCTCAGGGAAACAAAGACCACTTTTGGTCCGCGATTAACCCCCTATTCGTCACCTGTGGACGCGCCACGTAGCCTCACGACTAACCGGCTCGAGATCCCTCATATGAGGGGATCCGTGGACACGAGTCTTACGACACGGTTTCCATTCTCATCTCGTTCTGCTATTTCGTATTTCCCAATCCTGTATTCATTTTCAATGGCCGTTCCTATTCTGGCCTTAACTCTCTACAAATGTATTTGCAGACCTTCTCGTTACGGATTCCTCCCTTCATCTCGTTGTAGAACACGTTCAGTTCGCTCTCATCAGCTTTAAGATTTGGTGAACAACAACTGATGATACTTTCTTTTAACGCAGAAGTTGAAGACGAAGAATGACCAAGCGCGTTGATAAGATTTAGTGTGACATGACTGCGAAATAGATGGTTGTACAGCAAAATGCCTATAGCAACTATCCCCAGAATAGTTACTATTTCTTCCTATTACTGCATGTTTCGGTACCAAAGATCATATCTACTGTTTCTCAAGTTGCCTGGCAAATATCGTAGCACGTAAAGATTTTGATTCCGTCCTAAGGAACTTCGTATAGAGATTTCCTCTATCAAGTAGTGAATTCTCTATCTACCTAGCAGACACATTTAATGGGTCGATGGAGACGGCCTTTGTCACAATACCACACTAGACACAGCATCTCATGGCCATCGATTAAATCACCGGGCATGCTGTGACCTCGCAAACCGAGCTTGATCCTACCACCAACGACTCGCTTGGACGTAGCCACTCACGGCTAGCTAGCACCGCCCTCTTTTTTTTGGGGGGGGAAGGGGAGAGGGGCTTGGCAGTTCCTATCGAGTCTTACGTTCGACTTCATTGCCTGATTCTTATGCATAAACTAGAACGTACCCGACACGCGTGCACAAATGCGCCTCCTAAATACAGAAAGTATGTGCCAAATTAGTCCATTAGCAATTAGCAAAAACAGAGTCCGTTTTCTGGATCCACCTGCATCTCAGGGAAACAAAGACCACTTTTGGTCCGCGATTAACCCCCTATTCGTCACCTGTGGACGCGCCACGTAGCCTCACGACTAACCGGCTCGAGATCCCTCATATGAGGGGGATCCGTGGACACGAGTCTTACGACACGGTTTCCATTCTCATCTCGTTCTGCTATTTCGTATTTCCCAATCCTGTATTCATTTTCAATGGCCGTTCCTATTCTGGCCTTAACTCTCTACAAATGTATTTGCAGACCTTCTCGTTACGGATTCCTCCCTTCATCTCGTTGTAGAACACGTTCAGTTCGCTCTCATCAGCTTTAAGATTTGGTGAACAACAACTGATGATACTTTCTTTTAACGCAGAAGTTGAAGACGAAGAATGACCAAGCGCGTTGATAAGATTTAGTGTGACATGACTGCGAAATAGATGGTTGTACAGCAAAATGCCTATAGCAACTATCCCCAGAATAGTTACTATTTCTTCCTATTACTGCATGTTTCGGTACCAAAGATCATATCTACTGTTTCTCAAGTTGCCTGGCAAATATCGTAGCACGTAAAGATTTTGATTCCGTCCTAAGGAACTTCGTATAGAGATTTCCTCTATCAAGTAGTGAATTCTCTATCTACCTAGCAGACACATTTAATGGGTCGATGGAGACGGCCTTTGTCACAATACCACACTAGACACAGCATCTCATGGCCATCGATTAAATCACCGGGCATGCTGTGACCTCGCAAACCGAGCTTGATCCTACCACCAACGACTCGCTTGGACGTAGCCACGCACGGCTAGCTAGCACCGCCCTCTTTTTTTTTTGGGGGGGGGGGAAGGGGGGGGGGGGTATTCTTACGCTAGTATTCTTCCATCGTTATTCCTGTTATATTCTTGTTACCTTTATGTATAGAAAGAATTAATCCCAAGTTTGAGTGTCGAAAGGTTACCTTGTGTCAACCACGAAAAGTCTCGCGTGGCGTCTTCTCACGAAGTCGAGCATTCTGCTTAAAGCTAGTGGTTATTCGGTGTCGAGAACTAACTCGAAGGCCTAATATTTCGCTACCAACTGCGACATTTTTTGGTGCATTGGCTAAATCAATAGAGTCTGCTGCAACGATCAATCTGCTGTTACGAAGTCGCAGGACAATCAGTCTCAAACCGGGGAACGAGTACGTTTACATTCGCTATACAATGGCTTCCTCAATGTCCTCACGTCAGGGAGCTTTAACAAGGGCTGCTAACCGTCTCCTAAGTAATCTCGACGATAGTGAAGACCTAGCATCGTCCCAAGTAGAGCTTCCCTATGATGAAGTCGACCGCATTTCTTACGTCAATACGCTAAGGGAAAAGATCACAGATGAAACATTCGCCATCCAGTTCGAAATGGAAAACGTAGACAGCACTGGATAAGTACAATGAAGAAGCGGATCATCTTGACCCTAACATCTTACCAACAGAGGATACACGTGGGAGAATTAGTGCAAACACCAAATGAGCACTCGAGCTACTTGATAGAGTGACACGCTATCTCTTCAAGTTCTTCAAACTAAAGAAAACTTTAGTAGATGCAAAAGACGTCTCGAGTAGAACAAACTTCAGTCCTCCAGCAGTAAACTTGTCACCTATCCCTATTCCAAAATTCAGTGGAAAACTATGGGAGTGGGACACATTTTGGGAAGCTTTCAACCACTCAGTGCACTCACAAAGAATGGACGACTTGAAAATGAACTATCTACTAGATTCTCTTGAAGAGAAAGCGAAACCTTTCGTTAACCAATACAGAATAACGGGAGAATCCTACCAGATGGTTACCACCCATCTAAAGCATAAGTACGGTAACAAACAAGTTCTCATAGACGAGCTACTCAATAGAGTACAGACGACCAAAGCGAACAGCGATCGCCTGGAAGATCAGAGGACATTGTGCGAGCATTTGTTCTCCGTAGTCAACCAACTGGCACGCAATGGAGAATTTGTGGACACTACGTACCTAAAAAATCAACTTCTCACGAAATTTACGAGAGATATTCAAAGACACGGATCAAGCACTGGATCAAAGGAGTCGAGAGTCGGATAAAACATACAAAACCGAAGATATGTTAAAGTCTATCAATGAATATATAAGCAAGGAGCTCAAGATGCAACAGCAGCTGGGCAGAAACAGCATTATATCAGATTTGAGAGGCACTATAAATAGACACCTACAGCAACCTTTTATGCCTCAAACCCACATGGCCACAACCAGAATGTTTCCATGTTTCTACTGTGAGACGATGAGACATCTCCCAGTTGACTACAAAAGAGTGCGAATATATGAAGAAAAAGTGCAGATTATGAAAGATAGGAACCTTTGCTTTAACTGTGGGCCAATGTTTCACCAAACATCAGCTTGCAAGGGCGGATGCTGCCGAGTGTGCAGTAAACGTGGACATCACACGTCTGTTTGTAAGCAGCAACAACCGCCAAAAGAACAGCTTAATCAATCAGAAGTAGGCCAAACAGGCAAACAAAAGCGGCCTGTCAACACCACGAAAAGGAAAGAGACTACGCCATCAAAAATGAATAGAGTAGAATCCCAACAGAACTATCAGAACGATATGGTCATACTCCACGCGATGAAAGAAGATACAACGAATGTCTAAGTACTGGCATGACAAGCGCGGATCTTCAACCCATTCGCTCAGACACGCTAACCAAATATGCTGAAGTTTCGGCGGACTTCGCCTTCCTCAGAGCCTGGAAAGGTCAGGTTGACAGCAATCTATTCGGCCAGAGATCTCCATAATCAGACAAAGACTGCATCTTTGCATTCTGCTGCTTAAAGCCAGTGGTTATTCGGTGTCGAGAACTGATTCGAAGGCCTACATTCCGCTACCAACTGCGACAATGCCTTCATCATTTCATAACGGGAATTTCCCACCGCAAATGAAAAGGATTCCGCCATCTAATTGACATCTGTCGATTTTCCTGACTTTTATCTCTTGTAGGGCGATCATATAGAATTTGATCCGACCAGCGGCCTGAAGAATAGTGATTACAGTGCCTGCAGAGACTATTCCAGTGCTACAAGTACACAGCAGATAGCAGTCTCCATGGCGTGTCCTGGGCGCATTCGTTTGGTTTGATCCCAATGACGTCCTATGCAACCGCATGACGTCGAAGACGAAAGCGCCCCGTGTATGAGGTACGAAGGCTGGAGTTTTGCTCGTTTAGCTAATGTAACTACATGGAGTCCCGAGAGTCAGCCTATTCGAAACTTCCCCCAGGTCATCATCACCCCAAGCAGTCGCCGCCATTGTGGATCGGAGGTTCGCCGCTAGGCGACCGATACCAAGGCGGTGGTGAGTCCTGATACTGGTTTACACGCAGTTAGGCTTCCGGATGGAAACATCGGACCCCTTCTAACCATGGGAGATCCTGCTACGGTAATGAACTCCTCGCTTTTAAATTTCTAAGTGCAGAGAGTAACTTTTCTAATACGGGGCAAGGCGCAATGCTAGATAAACTATCGATTGAACACAAAAAGTTCGACGAGAAAATTCTATAAATAAAGGGCCGGAGAAAAATTTTTCAACTCTCGCTGTCCATCCACCCACACGTATCACAGGTGGATTTCAAGCGTTAACGGTCGCCAAACGACATTGATTATTAAAATTAAGATTCCAAAAAAAGGGATGACGAAGAGCTGTTTTTCTTGCTGATGGGGTGAGTATTCAACAGAAACCTTCTATTCACTCACCAGAGGATATACTTACAATCACAGATGACGACGGAGTAGTAGCGGAATCCCGACTGAAACTGAAATAGCTCTCATAGTTCAAAAGGCTTCTTCTTGAATTGTTGTACTTCTACAATAGAGAAGGTTGTGTCCAACGGGATTTTGAACGCATTATACGAAGATCACCAACTGCATAGTCGAACTTCATCCAAAATCCTGGAAGGAAACGATGTCCTCCCCATTTTCATGCTGATAAAATGTCCTGGAGAAGAATGGCACGCGATTAGGACGAATGGAGGCTCCATTGACGCAGATTCGAGTCGTCGGTCGACTACGAAGCGAGGATCAGGTGACGTCGGTGGCACAGTTGTTGGGAAATCGTGTTCGTCGAGAAAGTGAAATGTAAACATGATGCCAGGGTGTTATCCGAAGAGAAATCTACCCATTCTGGATTTGAGATGCTCTGCGGCGCTGCTCCGCGTACGAGTTCGCCATCGATTTGACTAATCAGTTTAGGCTACAAAGTTCCTCCGCCGCTCAGTTCTCAGTTATTGTACCTGTCTTTTCTCGTCTTCTTTTCTTGGCAATCAGAACCTCTACTGTACCCGTATAGGAACATGGGCCGTTCATTGATGGTGAAAGCTGCGCTAAAATGTGCCCCATATTCATTCGTTAGTGGATTTTCCGATGTACGAACAACACAATTCCGACCGCTTACTACTCATTTCGGAAACGAACAGGTTGAAGAGCATGAAAAAGAAAAGAGAGGTACGTTTACACTTATGAAGTTTTCGTTTTTGTGGAAATTCTCTTCGTTCTAAAAGGCCTGATTTTTAAGTGGAACTGATGAAATCTGAGCAAATGTCTTTAGTATTCATTTTTTTTACTTACTGCCTTATGGCAGGATATGATGTGAAATATAACTACAGTCATCGATCCCTATCGCAGGGACTTGCGGTCTGGAGTTTAGGAAATATCCCACATTATTATAGTTGTGCTCCTGGTTTTCAAGGATTTTTTTTGCTTCAAAAGCACGGATAATGGGTTGAGTGGCCTATTTGTGTAATTTTTTTTTGTTTTGCGAGTTGTGGCTTAGGTTAAGGGTTCAAACCGGCTGGGTGGGTTTCAGTTGCTCAATTTGCACTTACGTCTGTGTAAATGATGGTCTATGCTTAAGTGCACGATGTTTTCGCTAGTGTTGCTAACAAGTACGACTTGATGAACGATGCCATGAGTCTTGGAATTCATCGATTGTGGAAAGACTACTATGTTGATGGTCTACCTCTCAGCTCTCGATCACAGGTTATTATGTTTACCTGTTCGTTATTGTAAAACTGCCAACGGTTTACCCCCTCATCGTGGCTGGGAGGTGTTCCTGGGTGTCGGAT
The DNA here is from genome assembly GCA_009735665.1 of Angiostrongylus cantonensis. Classification (NCBI taxonomy): domain Eukaryota; kingdom Metazoa; phylum Nematoda; class Chromadorea; order Rhabditida; family Metastrongylidae; genus Angiostrongylus; species Angiostrongylus cantonensis. The sequence continues at coordinate 1,374,478 of MQTX01000104.1, forward strand.
GGCGATATACAGCGGTGGGTTCATCTCCTGGTGGGGTCCCCCAAGCTGAGGAGTCCGACATTTCCATAAGGAAATCTAGTTAAGAGTAAACCAATGCCAAGATCCACCACCGTCCTGGTATCAAACCATTAAGAGTAAACCAATGCCAAGATCCACCACCGTCCTGGTATCAAGGTCGCATGGTGGTAAATCTCCCTGTGATCCATAATGGCTGCGACTGATTGTATTGGTGAAGACCTGGGGCAGACTTTAGCCAGGCTGACCACGGGACTCCAAGGAACCATAATGATTTAACCAGAAAATCTCCGAAAAATAGAGATTATGCTGGGGTCCGCAGAACCAGTGAGGATGGGCTATTCAAGTATCAAGTAAGTATTGTAAAACACACCGATGCTTGTCTACTGATAAATGGACTTAAAAAATTCCCACGACCGACTTTTATTTATCTTGGCATTGATCATATAGTTGTCGATATTCTCCGTGAGCAGACACGAGGTGTTACTTTATTCTTTATTCTGTTAGAGCTGACTTTTCGGCATTACAGCCTTTTCAGAGTGGCTTATTACTTGCCTTCCACTGAGGAAAAACAGGTGATCAGAGTGGGATATGGTCAATGAGTCCTTATTGGACTTCCTTAGCGGAAGGCACACAATAAATTACTCTGTAGAAGGGGATACTGCAGAATCGTCAGCTTTGACGGAATAAAGAATAAAGTAGCACTTCTTGTTTGCTCAACAAGAGTTATCAAGAGTTGACAGTGATTGTGTTGGTCTCTCGGAGGGTTTCAGAGTGGCCTTCCACTGAGGAAAAACAGGTGATCAGAGTGGGATATGGTCAATGAGTCCTTATTGGACTTCCTTAGCGGAAGGCACACAATAAATTACTCTGTAGAAGGGGATACTGCAGAATCGTCAGCTTTGACGGAATAAAGAATAAAGTAGCACTTCTTGTTTGCTCAACAAGAGTTATCAAGAGTTGACAGTGATTGTGTTGGTCTCTCGGAGGGTTCACATACATTGTTTTCCCTGATATTAGTTTGGTCCTTGATACTACGCTTTTTTTGTCTTTAGTACAATCACCGACAACTAGACAGCCAGTTGTTATATGTTGAAGACCCAAAAAATTCATGTATGTTACAAAATTTACTGTTTTCTTGGTGAGCAGATATGAGGTTGGTATTATAACATTTATCCATTTACAATAGCTGTCATTTCGGCCCTTTCGCCTTCCTCAGAGCTTGTAAGAGTCAAATTGACATGCATTCGACTCAGTCGAACACTATTCAGAACCGTGTGCAGTACAATACTAACAGTGTAGTAACAACCTCGTGTCTGTTCATCGAGAGGTTAACTCAAAGTTATTCCTGAGATCGTTATAATATTATGAAATCCACTACATTTCCTGCGACGTTTCCAGGTCTTGGACGTTGCAGGAGGAACAGGTGACATAGCGTTCCGCTTGCAAAAAAGGATTGGATCCACTGGAAGGATCACTGTTGTTGACATAAATGAGAAAATGCTCGATGTTGGTCGCGATCGCGCCAAAACAGAACCACTTGTGCGTTGATGCTCAAATTTCATAGTGTATAAGGCATGCTCTCCTGATATGTTTTTCCTAACATTTTTCTAGAAAGCAATGCTTTGCTTAGGTTGACTCCACACGACTCGAATGGATCTGTGCCAACGGCGAAAAGTTGCCGTTTAAAGAGAATTCGTTCGATGTTTACACCATATCGTTTGGAATTCGTAACTGCACACATGTTAACGAGGTATGCTTCGCCTTTCGCTTCTGTTATCAATTATTTTATGGTTTATAAACGGCTTGCGTGTGGCGCAGTGGTCGTAGACGCCCTGCAATAGACGCGGGATTGATCCCAACGCCCCAGGCTCATAAAGCATTCTATCTCTCCGGGGTCGGCAAATTAGTACCAAACTTGTCTGGGAGGATAGCAGAACCGGCTCGATGCATCATTATGCCACCTCCTGTTATTGTAAAGGTCAGATATGCTTTCAGTCGCCGCTAAGGATGCTTTATAAGGTCGAAAGCACGGCGCATACCTCAGGAATTGATCAACGCCGAGAGGTTTTTTACCATTTATAAACAGTGCGACAAGCGGCACTCTGCTTTTTTTATTTCGAAGAACTCTCTGAATTTATTCGTAGTACTATGCAGTCATTCATTTCTGCTTCACTCAAGGTCTGGGTAGCTTTACTTGTGCGTTTACGAGCAGAGGCATGTTTGGTTCACTCGTAACAAATCCGCTAGAGCTTACGAACTGAGGACTGTTATGATTACTTGGTTTTCCTCTGCTGCTGTCATGGGATTGCCATTCTCAGTACACCAGCCATTCAGTAGAGTTTAAAGTTTGCATTATTTTAACTTCGGAAGCATATGTATTGTCGGCAGTGTTTTTGAACTAATAATTATGCCGTTTTTTTCTAACCAATGCTATAGGTGTAATGGAAACTTATTTAAGGTGCTGAGAAAATTCTTAAGTTGCAAACCTTGGTTATACTGAGTAACATCTACCGTTTGCTTCTTCCACTTCCTTGCCGCTTCGGCTTTCCTACTCGTTTCACTTCTTTCTCCTTCCGTCCTCCTTTTCCCAATCTCATTCATTCATGCTTAGTATACCTTCTGCTCGTCTTTCTACCTATTGTACCTCTAGTCGGTTTACCGAGTTCATCATTTGTTACCGCTCTTCTTTTCATATTTCGGTGTCTGAAATATTTCGATTCCCTATTTTTTACTTTCTAATTCTTGATCTTGCCTCACTATTATCGTCTAATCCTCTAGTAGTCTTACTCTGCCAGAAGAGAGAAGTTTGAAAGCAGTTTTCCCGAGATTAGCGCTGTGAAACTCTATGAGAAATGAGCAGTAAATCTTTACGATGAAAGCATCGTGGAAGAAACACTTTGTGAGCAACACTAACCTATATAGGAACGAACAAATATGGTAGTATATTCGTCAGGGAATTCTATAAATGCTAAATATGGTGTGTTTTATCGATAAGACACTTTGTTTGTGGAGGTTTACTTGGTTTACTTTTTGACGGTCCCTATCACCTATGCCCTATGTAGCGAACGAATCGATGCTTGTGTTGAAAATCATGAAAAAATCCACTTAAATTGTTGACCTTGTCTGCTTTGTAATATGCTGGTTAATAATTCATATCGTTAATTAAAAAGAGCTCAACTTATGCATCTCTCGACACCTATCTATTTCCCATCGAAAATTTTCCTTAACATTGATATTTTCTTTACAGTAGATAACGCGTGTGCCCTTGGAAAGAATAATCACTGGTTCGAAGCTGCAATGGGGTTCTCAGTTGTGATTAATACTTTCTGTTTGCAAATAGACTGAAGTAGTGAACGTTGATTACACTTTCAAGCCAAGTTTTGAATTGACTTGCGGTGGTCCAGTTTTGGACAAATTATTCGTTGAGACCATCTGTCGTACTTTTAATATGACTAGTGAGCCCAATTTTTCAGGTTGTTCGTGAAGCTTACCGCGTTTTGAAGCCAGGCGGAATGCTCGCCATTCTAGAGTTCAGTTCCGTGAATCCTCTTCTCCGACCTCTCTACGATGCATATTCGTATAATATTATTCCTGCTATGGGGCAAGTTGGTTGTCTGTTTTTCTTCGTTTTCTTCTTGTTCTTGTTTGGTATTTCCAAATACATGTGGTCCTAAACGTCTAGGTTATTGCTGGCGACTACGATAGCTACAAATATCTTGTTGAGAGCATTAGAAGGTTTCCAAACCAAGTATGGAATTTTTTCCACTTTTTTTAACTCTTAGATTTCTAATTTTGTAATGCTTCAAAATTCTACTGCTTGAAGGAGGATTTCGCTGCTATGATTCGCGGTATTGGATTCGATATGGTGCGGTATGAAAATCTGACGTTTGGAGTCTGTTCAATTCATAAGGGAACGAAACCTCTTAAAGCAAAGTAGTATTGCACATTCGAAGGTCAGTACAGTCTGGGACGACATCAACTTCCTAACCTAGTCTGTATTCACGATGTTACAGAGAAATTTGAAGTTTTTTTGTGAACTGCGATCGAGTTTATCGAGCATGGATCATCCATCGGTCTTTTTTCATTTATTTTACTCCATCTCTTTGTGTTTGTTACATTGTTTATTATGAGTCTGAGATAAAGCTATTGAATGCAATTCATTTCATGCCTTTTATGTTCCAACATCTTATGTGTAAGTATCGTTTGCTTCCTATCACTTTTTTCTTTTCGTTTATTGAACTGTTCTAGCTTTATGGCAGCATCGGGCCCTATCGGATTGTTGTTTGCTACTCCTCTAAGACCATTATTATTAGTTTCATATAGAAATATCAGGTAGGACAACGTTTACTGAGTGCTGTTTTATTTGTGATGATTTTGGTTGTGATAGCACTGTTAGTCGCCAAAACTCGTCTTTATATCCCTGAACTTGCACAAGCAGCCTGATTCTTAACAATTAATATGCGTGTACGTATATATACATACGTGCGTACATATATATATATATATATATATA
>MQTX01000104.1:1379607-1450752 GCA_009735665.1 Angiostrongylus cantonensis
TATTTGTGTTTCAGTGCATACTGCTTCTTGAGTATACCTGATACTATTATAGATTCCGCCCCAGCAATCCTTCTACCAATACCAAAGAAATCGGAAGGTTGATTGTACCAATCACATCCGATGCGTCATATGATCCAGGCCAGGTAAAGAGTTCTGTATCACAGATTTGAGATTCTAATACTACTCCGGTGCTTTACCGGTCCACATGTACTTTACCATAATAGGTCTTTTTCAGCTGTTCATTCACAAAACGTTTGCTTATAAAGGCGTTGTTATCTGTGCTTTCAAGTGCAGATTTCAAGAAAAGAAAAGCAGTTCTAGGTTCGTTGAGTTCGATCAAAATTTCTTTCCGTTTGCCTACTGGAGAAGTTCTACACCATTTTATATTGTTATGCCAGATCATCTTCAAAAAACCGCAAAATTACATAGTCCTTCAGAATGTTTATGCGAAGTACTGGGGTTCCTTGGCTGAAACGTGTTAGAATACGTGTATGCGCTAAGTAATGAGGTGTGAGAAAAGTTGGTTAGGAATGATTGAATTACTAAGGACGACATCCGCACATATCCTTGCGTAAGAATATATATATATATATATATATATATGTGAGAGGCGTGTGGCGCAGTGGATGGAGGCGCCACTGCGACGCGCACCTCGAATGCGCTCATGGCCCACCAAGCCTTCCATCCCTCCGGGGTCGGCAAATTGGTACCATACTTGTCTGGGAGGATAGCAGCACTGGCTCGATACATCGACAGGCCACCACGAGTCATTGTAAAGGCCAGATATGCATTCAATCACCTCTAAACGATACTGCATGGTGCATCCCTCAGGGATTGATCAACGCCGAGAGCTTTATCCTTTTTTCCTTTACATATAGGAGTGGAGTGGTCCTCTAGCAACCTACCTAATAGTATGTATGACCCTGAGATATTGATACTTTTACCAGCAGCAGCGTGGTCGAAAGTTATCTTTGAGTTATAATCGAATGTTTACAGTTGAGAAGATTTAGACCACCGGAAGCTGTGATTATTTTCGTCGTTTACGCTCGAAATTGAGCTATGAAGAAAATGATGTTAAAACACTCTTTATGACCGTAAAGAAATTCAACAGATATGATCATACGTTCTACAAGATCGTCATCGACGACTCTAAGTGCCTAGATTAGAACACCAGAAGGGATCTAGTGTGTTTAAATGCTGCACATGGCCTCACCAGAAACTTTGAAGGGCTAGCGACCCACTGATTGAAGAAATGTGAGGGCTACTTGAGTTTATCATCACATCGTCAGAGCAACGATAGTACCATCATCTAAAAAGGTTGGCTGAGATAAAGGTGAAGCGAGGGCGTCGATTGAGGCAGTGGGTCCCCAGAAAGTGTCATAGGGGTTCGAATCTCAATTGTGGTTCCGAGTTTTGCTCATATCTTAGCGTCCTTGTGGTTTTATTCTACACACTATCCACTACTTTGGGTAGGATGGACCTAAATATCTGAAAGATCTAGCGGCAGTCCCCAGTGACAAACTAGCTGGTTTTTTCGCGCTCACTTTCATGGAATATCTGCTTCAGTCTTAGCTGAGAACTAACATTACTGTGTTTTGTGGAGCAAATGAAACCTAAACGGCATTGTCAATCATCGCCCATTTTACTTCCTGTGTTGTGCAGTTTACAAGTATATTGCTCTATTCATACTTTAAAAAGTTCACGGAACATTGAATTGGACCGAGAACAGCAGTGTAACAAAGCAGGATTTCCCAAGAGTGAGCAGGCAAAAGAAAACAAATGTGGTTAGTGATGTGTGTTGGACAAGGGCCATTAGTGATTAGGTTTCATGTTATCCTAAGCGGACTACAAGGAGGCTTTTTCGCGTTATTTTGCAATGAAGCTTCCAGAGTCTCATGTCTGAAGAGCGAGCATAACCCACTGTGTGATTCAGAAACGGCGACATATGGAGGCTTTGCTAACTCTCAAGTAAGCAAGTCGATAACAAACAGAAGGGCTGGTAGTGCCTATTATAATAGCTGATTTTTCCGCAGAGTACCAGTATTAAAGTAGCATTAAGGAAGACTATGAATCAGATTTCCGTATTCCTCTAGACATAATCACTATTGTAAATTTTGTATTGTATTCCACTATAGTTGCAGCGATCGATCCGTTTCTCAAAGGAGGTATTATCAAGTGCTTATCGACAGAGGTGACTGGAGTCATATGGGCTTCCCAGTTGATTTGACCTCATACTTGATGGATGGTACAACTCGCGGTGAAAAGCTTCTCACACTTATTAAGTAGGTTCTGCGAATTTTTCTTTTCATTCTTTAATAAATGGCTTATAGTGGAATGGATTGTGTTGCCCACAGCGATATCGTTCCTTTCACAGCTACCGATAAGGAGCCCATAGACCACGATTTGTTCCATAGGATTTTCGATGTCACTGAAGCGAACGAAGGTCTCGTTTTTCTTCTTTAAATAAGCTTTTTTTTTGCAATTTCAAGCCGTTCTCTCATCGTTGACATTGCTTCGAGACTTGGTCACCAATACCTTTCAAGTATGAGTCATAAAACAAATTACATTCAGGAAAGGAATGCAAAATTAGTATGAAGACGAACCTCTTCGAAAATTATATGGCATCACAAAGATCATGGCTTGCTCCAAGAGATGTCTACAGGTTTGTGATTTATTCGCTCACTTCCTTCTCTCTTACTTTCATTTAAAACAGGGAAGTGACCGAAAACATCGAAGTGACTGTAACGACATTTTATTTGGGAAGCAGCATAAGCGGAGGACAACAAAGGCATATGTGGCGATATGTGATAAGGTGAGAGGTTTTCAAATGTGTTCAATTTTGCTCAATTTAGTTTCCATCTAGACTTGAAAATCATTCACCGGAAAATGCTGTTACACTTCGAGAACGATCTCTCAAGATCTATTCCCTCAACAATATGAATCAAGCTCATGGGCATGGAGTGATTGGAAAGGTGCTTTCCTTGCTTGTGAATTTTTTCATCCTATATGGCTTGACTTTCTGCCTTTCCCGTACAGCTACCTCTCATTTATTTATCAACATATATTTCAGCAACCGGAGTTGAATGTTCAGAATCCAGCATTCCAATTTAGCAGCACCGTTGAACTTACTCATTCTAAAGGCGGTCATATGTGGTGGGTTAGGACTTAATTTCCGACTGAAACCAAATGTTTGCCCTTTCCATTCAACGTTACCTCATACTTGATGACTAATATTGGGCCGCTAATTTTGAGGTCCCGCTAGTAAATTATTCCAATTTTTAGGGGTCGATTTAAAATGGAACGTGAGAATGGCTCGACATTTGATGTTGCTATACCTACCGTTGTTCTCGAGTCGTTTGATGAGAAAAATCCTGCTAATATCGAGAAAACGGTCGACTAGCAGTATATCCAACTTTCCGATTTTCTTATTCTAGCTATTCTTTCATTTGTATAAAATACGTCGACTGAAACGGTGACACTGTTTTGAGGGCTTGAAGGGCATTGCACTTTGCTCTTGAAGGATAAACGGGTTTAGTTTGTTATAAGCAATTGAAATATTGATAAGTCCGCTCTCTGTATGTTTTTAAATGAGAGCTACAACAAATGGCGGAGTTAGTAGGAAGTTGGCCTAGAGAATATTCTGTCAGATTCAGTCCCCTACTAAAGGTTTGATGTATGTGAAACTGACTTAGGAATGCTATCAATAGTTGAAGAAGACTTGTTCTTCTGAAGCAGCAAATACCGTGTATTTTAATTAGTTGTCTTACTGTTCTTTCAGCAGTGTTAATCGGTTGATAAATATAAGCTTATGGTGAAAATTTGTTGCCTAGTTATCAGGAAAAGATGTTAATAATGAGCACTTATGAACGGAAAAAGGTTACTACATCTTAGAGAGATTCTCATGATGGAGTGACTATGTCTGTATGAAGAGAAGTGGTTGACGATCGCCCATGGTTGAGCTGTTCGAGCATTCCTGAAAGAATCAACTCGATCAGCGTTCAGTGAAGTCCCTAAAGTAACGTCGGGTAAAGACGACAATCCGGTTTTCATGAATGACGAGTGTAAGGGAACCAAGGAATGAATAAAGTGTTGTGGCCTGCTCACTATGTGAAATCCGGTCATATAAATATTATGACTTCACTAAAACTACTAGAACCAAGGCGTTTAACGCAACATTCGCTCAATGTGTTTATCGCATTGTGTATATTGAAACCAACGCTCACCGTCCAGTGTGTCTCCTCTAGAAATGATACCACAGTTTTTCAAGACTGTGAAATGAGCTTTGTTCGGTCAATGCCTGAAACCTTTGATATCTGTAAGATTTGTAATGAGATAGCTATCGTTTGAATCGGAGAATTATGGTGGGAGAAAGTAATTCCTGGAAAAGAAACAGTTATAGAGGAAGTTCACTGAAAAGAAGTGCTAACCGTCTAATGAGCCACTTAAGGACATTTAAAATCAACGTTCATTCCTGCTTCTGTCTATGAGGATTGCCAAACAGATTAAATACAGCTTTTTTTAATTTTCATGTCGAGATGAGCTTCATTTGTAGCGCTACCGCTTTGCTCTCGAGTTAAAAAAGAAAACTAATCTAAAAGATCTCTGCAAAATAAGCCCCAAATCTTCAAATGTAAGAAGAACGTTTTATGATGAGCGATATCAGCCAATATAATTTACGGGCTAAACCAGCAAAGTCTGAATGAGTCGTTAATGACTCATTTTTCTTCTGCCTGTTTCTATTTCTGGGCAGATATATTTCGTAACACCTATCGTATGGCAGTGACAGTTCCCACCATAGACGTCCCACTATTCGTTGGCGGAGACAAGCTGTTTCCCACACTTTCCAACTGCCACGAAACCATTTTGCGGACGAGTTTTCTCGTACGAGAATGCGGTGCCAAAGGTATTTTTTGCTTGTCAGGATCGTACTAGGATATTTCTTATGCATTAGTTGCATCTGAATTTCGACAAAAGCTCTTGGTATTCGCTTCATCAATGTGTTCCATACAGTGTAGTTTCGCAACTACTGCAAGTTCTCAACTCTTCCAACTATTCCACTTATGTAAAAATAAAAGTCACACTCAAAAAAGGATTTTACTTCATCATAGACAAGAGAGTATGGGAAAATAGGTAGAAGAACATAATGTACATGACGTAAATGAAAAAAAATGAGGAACATGGAAAGCAAGTGAAAGATCGCCCGGCCGATACGAGTCACGTGGCGCGCACATTTGGAAAGGTTAGCCGACGTCGTTTAGGTGTAATGGGTCAGTGCCCTTGTACCAAATATGCCTTTTTTTCATCATTTCTACTATTTAGTATGAAGTAAGATATTAGGTAGGAAATATGTACTCTTGTATTACTCGACTTGTAACCTGGCCGAATTTCGACTTCATTCTTTGAGTTTTGGTTTCACTACTGTCGCTGTTCGCTACCACAACCGGTTTGTGAGCGGTCCATTCCATTTTTTGAGTAGTTAAGGTTTTAAAGACCTTTCCTGAATAGTGATTAGCTCCTATAGTTGTTTTCCATTATCCTTGGAGCTCTCGTACATCAGTGCCTGCTTACCAATACGTGTTTAGCATTATAATATTGTTAACGACGCTTTTCATAAAGTATAAACGACATTGCCGTCATTTTCTTTATTTACTGCCTATTCTTTTCCTAATGGTGTTATTTGTGATGCAACCACGATGATGCTGAGATATTTGCAAAACACCGGGCCGCAGGTGTCTGCGATGGCGAACGAAGGCGCTATTACCCCTTCCGCGGGCTAACACTTCCAGCACCACACCATGCGGGTCCTTCGTTTCGCTTGTCTCTCAGCTCTCTCAGCTATCGATGCTGAGATATTTTACCTTTTATTTTCTGCCTACTACAATTTTCACGGCACTGTACTAAGCGAAATACAACCGCAACGTTGCTGACATATTTGCAAAGCTCAGATCAATCCCGTAAACGGATGCTTGTTGATAGCACCTATAGGTCAATAACACGGCTGAGAGAAAGGCTAAACGAGGAACCCGCATGGTATGGTGATGAACGCGCAAGCCCCCGGAAAGGGTAATAGCGTGTTCGGTCCGCCTGGGCGAAATAACACCGGCACGGAGTTTTGCAAATGTCTCAACATCAATGTAGTTATAAACGATTGCATAGTGCTGCCTCTTGTCAAAATATACACGGCGACATCCGACCTAGTACGGTGGCAGCAATGAACTACATCTAATTTTCTTAAAAATTTTCCGCAGCACATGATTTATATCAAATGGGACACATATGGTCCGTTGTGTCCGTCAACAAATGATCGTCTCTTTTGTTGCACTTTTCTCCCTACCCACCTTAGTTTAGACAGTTTGGCGTATAGAATGGTGTGTTTGAATTTTGATAGGGTCTGAAGTTCGGATCCCTTTCCCTCACTTGCGAGATATCCCTAGCATCACTCTTTCGACTGCATGTTCAGTATCGTTTAGTGATCTTCCATCCTGCTTACATAGCGACCAGGTTTCTAACGCATATGTTAAGACAATAAAGACTTTGTAGTCGAGGGATGGGTACGGTGTCAAGTGTTCTTTGTTCTCCTAACTACATCCTCGATGCATTTGGATGCTGCGTTAGCAGCCGATAGCTTTCTACCAAACTCTGGAGCTAAGTGACTCATAACATTGATTTCTCAACGTATAAAGACGTAAGTGGGGCAATCGGATACGTTCGTTTCGTTGAGAGTGAACGAGCATACGAAACCAATCCGTTCTTTATGAACACCGTTTTTGTGATATTTAATCGTGGGGCAGTCTTTCCATAGGCGTTATCAATGTTGGCAAGCATTCGTTCTATGTGGTTAATATCTTGTGTTGTAAAAACGATGTAATCAGCAAAGCCAAGGTGGCATGATTTCATAGCATCGATTTTCACTTCGATGTTGTCCTATTCCATTATTCGCGATGTTCTCGAGGGTGGCAGTAAATAATTTTGAAGTGATGGCATCGCCTTGCCTCATCTCTCTTTTGGCGTCGATGTTGACACTATTGGTGATGTTTTGGTTGTGAGACCTCTATATAGCTCACGAAGAATCTTGGTATAGTGATTAGGGATGACGTGACTGCAGGGCTCCCATGGCTGCTTCCATCTCAGCTTAGTTAGAAGCTTTCCTTAAATCGATGAAAGTGAGATAGAGCGTTCTCTCGTATTCTCGCTATACTTCAGTGATTCTCGTTATCGTGTGGATGTGGTCCATTGTACGGAATTCTTTTCGAAACTTTGCTTGCTCACATGGCTTGTCGTTCTTCGTCCAGTGTTCTGTCAATCCAGTTTAGGATGACTCGAGTGGAAAGTTTGTAAACGACAGCCAGCGAGCAGATTGGGCCATAGTTACCGATATCGTGGGTGCCACTCTTCTTGAACAATAGCACGCTCTTGCTGGTCTTCCACTGAGTACGGACGTTGCATTCAGACAGGTAACGTGTGAAGAGCCGAGCCAGTTTATTTACGAAGACTGGCGGAAGGTTCTTCAGGTGTTCTGGTCTCATCCTATCCGGACCAGTTGTTGTTCGATTCTTCACCGATGATTTAGAATTTCGGATTTCGGAAGGGAGAATATGTAGTACGACATAGCCATTCTCCTTTATTTCGTATTTGACTAGAAGAAGTGGCTGTTGAAGAAATACGAGTTGTAATCATGAATGATTTTCTTCATTGCCTTTCTGAACGCTGTAACTGTTCCGTCTGGGCGTGGGAGTGTAATCATCTTGGCTTTGCAATTGAGAAAGCTTCGGTGGGCTCTACGAATGCTTTTTCCAGCTTCTGCAGCTGTAACCACAACTGCTGCTTTTCTCTCTTTAAGTTCTTCGTTTGACACTTCTGCAGTGTTTTGCATGTTAAGACATGAGTTAGCCGTTACCCGCGTCATTTAATAGAATAATGAGCAAATGCTAACGTGCTCAAACTAAGAGTTATTATTGGCAAGTATGACAGTTTTTCGTGTAACCCAATGATTAGAAGTGTTTTGAAATAGACACACATTCGTAGATTGTTTTCTGCTTCATAGCTAACCAAGCTCACCAGCTACCTAGGTCAGAAAAGTGATACCAGATTTGGCTGAGAGGATAACGACATTGGTTTGATTACGACAATAGCCTCTGCAATTGATTATATAGGCATTCATCCACTTCTTGACTTATTATTTTATTATTAAAAGATCCGATATCGTAAGTATCACGATATGTGGATTCCAATACTTCTTGCATCCGACTCATTTCTCTTCAGCCACTATTCATGAGGACCTTCCAACGTTTTTGTCCGCTGGTTCGATTCCTGCTTGAGGACTTCTTCTTTTTCATGAAAAATGTTCTTGATTGCTGGTTAACTGTATCCTCCGTGGAATTCTGAAATAGTCGGGAAAGCGCGTTCACACTTGGATCAGAGAGTTCGAGCTTGTCCCAGGCAAGTCTACTACAAATTTCTCCACTCTGGAAGGAATTGGTGGGCCTCGAGCGAGGTCCAACCAATGCATGGGTAGGTTGGGCAATCGGCGTCACGAACGGGGTTTGTACCACTATGCCATTTGCTTCCTCGATCACATTTGCGACATTTATTTGGGGTAAATACTTCACGTATCCCTAATGGATATCTTTAATGGAATCCACGGATCTCCCCCATGTGAGGGATCTCGAGCCGGTTAGTCGCCAGGCTACGTGGCGCGTCCCCAAGTGGCGTATTGGGGATTAATCGCGGACAAAAGCGACCTTTGCTTCCCTGAGACGCAGGTGGATCCAGGGGTTGGAATCCCTGTTTCTGCTGCGCCGATTTGGCGCATACATTCTGTATTTGCTAGGCGTATTCATGCATGCGTGTGTGAGTGCGTTCTCGCTTTATGCGGATTGTATTCTACAAATCAATTCGGCCAAAAGCCTGCAATCAAGTGACAGGGAAGTATATGGGAGGCGGTTAGGAGTCGCCTCCAACAAATAAGCTCCATGTCCACTCTTGGAGAGCCTGGCAAGCTGCCCGTAAGTATACCGAGCCCCCACGTTCAGAGCCCAGCAAGCTATACGTGGGTATCAAAATGCTAAACACAATAAAGGTTTAATTACCCAAGTTTGAGGTGGCCAGCATTATGACTAGCAATCACGAGGACTCCTGCGTGGCACAGGCAAAGGCGAACAACTATTCCGACCGAGTCTTCTCAACTATTTGGTATTCATATTCCAGCGAGCGGTCCCAACAGGGCAGCTATGTAAGAAAGTAGGGTTTGAAAAAGGATTTGGTACGATGGACCACATCCACACCATGACTCAATGAAATATCGCGACAGCACAAAAGACTTTGCCTCTGTCTCACTTTCATCCATTTAAAGAAGACCTTTAACTTAACTGAGGTAGAAGCAGTCATGGAAGCCCTTGGTAGTTAAGAAGTTCCTACTCAGTACATAAACATTCTTCGTGAGCTATACAACGATATTAACATCGACGTTAAAAGACGAGTTAGGCAAAGGCGATACAATGTCGCCAAAATTACACCTGACCCCGAAAAAGCCTCCAATTTCGCAGCGTTGTGTAGGACGAGTACGGAGATGCTGCTGAAATCTCAGGGCCAATGGAAGCTGCCTGGATCACGAAGAACTATGGTGACGATCTGTACCTACTGGAGCTCAGAGGCGATACAATGTCGCCAAAATTATTTACCGCCACTCTCGAGAACGTCATGCGAACATTGGAATGGGACAATATGGGAGTAAAAATCGATGGTCGGCAATTACACCATCTTCGCTTTGCTGGTGACATCGTGCTTATAACACCAGACATTAGCCAAGAGGAATGTATGCTTGCGGACTTTGAAAAAGCGTGTGGAAAGATTGGTCTTCGACTAAATCTCAAGAAAACGGTGTTCATGAAGAACGGATTGGTTTCGTTTGCCCCATTCACGCTCAACGGAACGAATATCTCCGAATGCTCTAGTTGTGTTTATCTAGGTCGGGAAATCAATATGATGAACGACTTAGCTCCAGAGCTGAGCAGAAGGAAACGAGCGGCTTGTGGAGCTTTCAAGAGTATCGAGGATGTAGTGAAGAGAACAAAGAACACCCGACTTTTCGACTCAACGGTTCTTCCTGACCTAACATATGCGTCAGAAACAGAATGAAAGATCACTCAGCGTTATCGAACGCGCAGTCGAAAGGACGATGCTAGGAGTATCCCGTTTCACACAAGTAAGGGATGGGATCCGAAGCTCCGACCTGCGTCAACGATGAGAATTCAAAGGAGCCGTTCTTTACGCCAAACAGTCGAAGCTGGGCCGGACGCGTAATGTGTATGAATAATAACCGATGGACAAGAGCCGTTAGTGACTGGATTCCTCGCGATGTCAAACGTGCTACAGAAAGACCACCGAACCGATGGTCCGAGTTCTTCACGGGAAGCCTAGAAGAAAGATATGATGCTCGACGAGTCCCTAAAGCGAGCAGGATCCACTGGGCTACTCTTGAACGCGACAGGAAAAGATGGAAGATTTACTGGCGCCCGCTCGAATCAGTCAACCATCAACGGGACTACAGGTAGTACAAGTGATTCCTATTCGATGTTATCAATAGTATCTTTCCAAGAGTTGACTACTTGAACTTAATGACTTTCACTCCTTTACGCGAGAAGTGTAATCTTGCGCGAGGGAGACACTGCTCTGATCTCATGTTGAATTTTGGGACGACAAAGACATCGGTCAGGCAACACTTCGATTCGCTGTGATGTGGTCTACTTCGTTATGGTATTCTCGGTAATTGCGACTTACCGTGAAAGGTCTTGTTCGCCGTATTAAACTTGGACATTCGCTCATCCTGCTCGTTCATTTTAATCTGTGGTTCCCAATATGACGTTCTTCAGACGTTATTCTGGCTCCAGTCTTAGCGTTAAAATCTCTAGTGATAACGTTAGAGAATGGTCTTTTCTGTAGAACTCCATGTCCCCTGTCCCTATACAACGCTTCGACTTCGCCTTCGTCACTGCTTGATATCGGTGCGTAGACGTCGAAGATTGTCAAATCTGGTATTGATTCACATCTCTTCAATCGTAAACGTCCAATTCGGGTGGTTAGTTGTTCCAATGAATCTATATTCATGGCCAAATTATGTTGACGGGAACTCATAGAACGCGTTGAATTAGCGACATCTTCCCGTCTCGGCCGGTCCCATGACGTCGTACTTTATCCTTCTTCTGCATGATCAAGTTACTATCGAGAACTCAGTTGCTACTGAGCGCTCTTTGTAGGTACAGATCGTCACCGTAGTCCTTCGAAATCTGGGCAACCTAGAATGGCCCTGAGATTTTAGAAGCCTCTCTTTTCTCGTCCTACCCGACGCTGCCGTATCTAGGGCTCTTTCGAGGGCATACGAATGAGGTCCACTTATTTTATTGCATCTTGCGCCCGTTATCCACGTATAGCTCGGTAAGCTCAGAACGTAGGACCTGACTATATTCCTATATTCATGGGTAGCTTGCCAGTCCCTCCTAAAATAGACGATGAGCTTATTTGTTGTAGGCGACTCCTAACCGCCTCCCATATACTTCATAATCACTTGATTGAAGGTTTTTGGCCGAATTGACTCGTAGAATACAATCCGCATAAACAAGAACACACCCAAGCACCCATGTATGGATAGACGCAGAGGACACGTCCTCGTAGACTTGGAAGGAATGTGCCAAATCAGTGCAACAAAATGCGCGGGTCCACCACTTCTTTCATTCGATTCATCTCATCACCTCCAACGCCCATAATTAGAATGCTGGTCGAGTCATTTCTCGCTGCAATCTTGGAGCTACCCAGGCTAAGGCGTCCCCACGTGCATTGGAGAAGATCATTTGGGCAGGGATCGGACTGGCACCCTTGCTTCCTGATCGACGGCGTCACCAATTACTGCGCTATTCCCGCGCCAGACGTGAGAATATTGAAAGTAATTGGAGATATGCTTTCCGTCAAAAGAGTAGAGGAAAGCGAATCAGAAAATTAGCGCGAAGGTAAAGATATGCCATGCTATGAGTGGTGAAAAACGTGGTGTTTCATGACGGTTGTATGTCAAGTAGCAGTCAATTTGGACTAGATGAATTGCTTTTGCTTGTGTGCACATATAAAACTAATAACAGATATGTCTTTATGAATTATTTATGCATGACAGGATCTAGCTGTGTAAGAGATGAGCATATACGGACAGAACAAAGGCCAGTCGTGGGAACCAAGAGCTTGTTGAAGAGATGCAGAGCCATTCTGCTCTTTGTGATGATGATTACTGAACTGCCACAGTTAATGTATTATTGTTGGTGTTGTGGACCAATAGCTGACGTTTCGGCAATTTCGCCTACCTCAGATCCTAGACGTATTTTATAGATATGTCACATCATAGCGATTACAAGGAGAAGGATAATCCACAACCATGAAGACATGAAAATGTTCATTGGTCGTCTATGTCCAGAAGCGAAAAAAGTTGTGATGGGACGGCTACTATACTACTGTAGTTTGCTGATCAGTGCTGCTCATAACATGCCATCTCATTGGTTCCGAAGTTATATCAGCAGACATTTTTGAAGTGGTGTAATCTAACCTCCATTTAGCGGATAATTCAAAATATGTTGAAGAAGATAGACTATACAAGATTATTCCGCTGTTCGAACTTGTCAATGGAAATTACATGGGTGTTTACAGGCCTATCAATATCGTCTGCATCAATGAATCTGCTGTAGCTTTTAGAGGAAAACATTTTGCCAATTCATTCCACCTAAGAGGCATAAGTGCGTAATCATAACTCCTGTTACAACGAAGCTGCAAATTCATAGCCAAAACAGGTATGCTAGTATTACCTGCTCCTGGCTTCAATCCAAACAAATGGAATCGTCGAAAAGGGTCTTTTATAAATTATTAGATGTGAAATACAAAGTTTCAATCAATTGTAAAGCGTAGGATTTCTTGGCCGGCAACGTACACAGTATCTCTGTTGGATATGGTATGTAGCAATTCAAAGAAGTTTAACAAGAAAGTCCTACACAGCAAAATAAACGGCTGAGAAAATGAGTCCTACACAACTTTTGTTGGCGCAAACATGTTAGTAATAATTAAGATTCTTCACATAGATTATCATCTTTTTTTCTGGGATTTATGTCTGGCTGAAAATCTTTCAACTGGTCACTCGCATGTATACATCGTCATCGTCGTGTACTTGAAAGGAAAATCCCCGTTGGCTAATACCTAACAAGTTTGGCAATTTTTCTATTAAATATAGTCATAATGTATTGGTACATGCGCAGCTTAACCATTTAAAGTATAATGGGTACTTCGTTGCCAATAGATGTTTCCTAACCCTGATGTTGTCATGTCAGGTGGTGGAAGCTGGTTTCATACTTTGCTACATTTGAACGATGTAAACAGGGGTTCGCGACTCTGTTAATACAGAACGCTAAGGTCTTGTAGGCGCTGAGATTTGCTGAATCCTCTGAACTTATTGCTAATTTCGTTCTTTGCACTTTAAAAGAACACTTATTTGAATTCCCATCTGTGGGTCTCGATTCTTCTAATTGTTAATACATGTTGACTTACTTAATTTCGAATCCTCTTTTTCATCTGTTCTACAAAATTCAGCTTCGAGTCAGTTCTGTCCTTCGATTCTCGAGGTTGTATGGACTCACCATGGGCGACACTCCACTCGATATTCATAGTTAGTTCTCCTTTAAATCCTTTTTTTTCATATGATAACAGGACTATCAATCGTCTATAAAATGTGATTAGTTTAGTTTTCTTCCCTTATAAGCCGAATCAGTCAATCAGTGTTTTGTTTACAAACTGTTCGCAGGGGTCAAGAAGTAATAGAAAAGGTAGAAAGAGCGCTCATTGATTGCACTGATTCTTTGAAATAATTTTAGATTGGCGTGCACAGTACTTAAACAGAGAAGAACCAATTCTTGATGAGTTCAAATTGCCCACTCGTAATCCTTTCACGCTCTTCGACATGTGGTGAGGTATTCAATTACTAAGCTAAATGTTGATATTCGATGGATCTCCCTTCTGTGAAGGACCGATGAGTCGTCATGCTACGTAGCGCTTCCTTTGGTTAAGTGGAGAGGACGACATGAGAGCTAGGCAAACAACTGACAAGTAGACTCAGTTTAACGACACATCTTGGCTAGTTCCTTGTGCCATTGAAAACACTAGTAATGCAATAGTTCATACGAAAAATGTGATACTCTTCGTCTTCTCGAATGGAGCAAGAGGAGCAGCTATGTGTTGCCCAACAGAAACAAGGAATTTAAACCGTTTATTGCGTTTTCAAGTCATCTGATGTTTAACGGCGATGTAAAGATTTAAAGGTTCCTATAATGTTAAGGTTATTCGCAACGGTGAGATACTTACAGGTTCAAAAATGTCGTGGCTAAAAAGACGGCAACTTTTGAAGAGGTGAATGCTGTCTGTTTGTCGACTGTGGGCAAGTAAGTGGATCGTCTATAATTTATTCATTTGTTCATATGACCCAACATAGGGTGCAGATTACAGCGCTTCTCCCATACTTTTTGATATCTCTTCATTACCAAGGCCTTCTTATTGGGGTGAGATCGGCTACTAACTTAAATCTTTCTCTTCTTCATAAATGTAGCTGAATGCCGGTCGAGCTGATTCTTTCTAGGATCCTGGCAAGCTCCCTCAGAACGTCACCGTATTTCCATTCCATCGCAGAGAGAGTGATCCCTTGCGGATTGCACTAACTTTCTTCTGACGAAGTATGGTACCAGTTTTTGAACTACGAAGGGCTAAGAGGTTTTAGTACCGCAGGGTAGAGATCATTTGCATATCTTTGCTTGGCTGTTCCTGTGACCCTATAATTTATAATTAAAACTAAGTTTTAACGGAAACTTCCTACCCTATGGAGGAAGGCTGATAAACGATTCACATTATAATAATGACTGTTTTCTTGATTAACAAACACAACAATGTCAGCCTTTTTATTTGCTACCTATTATAATTTTTCAAGGCTGGGTATTATGTGTGATACAATCACAATGATGCTAAGATATTTGCAAAACTCTGGATCGCAGATATCTGCGGTGAGAAACGAACGCGCTATTACCCTTTCCGGGAGCTAACACGTTCACAACCACACCATGCGTGTCTTTCGTTTCGCCTCTCTCACCTAGTTTTCAATCTATCAGTGTCATCAGCAGTCAGCCCTCAACGGAAACACAAGAATAGTGCAACATACATTCATTCATAATACTTAACATTTCGCTAGTTTCGCACTCTTCAACCTGGGAGGGTTAAATTGACATGCAGTCTACTCACACACTTTCACAACCTCACCAGATAAAACTTAACACATAAATTTTCTTCCGCGTAATGAATAGCTTCTTTTAAACACTTACGGTTTCTTCCCATGTAATCCATCCAGTTATTTGGTAAAGAGCATCCGCACTGAGTCTTACATCGGTGAGGAGTGTGCCTGGCTCAGGTCAAAAAGGAAGCGTGAAATTTGCCATTAGGTCACCCGTGATCACGAGGCTCTCCTCTACGTGGTTCATTTTTGAATTCTTGGAATCTATTCGAGACGCTTCAAGACTTTCAAACACTGATGTTTTGAAATCGTGTGCAAAGACATTAACTTTAACTTCAAATCTTCTCAGTGATGCCTTCGTTGACCTATGCGTGCCTAATAGAGTATTCTGTTTGACTTTAAGTTCCCGAACTGAGTACTCTTTTTCACGGATGGCGAATGGTCTACCCGTTTTTACAACGTATTTAACCCACACGCGTTCCAAGGGGTTAAGTACACCGAACTCGAACTCATGAAATCGCCGTTTCTACTTCCATATTACGCAAGTTGTGCATAGACGGTCATACAAACAGTTACGAATGGCGTCTTAGAGTGCGTATTTTCCGCGGTGTTTCAACTACTGCTACCGATTTGCTAAACTGGCCTTTCTTAAACAAGGTTTCATAGCATCTATTTCTATTTCGTTGAAAGTGAAGGACAGGATAAACGGTACCTCATCCTCGCTACACACATCACCTGGTGGCATGGTTCTTCCCCAATCCTATCCCGAAAAACTACTTTTTGTAGCAATTGGAGAAGCTATTTGTCGCCCCAAGTTCAAAGAATCCCTCTTCTGCTTTCTTCCTGAGTCCACACTGGTAGTCCATTCGAAATCTATTTGTCCATTTGAAACATATTTCTCCCAAGCACTCTTTTCATATGTGAAGAGTAAGAGAACAGATAATAGACCAGTATTTTTTGCCACTTCACTTTTGGTAACATTTAGTAATATAGCCGTTTTCGGATAGGTTAGTTGTAACGTTCAAAAACAGAAACCGTTTATGAATTCGTCGTTTTCTCTTTCAGCAATCGCGAGGTTGTTAAACAGCATACGTTTACTATCATGCAATAACACACATATAATACAATCGCAGCTGACGTTTCGGCAGAATCGCCTTCTTCAGAGCCTGGAAGGGTACACTAACACGCAACTTACTAGGTCAAACAGTTCAACAGCACAAACAGAAAGATGAAGATCTGAACGATAATTACAAGATCTACGGCTTCTCGAAAAAACCCACCGCTTTTTATATCTGTCCTCCACCGAGGAAGAACAGCCGCTCAGACTCGCATATGGCTGACGACTACAGCACCCCCGTCAACGATCGATGCGAAGGTAAGGGGCGAGATCCCGCGTAATATCGGGGCATTCCTCCCTGCTATTCATTGTAGGTTTTTTTTGGCATTTATCCAAAAAGCTTCGAGGAATTTGCGCGTTGGTGTTTTAGTATCCCGTGCGAGGATAGTGACTTTTATATCAAAATCGTCTCCGTTATGCCTTTGTACCCTATGCGTGCCTTGTCTTGCTTTTCGTTTGCCATCTAGGTGTTCTTTTATGCGGATACATAAAGGTCTGCTCATTTCGCCAATATATTCGTCTCTGCAAATAACACAAGGGATTACGTATTTCGCACCTCAACTCATGCAATCACCGTCCCTGCCATAAGGGCAGATTACGCAATTTTGTGTTTCACACAGACGGTCATACAAGCGGTTACGAACTAACTTACGACGAAGACCATTCGGTGGTATTTCAATTATCGCTACCGATTCCTCTAGATCTGCCCTTCTTAAGCATCGCTTCATCGCTGCACTTATTTCATCGCTAATGAAGGGCAAAATAAACGGTACTTTGTTTTGGCCAAACCGTTCTTTTTGGAGCGTCACTCTCCCTCAAAAGTTATCTCGTGGGGTTACAATTTCGTAGCCATTGGAGATGGATATTTGCCGAGCCAAGTCGCGCGATTCTTCCCTTAGTTCCCTACTTGTGCTCACAGAGGTGGCTGTTTGAAACATGTTTCTCACAAGCGCCCTCTTTGTGTGAAGGATGAAAAGAAAGGGAATGACAGGATATTTTTGTTACTTGGTTTTCGGTACCACTTTGTCATGTAACCGCTACATGAGAAGTTAATTTGAACGTTTAGAAACGGGAGCCAGTCGTCCTTCGGTTTCTCCCGGGATGAACTTGATGTACTCTGACTGCTCGTTCAATAATTCAAAGCATTTCTCCATCTCCTCCTGTGTATGGAAGAGGACAAAACAATCGTCTATATATCTGCAGTAGAGTAACGGCCGGAGACCGAGAACGGGGGCTCCCACTCTAGACATAAACGCAATTGCAAGGCTTGGTGCCAGTCGCTGTCCCATTGCCAGCCCCCTTATTTGCGCGTAGTATTTCCCAGACCATCTGAAAATCGAACAGTTTAGGCACTCCTTTAAGAGAGCGATAAGCTGCTGGATGGACAAGCTATGCATTTTTATTTTTCCTTCATGTTCAACAAGAAATTCGAAGATGGCTTGCATTGCGGAGTCATTCGACACGTTGGTGTACAGCGCGGTAACGTCGAACGACTCCATCATGCACACATTATTAGGGGACGCGTCATGTAGACGTTCTAGGAACATCTGGGTGTTCGTGAGGTGGGCTGGAATGTGGTTACGCAAAGGTGTAAAATAACCGATGATTTTAAACCTGCAGCCTTTGCCACGCTGACCCATTGCTAGCTTCAAGTATTGATGTTTGTATTCCTTTTGAGAGGATGGGCGATATAGGGTAACATCACTAAGATGTTCTTCCGTTATCTTAACATCCAACTGGTGAGGAATAACTACGAACTACGAAAAGAACACCTAGATGGCAAACGAAAAGCAAGACAAGGCACGCCACTAGGCACGCATAGGATACAAAAGCACAGTGGAGACGATTTTGATATAAAAGTCGCTATCCTCGCACGGGATCCCAAAACGCCAACGCGCAAACTCCTTGAGGCTTTTTGGATAAGTGCCAAAAATCCTACAATGAGTAGCAGGGAGGAATGTCCCGAGATCACGCGTGATCTCGCCTCTTACCTTCGCATCGATCGTTGACGGGGGTGCTGTAGTCGTCACCCATATGCGAGTCTGAGCGGCTGTTCTTCCTCGGTGGAGGACAGATTTAAAAAGCGTGGGTTTTTTCGAGAAGCCGTAGGTCTTGCAATTATCGCTCAGATCTTCATCTTTCTGTTTGTGCTGTTGAAGTGTTTGACCTAGTAAGTGCGTATTAGTGTACCCTTCAGGCTCTGAAGAAGGCGATTCTGCCGAAACGTCAGCTACGATTGTATTGTACGTGTGTTATTGCATGAAAGTAAACGTATGCTGTTTAGCAACCTCGCGATTGCTGAAAGAGAAAACGAGGAATTCATAATCCAATGCCGAGGTTAACAGAAAGTCGATCCTGGATACTATTACAAGATGTACCAGCAAAGTACTTTCGACTTGTGAAGGAAGCACTGTCACTAAGACAAAGGATCGTCTTAAGCAGACAATAGATCCACTTTTTCCGCCGCTACATTCAACACCGAGTCGTGCCGAAGTTCATAAAACGGAAACGGCTTCACGAGAGATATGCGGTCAACCAGAGGACAGCCAACAAGTACGAGGCATCGAAATGGAACTATTCCGCGCCGCACTACGAAGAAAACGGAACGAAATGTTCGCAAGGAAGATGAAATGTGTGAAGAAGGAACAATTTTCTGCCTTGTATTTGGAGGATCAACTTTGGAGTAGAATAGTTGGTGGGTCAATATTAATATGCAATTCTATTAGGTCAAATGCCAAAATAGCCTTGCAGCGAAAGTTTGAGAATCTTTTGAATAATTCGCGTGTCTCGGCTTCAAGAAACCATAGCGAAACGAACTTTGCTAGGAGTCAAAATACGGTTGATGCTGCACCAAAAAAGTCTAGAGTCACGGTTACATGAGTGGTACCGAAAACCAAGTAACAAAAATATCCTGTCACTCCCTTTCTTTTCATCCTTCACACACAAAGAGGGCGCTTGTGAGAAACATGTTTCAAACAGCCACCTCCGTGAGCACAAGTAGGGAACTAAGGGAAGAATCGCGCGACTTGGCTCGGCAAATATCCATCTCCAATGGCTACGAAATTGTAACCCCACGAGATAACTTTTGAGGGAGAGTGACGCTCCAAAAAGAACGGTTTGGCCAAAACAAAGTCCCGTTTATCTTGCCCTTCATTAGCGATGAAATAAGTGCAGCGATGAAGCGATGCTTAAGAAGGGCAGATCTAGAGGAATCGGTAGCGATAATTGAAATACTACCGAATGGTCTTCGTCGTAAGTTAGTTCGTAACCGCTTGTATGACCGTCTGTGTGAAACACAAAATTGCGTAATCTGCCCTTATGGCAGGGACGGTGATTGCATGAGTTGAGGTGCGAAATACGTAATCCCTTGTGTTATTTGCAGAGACGAATATATTGGCGAAATGAGCAGACCTTTATGTATCCGCATAAAAGAACACCTAGATGGCAAACGAAAAGCAAGACAAGGCACGCATAGGGTACAAAGGCATAACGGAGACGATTTTGATATAAAAGTCACTATCCTCGCACGGGATACTAAAACACCAACGCGCAAATTCCTCGAAGCTTTTTGGATAAATGCCAAAAAAAGGTAAAGAGCATCCGCACTGAGTCTTACATCGGTGAGGAGTGTGCCTGGCTCAGGTCAAAAAGGAAGCGTGAAATTTGCCATTAGGTCACCCGTGATCACGAGGCTCTCCTCTACGTGGTTCATTTTTGAATTCTTGGAATCTATTCGAGACGCTTCAAGACTTTCAAACACTGATGTTTTGAAATCGTGTGCAAAGACATTAACTTTAACTTCAAATCTTCTCAGTGATGCCTTCGTTGACCTATGCGTGCCTAATAGAGTATTCTGTTTGACTTTAAGTTCCCGAACTGAGTACTCTTTTTCACGGATGGCGAATGGTCTACCCGTTTTTACAACGTATTTAACCCACACGCGTTCCAAGGGGTTAAGTACACCGAACTCGAACTCATGAAATCGCCGTTTCTACTTCCATATTACGCAAGTTGTGCATAGACGGTCATACAAACAGTTACGAATGGCGTCTTAGAGTGCGTATTTTCCGCGGTGTTTCAACTACTGCTACCGATTTGCTAAACTGGCCTTTCTTAAACAAGGTTTCATAGCAGCATCTATTCCGTTGAAAGTGAAGGACAGGATAAACGGTACCTCATCCTCGCTACACACATCACCTGGTGGCATGGTTCTTCCCCAATCCTATCCCGAAAAACTACTTTTTGTAGCAATTGGAGAAGCTATTTGTCGCCCCAAGTTCAAAGAATCCCTCTTCTGCTTTCTTCCTGAGTCCACACTGGTAGTCCATTCGAAATCTATTTGTCCATTTGAAACATATTTCTCCCAAGCACTCTTTTCATATGTGAAGAGTAAGAGAACAGATAATAGACCAGTATTTTTTGCCACTTCACTTTTGGTAACATTTAGTAATATAGCCGTTTTCGGATAGGTTAGTTGTAACGTTCAAAAACAGAAACCGTTTATGAATTCGTCGTTTTCTCTTTCAGCAATCGCGAGGTTGTTAAACAGCATACGTTTACTATCATGCAATAACACACATATAATACAATCGCAGCTGACGTTTCGGCAGAATCGCCTTCTTCAGAGCCTGGAAGGGTACACTAACACGCAACTTACTAGGTCAAACAGTTCAACAGCACAAACAGAAAGATGAAGATCTGAACGATAATTACAAGATCTACGGCTTCTCGAAAAAACCCACCGCTTTTTATATCTGTCCTCCACCGAGGAAGAACAGCCGCTCAGACTCGCATATGGCTGACGACTACAGCACCCCCGTCAACGATCGATGCGAAGGTAAGGGGCGAGATCCCGCGTAATATCGGGGCATTCCTCCCTGCTATTCATTGTAGGTTTTTTTGGCATTTATCCAAAAAGCTTCGAGGAATTTGCGCGTTGGTGTTTTAGTATCCCGTGCGAGGATAGTGACTTTTATATCAAAATCGTCTCCGTTATGCCTTTGTACCCTATGCGTGCCTTGTCTTGCTTTTCGTTTGCCATCTAGGTGTTCTTTTATGCGGATACATAAAGGTCTGCTCATTTCGCCAATATATTCGTCTCTGCAAATAACACAAGGGATTACGTATTTCGCACCTCAACTCATGCAATCACCGTCCCTGCCATAAGGGCAGATTACGCAATTTTGTGTTTCACACAGACGGTCATACAAGCGGTTACGAACTAACTTACGACGAAGACCATTCGGTGGTATTTCAATTATCGCTACCGATTCCTCTAGATCTGCCCTTCTTAAGCATCGCTTCATCGCTGCACTTATTTCATCGCTAATGAAGGGCAAAATAAACGGTACTTTGTTTTGGCCAAACCGTTCTTTTTGGAGCGTCACTCTCCCTCAAAAGTTATCTCGTGGGGTTACAATTTCGTAGCCATTGGAGATGGATATTTGCCGAGCCAAGTCGCGCGATTCTTCCCTTAGTTCCCTACTTGTGCTCACAGAGGTGGCTGTTTGAAACATGTTTCTCACAAGCGCCCTCTTTGTGTGAAGGATGAAAAGAAAGGGAATGACAGGATATTTTTGTTACTTGGTTTTCGGTACCACTTTGTCATGTAACCGCTACATGAGAAGTTAATTTGAACGTTTAGAAACGGGAGCCAGTCGTCCTTCGGTTTCTCCCGGGATGAACTTGATGTACTCTGACTGCTCGTTCAATAATTCAAAGCATTTCTCCATCTCCTCCTGTGTATGGAAGAGGACAAAACAATCGTCTATATATCTGCAGTAGAGTAACGGCCGGAGACCGAGAACGGGGGCTCCCACTCTAGACATAAACGCAATTGCAAGGCTTGGTGCCAGTCGCTGTCCCATTGCCAGCCCCCTTATTTGCGCGTAGTATTTCCCAGACCATCTGAAAATCGAACAGTTTAGGCACTCCTTTAAGAGAGCGATAAGCTGCTGGATGGACAAGCTATGCATTTTTATTTTTCCTTCATGTTCAACAAGAAATTCGAAGATGGCTTGCATTGCGGAGTCATTCGACACGTTGGTGTACAGCGCGGTAACGTCGAACGACTCCATCATGCACACATTATTAGGGGACGCGTCATGTAGACGTTCTAGGAACATCTGGGTGTTCGTGAGGTGGGCTGGAATGTGGTTACGCAAAGGTGTAAAATAACCGATGATTTTAAACCTGCAGCCTTTGCCACGCTGACCCATTGCTAGCTTCAAGTATTGATGTTTGTATTCCTTTTGAGAGGATGGGCGATATAGGGTAACATCACTAAGATGTTCTTCCGTTATCTTAACATCCAACTGGTGAGGAATAACTACGAACTACGAAAAGAACACCTAGATGGCAAACGAAAAGCAAGACAAGGCACGCCACTAGGCACGCATAGGATACAAAAGCACAGTGGAGACGATTTTGATATAAAAGTCGCTATCCTCGCACGGGATCCCAAAACGCCAACGCGCAAACTCCTTGAGGCTTTTTGGATAAGTGCCAAAAATCCTACAATGAGTAGCAGGGAGGAATGTCCCGAGATCACGCGTGATCTCGCCTCTTACCTTCGCATCGATCGTTGACGGGGGTGCTGTAGTCGTCACCCATATGCGAGTCTGAGCGGCTGTTCTTCCTCGGTGGAGGACAGATTTAAAAAGCGTGGGTTTTTTCGAGAAGCCGTAGGTCTTGCAATTATCGCTCAGATCTTCATCTTTCTGTTTGTGCTGTTGAAGTGTTTGACCTAGTAAGTGCGTATTAGTGTACCCTTCAGGCTCTGAAGAAGGCGATTCTGCCGAAACGTCAGCTACGATTGTATTGTACGTGTGTTATTGCATGAAAGTAAACGTATGCTGTTTAGCAACCTCGCGATTGCTGAAAGAGAAAACGAGGAATTCATAATCCAATGCCGAGGTTAACAGAAAGTCGATCCTGGATACTATTACAAGATGTACCAGCAAAGTACTTTCGACTTGTGAAGGAAGCACTGTCACTAAGACAAAGGATCGTCTTAAGCAGACAATAGATCCACTTTTTCCGCCGCTACATTCAACACCGAGTCGTGCCGAAGTTCATAAAACGGAAACGGCTTCACGAGAGATATGCGGTCAACCAGAGGACAGCCAACAAGTACGAGGCATCGAAATGGAACTATTCCGCGCCGCACTACGAAGAAAACGGAACGAAATGTTCGCAAGGAAGATGAAATGTGTGAAGAAGGAACAATTTTCTGCCTTGTATTTGGAGGATCAACTTTGGAGTAGAATAGTTGGTGGGTCAATATTAATATGCAATTCTATTAGGTCAAATGCCAAAATAGCCTTGCAGCGAAAGTTTGAGAATCTTTTGAATAATTCGCGTGTCTCGGCTTCAAGAAACCATAGCGAAACGAACTTTGCTAGGAGTCAAAATACGGTTGATGCTGCACCAAAAAAGTCTAGAGTCACGGTTACATGAGTGGTACCGAAAACCAAGTAACAAAAATATCCTGTCACTCCCTTTCTTTTCATCCTTCACACACAAAGAGGGCGCTTGTGAGAAACATGTTTCAAACAGCCACCTCCGTGAGCACAAGTAGGGAACTAAGGGAAGAATCGCGCGACTTGGCTCGGCAAATATCCATCTCCAATGGCTACGAAATTGTAACCCCACGAGATAACTTTTGAGGGAGAGTGACGCTCCAAAAAGAACGGTTTGGCCAAAACAAAGTCCCGTTTATCTTGCCTGCACTTATTTCATCGCTAATGAAGGGCAAAATAAACGGTACTTTGTTTTGGCCAAACCGTTCTTTTTGGAGCGTCACTCTCCCTCAAAAGTTATCTCGTGGGGTTACAATTTCGTAGCCATTGGAGATGGATATTTGCCGAGCCAAGTCGCGCGATTCTTCCCTTAGTTCCCTACTTGTGCTCACAGAGGTGGCTGTTTGAAACATGTTTCTCACAAGCGCCCTCTTTGTGTGAAGGATGAAAAGAAAGGGAATGACAGGATATTTTTGTTACTTGGTTTTCGGTACCACTTTGTCATGTAACCGCTACATGAGAAGTTAATTTGAACGTTTAGAAACGGGAGCCAGTCGTCCTTCGGTTTCTCCCGGGATGAACTTGATGTACTCTGACTGCTCGTTCAATAATTCAAAGCATTTCTCCATCTCCTCCTGTGTATGGAAGAGGACAAAACAATCGTCTATATATCTGCAGTAGAGTAACGGCCGGAGACCGAGAACGGGGGCTCCCACTCTAGACATAAACGCAATTGCAAGGCTTGGTGCCAGTCGCTGTCCCATTGCCAGCCCCCTTATTTGCGCGTAGTATTTCCCAGACCATCTGAAAATCGAACAGTTTAGGCACTCCTTTAAGAGAGCGATAAGCTGCTGGATGGACAAGCTATGCATTTTTATTTTTCCTTCATGTTCAACAAGAAATTCGAAGATGGCTTGCATTGCGGAGTCATTCGACACGTTGGTGTACAGCGCGGTAACGTCGAACGACTCCATCATGCACACATTATTAGGGGACGCGTCATGTAGACGTTCTAGGAACATCTGGGTGTTCGTGAGGTGGGCTGGAATGTGGTTACGCAAAGGTGTAAAATAACCGATGATTTTAAACATGCAGCCTTTGCCACGCTGACCCATTGCTAGCTTCAAGTATTGATGTTTGTATTCCTTTTGAGAGGATGGGCGATATAGGGTAACATCACTAAGATGTTCTTCCGTTATCTTAACATCCAACTGGTGAGGAATAACTACGAACTACGAAAAGAACACCTAGATGGCAAACGAAAAGCAAGACAAGGCACGCCACTAGGCACGCATAGGATACAAAAGCACAGTGGAGACGATTTTGATATAAAAGTCGCTATCCTCGCACGGGATCCCAAAACGCCAACGCGCAAACTCCTTGAGGCTTTTTGGATAAGTGCCAAAAATCCTACAATGAGTAGCAGGGAGGAATGTCCCGAGATCACGCGTGATCTCGCCTCTTACCTTCGCATCGATCGTTGACGGGGGTGCTGTAGTCGTCACCCATATGCGAGTCTGAGCGGCTGTTCTTCCTCGGTGGAGGACAGATTTAAAAAGCGTGGGTTTTTTCGAGAAGCCGTAGGTCTTGCAATTATCGCTCAGATCTTCATCTTTCTGTTTGTGCTGTTGAAGTGTTTGACCTAGTAAGTGCGTATTAGTGTACCCTTCAGGCTCTGAAGAAGGCGATTCTGCCGAAACGTCAGCTACGGTTGTATTGTACGTGTGTTATTGCATGAAAGTAAACGCATGCTGTTTAGCAACCTCGCGATTGCTGAAAGAGAAAACGAGGAATTCATAATCCAATGCCGAGGTTAACAGAAAGTCGATCCTGGATACTATTACAAGATGTACCAGCAAAGTACTTTCGACTTGTGAAGGAAGCACTGTCACTAAGACAAAGGATCGTCTTAAGCAGACAATAGATCCACTTTTTCCGCCGCTACATTCAACACCGAGTCGTGCCGAAGTTCATAAAACGGAAACGGCTTCACGAGAGTTATGAGGTCAACCAGAGGACAGCCAACAAGAACGAGGCATCGAAATGGAACTATTCCGCGCCGCACTACGAAGCAAACGGAACGAAATGTTCGCAAGGAAGATGAAATGTGTGAAGAAGGAACAATTTTCTGCCTTGTATTTGGAGGATCAACTTTGGAGTAGAATAGTTGGTGGGTCAATATTAATATGCAATTCTATTAGGTCAAATGCCAAAATAGCCTTGCAGCGAAAGTTTGAGAATCTTTTGAATAATTCGCGTGTCTCGGCTTCAAGAAACCATAGCGAAACGAACTTTGCTAGGAGTCAAAATACGGTTGATGCTGCACCAAAAAAGTCTAGAGTCACGGTTACATGAGTGGTACCGAAAACCAAGTAACAAAAATATCCTGTCACTCCCTTTCTTTTCATCCTTCACACACAAAGAGGGCGCTTGTGAGAAACATGTTTCAAACAGCCACCTCCGTGAGCACAAGTAGGGAACTAAGGGAAGAATCGCGCGACTTGGCTCGGCAAATATCCATCTCCAATGGCTACGAAATTGTAACCCCACGAGATAACTTTTGAGGGAGAGTGACGCTCCAAAAAGAACGGTTTGGCCAAAACAAAGTCCCGTTTATCTTGCCCTTCATTAGCGATGAAATAAGTGCAGCGATGAAGCGATGCTTAAGAAGGGCAGATCTAGAGGAATCGGTAGCGATAATTGAAATACTACCGAATGGTCTTCGTCGTAAGTTAGTTCGTAACCGCTTGTATGACCGTCTGTGTGAAACACAACCTCGCGATTGCTGAAAGAGAAAACGACGAATTCATAATCCAATGCCGAGGTTAACAGAAAGTCGATCTTGGTTAGTATTACAAGAAACCGTTTATTTACTCCGACTTTTATTTAGCAATTCACATTACTTATCTATCTCCTCTTACGTTGAGCAGATGATAAAACAGTCGTCCATATACCCAGAGTAGAGAAATAGCCGGAAACCGAGTGCTGGTGCTTCAACTTTAGGCACGAATTCAATGCGCAGTCTTAATGCCAGTCACTGTTCCATTGCTAACCCTCTCATTTGTGCGTAATATTTTCCGGCCTATTTGGAAATTGAGCGGTTTATGCACTCCTTCAAGAGGATCATGAGCTACTGGCTTCAGAAACCGCACATATTTATTGTTCCTTCGTGTTGCATAATGAGCTCGCCCGATTGCTGGCATTACAGAGTCATTTGACTTTGCATAAAGAACGGTAACGTCGAAGGACTCCATTAAGCAGTGTTAGGATGCGCGTTACGCAGACGATCCAGGAACATTTGGGTGTTCGGGACATGGACCACGACGTGTTTCAACAACTGGATGAGTACTAGGTTTATACACCATGTTGTTACATGTGTGCCTAAAATTTTGCTCTCGATAATAGTTAAGGATTTTGAGAGTATCCTCCGAAAATATGCGAAAATTGATGTCTACTTCACCGTTGGGATGCTTCTATCTAAAGAGCACTTGAGGAAGAAGTGGTTTTGGTAATGCTCCTACTTCTCGTTGTTCATTTCTATTTTGTGTTTCAATTATACCTTTGCTACGGAGTCATCCAACTAGATGTGCGAAAACACCTTGGAAAGCCTTCACTTTATTGCCCATCATCTGAAAAGGAATTCAAAGGCTAATACCGAAAGTTTATCACGGAATAGGCCAAGTGACAGGAACGGCATGTTTAGAACCATCACTTATTTCGCAACTTATAACTGAATTACTGGTGTTTGTCTCTAATACGTGCTTAGCAAAACTCTTAAATTAGTACTGCCGACTTTCCCTTTAAGCCAGGATGACTAATCAATTCGTATTCTTTCATTGATAAACTTACGCGAGGTTGATAAAATAAATTTTATTCGGCTGTTTCAACGTCTTTGTCTTCCTCAGAGCCGATGACTCAAATCGATGGTCCATACTTGTTCGTCTCCTCGATGTGGTTGGTTCCATTAGTCATGCCGAAGTTAAGGAAATGTCTGCCTTTGAAGTATTGTTTTATGTTTTGTGCTACCTAATAACGATACCAACTGCTGTAAGATGAATTATCCGGAGAAAACCACAGTATTATCTTCGGACAATCACTAGCAACAACAACAGTCACACATATAAGACCATCGCTTGCTGAGGTTGTCTCATTCGAGTGGTGCTCAACTGAAGAAGATTGGACTCGATACGAGGATAGTTACGTCACATCGAGAGGACAAACAACTTTGGACCATCTACTAGGATCACCGGCTCTGTGGAAGACGAAGACGTTGGAGTATTAGCCGAGTAAAGTTTATTTTATCAAGCTGTCGCGAGTGCTCAGACCTTACTGCGTCGTACACGTAACGTGCATCCTTTCAATGCATATATGATAGTGTTTGTCGACGTTATCGCCCTTTATGCAAGCTTTTGAAATAACTGCGTATTGCAAGCCATCCGGCGTGCTCATTACCTAATGCGAAGGAGTAATAAATATGTATGACCTCTCGACTCACCAGCTTATGACCCTCTTGAAGAACTATCTAGATCGATGATCTGAAAAGTATTTCGCACAAATCAGAGGGTTGATAATGGGACAGCTACTGCCACTGAGCCTTACCTTTGCATTCGTACCTAAAATCGAAGCGCCAGCACTCGGTCTGCGGCCACCACTGTAGGTATATCGACAAGCGTTTCGTCATCATCTGCTGAACGAAAGAGATGGGAAAACGTTTTAAATTAGTAAACCAACGCCCAGAATACGTAAGTTTCACCCGAGGAAAACCGAAGGAAGGCTGGCTTCCGTTCTTGAAAGTTTAGATCAACCTGTCAAAAAAAAACGGCTAAATCACTGAATGGTGCCGAAAGCCAGTTAGCAAAAACATGCTAGTTCATCATCTGTTTTCTCACCCTCGTTTGCAAAAGTAACGGTTGTGAGAAACATGCTTTAAATACGCATGAGTGTGTGCTCTAGAGGAGAGCTGAAAGAGGAAACCCTGAACATGGCGCGAAAAATAGCCATTTCAAATGCCTACGAAGCGGTAGCTGCTTGGGACAGGTTTAGAGGAAAACTACATACCCACACGATAACTATGTGTCTAGCAACAGTAAGGTCTCGTTTAACGTACCTTGCATTCCCAGTGAAATAAGCACAGTTACAAAGCGTTGCTTAAAAGGACAGCTTTGGAAAAATCGGTAGCAGTGACTGAAATACCGGTGAACACCCAAAGTGCTATTCGCAACCGTTTGTATGATTGTCTATGCAGGGGCGGATATGTTAGGAAAACGGGTAGATCACTCCCTATCCGTTTAGAAGATTATTCCGTTGAGAAACTTCGAGTCAAGTCGAGCAGTAGACTTCACAGAAACACAACACACTATCTTCTCGCAGAAGTCTAAAAAATCAACATGCAAAACTAGACGAATTTAAAAAACCAGAGATGAACTGCAGGGACAAGTACTTTGTAATCAAGCGTGAGCTCTCTGGAAATCTGGGTTATTTGTTGACCTGAGGCGAGCATATTTCCCACCCATGTTAACGTTGTGCGATTGGAGTAATAGTGAGACTCAGTACTGAGACTAACAAGAAGATTGATAGAAAACAGTTATTAAAAGAAGCTCCTTGTAAAGCGTTACGCTTCGAGTCTTTCTGTCGAGATTATGGAAGTATTTCGCTGACTAGATCGCACATCACCTAGACCTTTCCAAGCTCTGAAAAAGGTGAAACGTCAGCTATCGTGGGTGATTAACGTAGTAACAACCCCAAGTTTGCTCATGGAAAAAATACCGACTTGTTAAAAGAAAGTCGGTCCTGGCATTGTAACAATATTTGCACATAACTGAATGTGAATTTGCAAGCCTTTTACCATATGCTGAAATCATTTACTACGGTAGGCCTGTGCAAAACGCAGTAGAATACTCGAGAACTCGTCATTTGCAAATATACTGAGTTTTACTTCGAATAATGCAAGATTTAGAGACATGCGTCCATCTTCTCGAATGGTTCTCCTAAAGTCATATGCGAACGATACCTTCTCGTTCTACACGAACTGTAACAGCCGCAAAGGACGAGAACTGCATGAGAATCCGAGTGCGTGCATGTTGTTTTACTGGCCCAAGGTCCATCGGCAGGTATCACATAATGAGGCTCAATTTCTCTTAAAACTCAGTACGTCTGTTGGTTTAAGGTGCGGATTGAAGGCAAGGTGTCTCTGCTTTCAAATGAAGACGCTGTGGCTTACTGGAATTCGCGGCCAATTGCCGGTCGAATTGGCTCGAAATCCAGCGAACAGAGTGAGGTAGTGCCAAATAGAGATGTGAGTGATTTACATATCTTGGTGTCATTTATTCCTACCGACGTAATTAACCAAAAGCTTCGCAATTAATGTAGTAATCATGAAGCCAACGAAAATAATAATAGTGATAAGTAACGATAAAAGGATAAGAGATAAAGCTCTCACCTTGATCAATCTCTGTACTCCGACTTTTATTTAGCAATTCACATTACTTATCTATCTCCTCTTACGTTGAGCAGATGATAAAACAGTCGTCCATATACCCAGAGTAGAGAAATAGCCGGAAACCGAGTGCTGGTGCTTCAACTTTAGGCACGAATTCAATGCGCAGTCTTAATGCCAGTCACTGTTCCATTGCTAACCCTCTCATTTGTGCGTAATATTTTCCGGCCTATTTGGAAATTGAGCGGTTTATGCACTCCTTCAAGAGGATCATGAGCTACTGGCTTCAGAAACCGCACATATTTATTGTTCCTTCGTGTTGCATAATGAGCTCGCCCGATTGCTGGCATTACAGAGTCATTTGACTTTGCATAAAGAACGGTAACGTCGAAGGACTCCATTAAGCAGTGTTAGGATGCGCGTTACGCAGACGATCCAGGAACATTTGGGTGTTCGGGACATGGACCACGACGTGTTTCAACAACTGGATGAGTACTAGGTTTATACACCATGTTGTTACATGTGTGCCTAAAATTTTGCTCTCGATAATAGTTAAGGATTTTGAGAGTATCCTCCGAAAATATGCGAAAATTGATGTCTACTTCACCGTTGGGATGCTTCTATCTAAAGAGCACTTGAGGAAGAAGTGGTTTTGGTAATGCTCCTACTTCTCGTTGTTCATTTCTATTTTGTGTTTCAATTATACCTTTGCTACGGAGTCATCTTGAAGCCCGTGCTGACTACATCCTATCCTACGCAAGGTTTATTTAAAAATGGATTTCGCCTGTGAGAAACTTGGACCTAATTCTAATAACGAGCACGCGTCGTCAGGGTCAATCATTCCTCCTAACACGGTGGCACTTGAGTTAGTGGCATCAATTCTCGCATATTTTCGAAGGAAACTCTTAAAATCCTTAACCATTATCACGAAAAAAAATTTGGTTCCAACTTCGCGGCAGCGCGAAAATATGCTGTGGGACTAGTTCGAAAACAAATGGAATAAAAAAAATACATGTACATATATATATATATAATCAAGCGTGAGCTCTCTGGAAATCTGGGTTATTTGTTGACCTGAGGCGAGCATATTTCCCACCCATGTTAACGTTGTGCGATTGGAGTAATAGTGAGACTCAGTACTGAGACTAACAAGAAGATTGATAGAAAACAGTTATTAAAAGAAGCTCCTTGTAAAGCGTTACGCTTCGAGTCTTTCTGTCGAGATTATGGAAGTATTTCGCTGACTAGATCGCACATCACCTAGACCTTTCCAAGCTCTGAAAAAGGTGAAACCGCCGAAACGTCAGCTATCGTGGGTGATTAACGTAGTAACAACCCCAAGTTTGCTCATGGAAAAAATACCGACTTGTTAAAAGAAAGTCGGTCCTGGCATTGTAACAATATTTGCACATAACTGAATGTGAATTTGCAAGCCTTTTACCATATGCTGAAATCATTTACTACGGTAGGCCTGTGCAAAACGCAGTAGAATACTCGAGAACTCGTCATTTGCAAATATACTGAGTTTTACTTCGAATAATGCAAGATTTAGAGACATGCGTCCATCTTCTCGAATGGTTCTCCTAAAGTCATATGCGAACGATACCTTCTCGTTCTACACGAACTGTAACAGCCGCAAAGGACGAGAACTGCATGAGAATCCGAGTGCGTGCATGTTGTTTTACTGGCCCAAGGTCCATCGGCAGGTATCACATAATGAGGCTCAATTTCTCTTAAAACTCAGTACGTCTGTTGGTTTAAGGTGCGGATTGAAGGCAAGGTGTCTCTGCTTTCAAATGAAGACGCTGTGGCTTACTGGAATTCGCGGCCAATTGCCGGTCGAATTGGCTCGAAATCCAGCGAACAGAGTGAGGTAGTGCCAAATAGAGATGTGAGTGATTTACATATCTTGGTGTCATTTATTCCTACCGACGTAATTAACCAAAAGCTTCGCAATTAATGTAGTAATCATGAAGCCAACGAAAATAATAATAGTGATAAGTAACGATAAAAGGATAAGAGATAAAGCTCTCACCTTGATCAATCTCTGAGGGATGGGCCATGCATTTGACTTCATTAAGTATCGTTTAGAGGTGATTGAATGCATATCTGGACTTTACAATGACTCTCGGTGGCCTGCCGATGTATCGATCCAATGCTGCTATACTCCCAGACAAGTCTGGTACCAGTTGCCCATCCCGGAGGAACGGAAAGCTTGGTGGGCCCCGGGCGCGTGGACTTTCCACGCGTGCCTCGCAGTGGCGCCTTCAACCTCAGTGCCACACGCGCCACTGATGATTAAAGATAATAAAAAAATTTAAACTGTGATCGGTAGGAATCTCGACACATGGTTACCGCGTTTTCAGGAACTGTGCAGAAATCAGCACAATAGGCATTCAACTTTTACATACTCGGTATTGTCGTTCGTAGCGGTAGTTGACTCGTAAATAATGAAGTCATTCACAAAATAAATTCGTTTAGAAAGTGATTATGTATTATTAGGTGTATAGAAGACCTTCCCGAACGATTCCTTAGTGGTAACGGAGATGTGATCTGATCTTGCTCGGAGAATTGAAGCGAACACGGCGCAACTTTTTAGTCCTTCTACAAGCACCTTGTAGTCTTTGGTCGGGAATTTCTTAATCTGCAAGTCACATTTGGATAGCGTTTCGTTAAAAATCTTTTCATCATCTACAGATTGACTTTTTTCTTCGTCGATGACTTTTCCTGCTTATGGCTAAATGGAACCCCTTCCAGCGTAAAGAGCCATGATCGGACCCAGTACAGAATGGCGGAACTACCGTTTTGTCAACAATGTTTTCTGTATTTTAAAGTATGAATCGATCTTTGCACGAGTCGTGCCGTTAGGCGGATTGATTTTCAGCGGCCGCTTTCTTTCTTGTAGAAAAAAGAATCCCAGTGGAAGGACGTGTTACAGACAGAATTCCTGCAAAACTGTTTCCATTCTCATTTCTTTCTCCCAATCCAATTTTTTGACTTCGACTTCGCTGGCCTTTCCTATTCTGGCTCTGAACTCTCCGGCGGCAAACTTATAACACGATTTATTGTTGAGGATAATTCCTAGATAGTAAAACGCATACAGTTCGCACTCATCAGCCACGTCGGTTGCTGAGTAGCAAATGATGGTAGTGATCATCCTATGACGTGCAGACGGAGGACAGCCATGCGATATGGAAGGATCTCGTAATATTCGACAAGATGAGCAATGGATGGGTGAAGGACAATGCCTACGCTACCGACATTTCGTGACGGGACCTTTTCTCCATGGATGACAAAGGTCATACGTCTTAGGCGGTTTAGGTGGCATATGTCAGTCTTCTTGCTTCATTAAACGTGCAAACTAAGAAACAATCTCCATGGCGTGTCGTATGTGTGTTCGTGTGCTAGTTGCAGAAAAGTTTTGCAGGAGGACCTACATCGGTGTAAGTAGCAGAAACTGTTAGAAGGAACACAAAAAAGAACAAATTTGAAGAAATGCCGGCGAAACTGGTGGGAGTATAATGTTCCACTTTCAGCCCTGTTGAACGAAGATGGGTTCACTAAAACTTCCTAACATGATATGGAGTTCAAAACGAAAAAGTTTTACACCAACCTTTTTGTTCCACAATCCCTATCGGGACCTTAAAATCCCCGCTGAAAAGAACCACGTGGAATTCTTCCCTCTGAGGTACGAAAGCATGAGAAAAAGCACAATGCCAGGACCCGATAATATCACCGCGAACCTTCTTAGAGCTGGACGCCACAATCTATTATCTTTCTAGCAATCCGTTTAACATTTTACCTTCGAAAAGAAAAAGCCTAGACCAGTGAAGGACGTCGTGCACGGTTATCCTGCTCAAGAAAAATGACCGAAAAGGCCTTCTTAACATCGTCTGATATCCTTGTTGAGTGTACTCAAAGAGCTATTCAAGAAGATTATGCTGTTGCGCATGTTGAAGACCTTAGATGAGAATCAGAGAAGCTTATCGAGAATACCACCTTTTCTAGTCCTAACCTTTGTCCACTATAAAAAAGCGTTTGATAGCGTTGAAACTACTGCAATCCTATCTGCACACGTTGGAATGGATCCGACCTATATAGGAACTGTCATTTGAATACTACGGTAACTGCACAACGAAAGCATAACTTTTCCAATAGACCTCTTACGATACCCATAAGAAAGGGGTTCCAGAAGACGACGCCTATCGTCAAAGCTGTTTATTGTCGCATTGGATAATGAACTGACTCGTTTAGGACGAGAAGAGCATACATATTAATGGAAAATTCCTAATCTTCGCTTCGTCGACGACATCGTCGTCCTCTCAAGAAGAACCAACAAAGCAGATGGGATATCGAGTGAGCTCAACTAAGTGGAAAAAAAGATTGGATTACACATAAATCGGAAAACCCATTTCTTGACAACCCATGTACCAAGACGATCACGTCAAACTGGATAGTTCTCTGATTACAAAGGCCACCAGGTATGTGTACCTTGGGCATATGAACATGGAAAACAATATTAAGGACAATTAGGCAAAAGAAAAAGAGCCGTGTCGGCCGTATTCGGACCTCTCTAGGAAGCCGTCGACCAATTACCGAACCCAAATCTCACCACTCACGTTTCCACCTCACCAATCTGTCTAGTGCTCTGTACTGCAGCGGAAAAGTGGACTGATAGTTCAATTATATCAAGGACACTGCGCACTACTCACAAAGCGCTTTAATGCTATCTAGTATATATAACCGACACACACAACGTAGCTGGAATTCGAAGCTCTAATCTTTAAGACCTATCATCACAGAGACCCACAAGAACACACATCGATTACAAAACATTAATGGGCCTGTTATGTAGTGAAAGAACAGACAAAAGATCGACGAAAACAACTGTAGAGTGTACTCCGCGAGGATGAAGACGTCACCTTGTTAAGTACACTTTGGGAAAACGTGTTTGTATGTTTGCAAACTAAATCAATCAACTGTACTCGCAGCTAGACGCATTAGACGGATATAGGGATAATGAAGCTTTCGGCGCTGATCAATGCCCAAGGGATGCGTCGTGCGTTCGACTTCATTAAATATCGTCCGGGTATAAAATAAAAAATAATAAAATAAATAAATGTTAAACATTGAATATATATCTGACCTCTACAATGACTCGCGGTGGGCTGCCTATGTATCGAGCCAGTACTGCTAATCCTCCTAGAAGGGTGTGGCATCAATTTTCCAACCCCGCGGTGATTGAAAGCTTGATGAGCCCGAGGTTGAAGATGCAACCCGTGTTTATTACAGAGTACTTCAAACCACTAGGCTACACGTGCTGCTGGCAGCCATAACATGAATATTTCCCATTCAAGAAGGGTGCCATTACAATCAGCACATCTCCATCAACGATATACAATTTTATTTAATCCGCATTTGTCAATAGAGAACTAGGATGAGCTATTTGAAACGTGTTTATGACTTATTGGTTTTTGTGTATTTTATACTTCAGAAGAAGAGTTTAGATGTTAGGAAAACAAAATCATTTGAATAAAGGCCCAAAGCATATATGGATTGCGAGATTGTTTTATATTTTAACTCATCCAGCTGCTCACTAATGGTACAAGTAAAATGTAGGTGGGAATAGAGTCCGCCAATATCCGACTGATATAATTTAGTAAGAGATAGCTGAATTTTCTTTCTGACAAGTTGCATGTAGTGTGGTTCTGCTGTGAAAACATAATCAAACAAGAATTAGGAAGAATGGACCACTCCCACTACCTCTAGGCAGTGGATGTGGTCTGCGTTGTGTAAGTTGGACTTAGCAATAACCTGGCCGTCTCCTATTGTGCGATGTTCTGTTTTCATGACAGGTTACAGTTCGATCAACGTGCTGAACGATAGTTTTTTCAAGAAACGAACCAACGAATTACTGCAGCATTTGACTATCCATGAGACTATGTAGCAACTATTTGTCGACCTTCCTTGACTTGCCCTGAAACCTTAGCACAAAATTGACGAGACTTTTAGCTTTGAGCGAACTTATCGCAGCTGATAGCGAAGTTTATTAATTGCTATAAATGCACGAAAAAGGACGCGAGAGTACAGTGGTCAGACATGCCGTTCAACGTACTCAGGTGTTTCAACCATTTTGTTTGGGAAAAGCTTCTCTCGATCCACAAATATGACTGCCTTTGGTTAAGAACCAATAACGTCTTACTAGAACTACGCAAAGATTTCAGAGGGAGCCAAATGAACTAGCATTCCGCATCATTGAGGAAGAAGAGAGAATTCTATTCTCAAGACGAATCCACATACAAATTCAAAGATTTCCATGGGTAACGGATGTGAGGCGACAAACCGAATCAAGGAAATACCAAAATAGATGCCACATAATATTGAAAGTCCGATTTAAACAGAAATGAAAAGCGAACCATTGGAACCCTGTATTTCCAACACCGAGGTGATTGAATGTTGGCGACTTCCGCGCTTGAGTTAAAAGTCTTAGGAATTCATTTATACTCTTAAAGCGACACAGTAAAATTTTCCCCATAGGAAACCTAGAATGCATTAGTACGACAGTGGTTTTTTAATTTTACAAATTTAATTATTTGGCAGTATTTCGCTAGGAGCACCACTACCTATTATCAGAAATACTATGTTGGATAATTTCACAGCTAAATGATCCACCCGTACAAAGCATCATATGAGTTCATTACATTTGCCGTATAGATGCATGATATAGGGACCTACCGTGTGGTTATCCATGTCGTCAGTGCGTATAAGCGAGATTTGTCACCTCACGACTAGGTTTCAGCATGAGTAACGGCGATTCTTCGCATTGGCAAATTGTTTTCGACCGCAGCATCTCAAATAGCGTTTAAAGACAATATAAATTTTCTATTTACTGCCTACTACAATTTTCTTACGACAGAGTATTATGTGAAATACAATCACAACGATGCTGAGATATTTGCAAAACTCTGGGCTGCAGATGTCTGCAGTGGGAATAGAAGACACTATTATCCTTTTCGGGGGCTAACGCGTTCACCACCACCACCCGGTTCTTTCTTTTCGCCTTTCTCTCAGCTAGTTTTTCTGTCTAACACCGCCATCAGCGGTCACTCGTTAATAGAATTGATCTGTGGAGCACTGGTCGAAATGACAATGTCGACTTCCTACTTACTGTTGACCACAATTGTTTTTTTTATTTGGCACTGTTACATAGAACTCTTTGTGGATAATGGATGCACGAATCGAATGTGAGAAGTGCTGGGATCCGCATAGTGGACGTAAATACGGGTTATACAAAAATTTAAAAAATGGTGGAAAGACTAGACGAGAGGAAAGGGAAACGAAAGGCCAGCATGGTGTCGTAACGAACGCGTTAGCCCTCGGAAATGGTATAGCGTGTTCGAATCCCACCGCAGACATCCCTATTGTCCGGACCTTTGCAAATAGTGGTTAAGTATTCTACACATATTCCATACTATTTGAGCAATAAATTAATAGAGTAGTACATTCTATAATGGCGAGTGTGGCGCAGTGGTCGGAGGCGCCCTACAATACACATGTGAAGCCGATCTCCGAGCCCAGAGCTCACCAAAAGCCTTCCAACCCTTCAGGGTCGGCAAATTTGTACCATATTTGTCTGGGAGGATAGCAGCAATAGCTCCATTCGTCGCTAGGCTGCCGCGAGTATTGTGAAAGATAGATAGGCATTCAGTCACCTCCAAACACTTTAATAGAGTCGAATGCATGGTGTATCCCTCAGGGATTGATCAACGCCGAGAGCTTTATCCTTTATCCTTTGGTACATTCTATATTTGACGTGAAGTCGTCTTATAATTCCCATAGAGTTTGTTTTATTTCAATCCTTTAGTATCTCACGAGCAAACGAAAAGCGTTGGAGAAACAAGTGGAAAAAGAAGGACCAGGTAGCATCACCAAACCGGATTCATGGTATGTTTGTTTCATAGATGTTATTAAGTTTTCTGGAAATTAATGTCCGATTTCAACCGATATTTTAAAAGTGGCATATCTCAGCTCAGAAAAAAACTTCATTAATCCGAATAGAAGTCATTTTATTTTATTTTATACGACCCATCTTCACGTCTACTGTGCGGATCCCAGCACTTCCCACATTCAATTCGTCTTCTCATCTCTCATTCACTAAGGTCTTCTAATTATTACGTGTGGTTTCGGCTGCTGCTTGAGGATTTTCATTTCAGCTTGAGTGTCGCAATGTGCTGGTTGAGTCGATCCTAACTGCAGTCCTCCGATAGCCGGGCTGGAGCGCTCCCAATTGGATTGCAGAGAGTAATTTTTTCCCCAGACATATTCGGTACCAATTTCCCGACTCTCGGAGAGACTTGGGCTTGGTGAGTCTAGGGCGGGATCGAACCACCACTGTGCTGGTGATGATCACCATCACCGTGCTCGTGATGATCGCCATGCTGTGCTGTCGGCCCCTAAAGAAACCAATACAATAAAGTTCAGTAGGAATCATTACAATAAAATTATGGATTTCAGGTGGTAATGAAATCGTTGAAGTCAATTATGACCTCACCTTGGTTTCTAAACCATTTTTCGCGTAGAAAGCTATCGAGATCTTTGAAAAAGTGGAAGTCTAAGAGTGAGATATTGGGAGGATAGCAGC
This sequence comes from Angiostrongylus cantonensis, assembly GCA_009735665.1. NCBI lineage: Eukaryota > Metazoa > Nematoda > Chromadorea > Rhabditida > Metastrongylidae > Angiostrongylus > Angiostrongylus cantonensis. The sequence goes on from MQTX01000104.1 coordinate 1,418,617, forward strand.
AATAGCTCCATTCGTCGCTAGGCTGCCGCGAGTATTGTGAAAGATAGATAGGCATTCAATCACCTCCAAACACTTTAATAGAGTCGAATGCATGGTGTATCCCTCAGGGATTGATCAACGCCGAGAGCTTTATCCTTTATCCTTTGGTACATTCTATATTTGACGTGAAGTCGTCTTATAATTCCCATAGAGTTTGTTTTATTTCAATCCTTTAGTATCTCACGAGCAAACGAAAAGCGTTGGAGAAACAAGTGGAAAAAGAAGGACCAGGTAGCATCACCAAACCGGATTCATGGTATGTTTGTTTCATAGATGTTATTAAGTTTTCTGGAAATTAATGTCCGATTTCAACCGATATTTTAAAAGTGGCATATCTCAGCTCAGAAAAAAACTTCATTAATCCGAATAGAAGTCATTTTATTTTATTTTATACGACCCATCTTCACGTCTACTGTGCGGATCCCAGCACTTCCCACATTCACAATTCGTCTTCTCATCTCTCATTCACTAAGGTCTTCTAATTATTACGTGTGGTTTCGGCTGCTGCTTGAGGATTTTCATTTCAGCTTGAGTGTCGCAATGTGCTGGTTGAGTCGATCCTAACTGCAGTCCTCCGATAGCCGGGCTGGAGCGCTCCCAATTGGATTGCAGAGAGTAATTTTTTCCCCAGACATATTCGGTACCAATTTCCCGACTCTCGGAGAGACTTGGGCTTGGTGAGTCTAGGGCGGGATCGAACCACCGCTGTGCTGGTGATGATCACCATCACCGTGCTCGTGATGATCGCCATGCTGTGCTGTCGGCCCCTAAAGAAACCAATACAATAAAGTTCAGTAGGAATCATTACAATAAAATTATGGATTTCAGGTGGTAATGAAATCGTTGAAGTCAATTATGACCTCACCTTGGTTTCTAAACCATTTTTCGCGTAGAAAGCTATCGAGATCTTTGAAAAAGTGGAAGTCTAAGAGTGAGATATCTAACGAGTATGATGCAAGTTTCGAGAGTTCGTAGCTCAGCACGTTCAACCATTGCAACGTCGCTAGTGCGACGTGTGGACGCGTGTTATCGTGGATTGGTTCCTTTCTGTTCACTAGTGGAAGGCACAATCATTGAAATTTGCGGTGTATATTGTTGATGAGTTCGCAGTCGGAAAATGAGGCCGAGATGGATCAAACCAACTATGGACCATGACACGGTTAGCTAGACGATTGGAGTGATTTCTGCTTTGGAAAGTGCAGCGAAGCTTCACTGCCTTCAAATTATTAAGCTGATCGTCTCCGGTTGTCGTATAGGATCCATTTCTCGTCGCACTTCACAATATGGTCAACAAACGGATCGTTCTAGTTGCGCAGAAGCGCCGCCGATACCCCAAAGCAGCCGATCTATTTCATTGTCATTCAATCCATGCGGTACCCATTTGTCGATCTTCTTCGACTTCCCCACTTTTTCAGGTGCTCAGAGACAGTACAGATGCCTACATCGACTTTTTTCTTCAAGATCTCCAACAGTTGTGAATGGATTTTCTTCTTCCAAATTCCTCAATCCATCGTCGCCAAAAGTAGAAGGGCCTCCGCTGCTTACATTTTCAAGGTCGAATTTGCCACGACGAGATTTTTCAAGCCAATGTAAAATCGTGTGTTCAGTAAATAACACTGACCCAGTCCCATACGCCATTAATGTTCCGATCCTTTTGCGCTGCGTACCTCCGTGTTTGAATCCGTAGAAGTAGATCCGTTGAAATTTCTGTTTATGCATCTGAAATTCCATCCTTTAAAACTGGTTAAAACGCCTGGCTACCTGAGGACTACAGCGAGAATTGCTTTACCAGCATTCTACGGCATTCAAGATGGAATGAAAATCTTCAAGCAACAACCGAAGCCACACGTAAAAACTCGGATGACTTTCGTGGATGATGGATGCGAAGAAACGAATCGAATGTGAGAAGTGCTGGAATCCGCATTGTAGAAGTGAAGACGGAATGTGTGGACTGAGCAGGCTGCTTCTAGACAACTCTGGTACCAATTTCCTAACCGCGGAGGGATTACAGGCTTGGTGAAACCAATGCGGGCTCAAACCTGCATCGTGCTTGTGATTAACGGCATCACTACCGTTGCGCTATCTGTCCTCATTTGTAAAAATTGCCGCTGAAACATGTAGAAAAAAACCGAAATTGCAAATTGGAAATTAACTGCAGAGCAACCCACAGATGAACATTCTTTTTCCCGAATTGATATTTACAGATTCCTTAAAAACTGAATTCTCAGTTTATGAAAAAAAAAACGGTTTCAAAATTCTAATCTTTTTTAGGGTTGGTTATGCACTAGTACCTGATTATTTCGAGTTTTGGCAAGGTCAAAGCGATCGTTTACATGACAGAATCGAATTCAGAAAATGCGATGGAAATTGGAAGATACAAAGGCTTTCTCCATAAATAAATCATTTCCTATCTTACGAACACCTTTGCTGGAGATAAATATTTTGTCGTGTCCTCCACTTCGTATTCCTCCTGTAAAACTGAAGAATACGTATATTAAGAATGAACGACAATAGGGAGAGCAGGAAGTTGCACACATTACAGGAGCCCACGATGTAAAATAGAAAGCATACCGGAAAATATTACTCTGATTTTCCTAGTGTAAAAGTTAAATAGCACCAAGTCATCACTAGTATGACAAAGGAATAGAAATGCTATGTCCTTTTTTTAATGAATAAAGCGATAAATGCTGCACTTAAACCTTGACTACACCACATTTGTTCATAACCTGCTTTATTATTTTCATTATTATTACTATTCATTATTCATTATTTATTTCACAATCTAACTACATTTAATTATAACCTATTTTATTTTTCTTGTACTTATGAACCCCGTAACCCGAAAGATAACTAAACGAGAAACATTCTGAATAATCTAAAAGAATTAGAGCGTTGAAAAACAGCATTACTGGGAAGTCTGCACAGTACCCACTAGAGGCAGCCACATTGTGAGCAGACAATATACATGTATACATAGATATATGAAGCGTAAACAAATCAGCCATGTTCGAGTTACTATAGTAAGGTTCATAAGCTAGTATAGTTAAGGGTAAATATATCGATGGTGGCATGCCTGAAAGTGTTAGTTCAAGTGGTGGAAGTCGTTAAAAGTGTTCAAAAAGTGGTTGGAAAAATTTGCTAGAAGTTTTAGGTCTTCAAGAGTTTTGCAGATAGTTTTGCTTTATTTTGAGATCCCCACTAGAATTGCTCCAGTGATGGTGATCAGCGTTGCACCAGTCAGAACACGAAGGTTACGTTTCCCAGTAATCTCTCTAAAATTAAATCCTTGTAACTCATTTGGAGAAATATGAAGAAAGCATAGAATCATAAAGAACATACGTAACACACCTAAAATAGAAAACACTCCATATAGCTGCCCCTACACCAGGCATCGTAGTTATAATAGGAAAGGTGACTGATTGAGAGAGGTTGTCATTGGCTACGAACCTAGGACATTACTAGAGAGTAGATGGGAATACAAAATTTGGTTTCGAAGATACCAAGAGGATTGGGCGATTCCCCACATGAATCCAGCCATTAAGCTAGGACCAATAACACGAGAGTTCACCACCGGGCGATTCTGGAAAACTAAGCAGTAAGACCACTGGATTTGTTTTCAAAAGTAAAAACAGCTGAAGAAAAAGCTGCACAAGGAATACTTTGGGTTGTTTGTGCAAATATCATTAAAATACCAAAAGTGAACCTTCATGTTATTAAAACCACAAAAAAAACAGAGAAATCATTTTTAAAAAGTCAGAAAAGAAAAAGGATTTCATCACTTACAGCGCTGTACGCGATGTACAAAATAATTAGCAAAGTGGCAGTGCAGAAGATGCCACAGTAGTGCGAAAATACATATGACAACCCATTCTTAGATGCTCCAGGGAACTGAACAAAAATGACTATAACTACAACGATGTTGAGATATTTGCAACACTCCGGAACGCAGATGTCTGCTGTGGCGATCAAACTCACTACTGCCCTTTCCGGGATGCTAACGCGTACAGCACCACACCACCCGGTTCCTTCTTTTCGCCTTTTTCTCAGCTGTGTTTTATAGCCGCTATCAGCTAACACCCAGACAGTTGCAGTCTGGAGTTTTGAAAATATCTCATCATTACTGTACTTATATTTCATAGCATAACCTGCCATGAAAAAAAGAATAGGCATTAAGTAAAAAGTGACTACAAAAATTAGGCTATTATCATAGAAAGAACAAACTCACAAACCTTTTCAGGATGATCCTGAATATAGATAACGGGCACAAACGTTACACCGTAGAAGATACCGGCAACCAGGGCAACAAATATAGCTCTGGAAATAACATGACTATACAAATAGCAAGAAATGATAATCCAAAAGCCAAATACCGCTAATTCGATGACCTAATCAGTACTTTATTCACTCACAAAATTCTTTTATTATTACGGCCCACAGTGACTGGCTCATCTGGATTCAGCAATGGACTGTTCTCCGGATCATCTCTATCTAGTCCATTTTCTTCAACGCCAAAGTTACCATCGTTTGTTACAACAAAAGCGGTAGGTCGCATTTGAGAGAAGAAAACGCAACTTGAAAGCAATAACACTTTTCTATACGACCCGTCATTCACATCTGCTGTTATCATAAAACAAGGATATAAAAACCATCACTCAATAAGATTGAGAAATGTGATACGTACTCATTAGTTGAATACATGGATGGCCCACCCTCACTGTTGTCCAGGCCACAGTATAATTCCCATTTTTTTCCCGAGTTTTGTTGGTTTAGGCACTTTGGTTCCCTGGAATCCTAAGGTCAGCTAAGCCAAAGTCTGCCCCGAGTCGTCATCACCACAGGCAGTCCCCGCCCTTGTGGATCAGAAGGAGATTTGCCACCATCCGACTAATTTCATACCAGTACGTTGGTGGTTTCTGGTATTGGTTTACCCATAGACTTCCTGATGGAAATGTCGAACTCCTTCTCAGCATGGAAGAGCCTACTGTGGGATGAATCTCACCGTTGTACATCGCAGCCCGACACCCAGAAACACCTCCCTGTCATGATGAGGAGCTAAAACGTTGGGAGGGACTGTGATGCTAATGACGACAATAAAAACAGTAAAACAATCAGCACGATGGAAAACATGGACGAACCCTATGATAACAAGCAACAGCCCGAAATAGTTCAGCAATGGCAAGGTTGGTATACTGGCATTAATTCCGAATAATCCAAACCTATAAGCTCATCTATGCAGAATAGGAAGAAAACTTTTAAAATGGAGAGCTTACCTCCCTACCGCCCATCCAGTTACACAGTTTGTAACACCCCAAATGAGCATTCCCATCCCTAACCCAAGAACGTTCATAATAGGAACAGCCGTAGCATTACCTTCAAGATAATCGTGGAATAAAGAATATTTGAAGGAAAGCTATTTCTAAAAACGGTCACCTCTAGCGCCTCTGTGACCCGTAAATCCGCTAAACATCGAGTGACTTTACAGATATCTTAGGCAAAAGTTTTTGAACTAACCCAAAGCCCAAAGTGATCCGCCGAGCATAGCCAAAGGTTGGAATAACGGGAAAGATTCCAAAGCATAAACTGCCATTCCAACACAAAAAATACCTGCTGATATAACCCATTGAACGAAAATTCCTGAAATAAAAAGCACCAACGGGTATTTTTGAAAACCGACTCTTAAATCACCCTGGTATGAATAATCTATGTGCATTACTTCAATGACAGGCTAAAACGAGTTTGTTATAAACGGATTATTCGCCCAATTTTTCGGCAGCAGAACGCAGGAATGAGCAGGACGATCGACTGAAATCATTAGTGCTCTAAAGAAGGCAAAGGCTTCGAAGTGTTAAGCAAATGGAAGTCTTACAACTTAGCAATGTTCGTTTATAAATGCAAGAAGGTACATTTTCCAAAACGTGTTGCGAAAGAAATAAGCGATACTCACCGTTTCCAGTATGGAACTTCTTCACAGGAACAAATGCGCTTGCAAAGAATGCGGAAGAGAGTATACATGCACCATATCCTATCATGGTCGAAACCATTGTCTAAAAACTCAGTTACCCTATACCAATGTAAGGACATCATAAAGCGCTTCAGTCCATGAGTGTTTAAACGAGAACGTAGCTAGAATAAGCCCAATATGCCTTCTGTAGAAGGTCCACTCATAAGTTAGTTTGCTAGTGGAAATATTAAACTCGTCAACTTTGACGACCACAATTAATAGACGAAATCTCTTTTGTATATTTCGATGTCGAACCCCTATACACTATACACACTACTCTCAACTACAATGACACGAACAGTTGCAAAAAAATTGAGCGCAGTAGTTAGTGATGCAGCCCATCAGGAAGCAAGGTGCTGGTTCGATCCTCTGACCATTGCTCTTCTCCAATGAACGATGAAACATCTAAGCCCGAATATCTCCACAATTGTAAGGAGAATCGACTGAACCGGCATTCTACAGCAGTCATGAAAAGGGCGAAGTCCTCAAGCAGCAGCCGATAGAACAAGCGAAGTGTTCGATGACCCTTGTGGGCGATAGATTCGAAGAAAACGAATCGAATGCAAGATGTACTGGGATCCGAATAGTATGTGAGATGACCAATAATGTAAGAAAAATAGAAAATATTTTGCTGCAGAGACTGATTTTGTAATTACATGCACTTCTTTTCACTGGTTTCATTCAGCAAAATGAAATAAAAACAACGCATTGAAAACACATTCTTCCTTTGTCAACAAAAAACAGATCCATTTCGTATTGTAGCAGAGCCAACCCCTTCTCTTTACGAAAGAAAAACTGGTGAAAAAAACATCTCTAGACATAAGGCAAGCATCTGGAAAATTAACAAACAATGAAGTTATTAAATACAGAGTTGCAGTATTTATCCAGAACAACGACAGCGATTAAAAACTTCAGTCGTCTCCGGTTACAACTTGCTTGAGATCGTCGTCTTCTTTGTTTAAATCCTGCAAATAATGCTATCGACTATCCACTTACTACAACTTGCTTCTCTGTGAACTTCCCGACCTTAAGGTGATCAAATCTAACTATTATAGAAGTTGGTATTCCTCTAATGTCACCAGAGGCTGTGACTCGAGCCTTTAAATCAGAGGAAATGTCGCGCATAATTCTGTAATGAAGACGAAAGTAGTCACGTCGTTTCCAAACGAAAAGAAAGTGAAACTGAATCACACCTAGACCACCTAAAACACACCTAAACTGTTTCAATTGCTTCCAGTACCATTCTTTACCACCTTCACAAAGATTGAAAGAGGAACGAGCAGCCACACTGTCAGCATGGACATCTGTTATGTATCTTCAAGTGTTATAATAAGAAGCACAATAAGTAAACTTGCGAAAATAAATATAAAAAAGGATAAAGCTTTCGGCGTTGATAAATCTTTGAAGGATGCGCCATGCATTCGACTTTAGTAAGCATCGTTGGAGGTGAGTGAATGCAAATTTTGGTTTAAAAAGACTCGCAATGGCCTAATGATGTAATGAACCAGTGCTGCTATCCTCCGAGACAAGTCTGGTACCAATTTGCCAACCCCATACGGATCGACAGCTTGGTGAGCCTCAGGCTTCGGAGTCGATCCTATGTGTACTGCAGGGCGCCTCCAACTACTGCGCCACACGCGCCCCTCTGGACAGCTTGTCTTCACAAATTGTTTAGGCTCCAGCACATACTAAAAGTAAATATACCATATGGGAACGCACCTATATAGATAATCCCACTGCCTGTTGGCAAACCAGGCGACAGAAACGAAGAATACGTACAAAGATATAAATGATGAAGCAGTTCCTCCAAGCATTTTAGAAGACTAAATTGCAATACTGAAAGCAAACTGGCAAAAAAATTTCAACAGCCTAATCTAGAAATGACGTACATTATGCAACCAGTACGTAAATATACTTGTAAATGTAGTCCATGTTGACCATGATATACTTCGTTCAGCTAAAGCAGAATAACCATCATGTGCAAACAAATCTCGTAGAAATACGAAACGAAGAGCCTAAACTGGAGAGAAAATGAATTGGAAAAAGTCACGAAAACGAGTTAAGAAAGGAAACTTTGTAGGAAATTGTACCAAAAAAACTCACATCATCCGACAGCACAAAAGCGGATGCCAATTCCTTTCCTTCCGTTGTGTCCCATTTAACCGGTACTTTAACTCCAAGGGTCTCAATGTGGCGAACGTCATTCTTTCTAAAGTTGTTGGAGGCTGTCAGTGATTGCCACAATAACGCGCCTACATACAGAAGTTCACTAGAAAATGAAGGGATAACGCTCTCCGCAATGATCAATCCTAGAGGGATGCGTCATGCATTCAACTGCATTAAGCATCGTTGGAGGTGACTGAATGCATATCTAACCTTTACAATGCCTAACGGTGGTCTACCGATGCATTGAACCAGTGCTGCTATCCTCCCAAATAAATCCGGTACCAACTTGCCACCCACGAAGGGATGGAAGACCTGGAGGGCCTCGTGCGCCGGTATCAATCCCATGTGTGTTGTAGGGACAACCTGACCACTGTGGTAAACACGCCCATTTACTTTCAACTATTACTTCCGTCCCCTTTCAACTATTACTTCCGTCCACTATTACTTTAATTTAGAGAAGTACTTTTTCCTGTATAATTTTACACTACCTACTTTTTTTTATTCTATTTTACAGCCTCCCAACGGTTTACTATCTCATCGTGGCTGGAGGGCGTTCCTGGGTATCGGGCTGCGATGTACAGCGAAGGCATTCTTCCCCCAGTAGGCCCTTCCAAGCTGAGTTCGGCGTTTCCATCAGGAAGTCTATGGGTAAACCAATACCAGAAACCACCACCGTACTGGTATGAAACTAGTCGCATGGTGGCAAATCTCCTTCTGATCCACAATGGCGGGGACTGCCTGTGGTGATGGTGACGTGGTGCAGACTTTGGCAAGGCTGACTCGAGACTTCAAGAAACCACAATGCCTAAACTCTCCGGAGACTGGAAATACTCAGGCCTGCATAACCAGCGAAGACGGGCCATCCAGGTATCAAGTGAGTAAATATTTCACATTAAGATTATTTTTACACTCTGATAATCCGGAAAAACTTGGCTGAATTAATCCGCTTTTATACAGTAGGCTTTGTGGCCAAATGCAACGACATCGAAACCCAATTTTGAAATGCCCATAACGATGACTTTCTTCGATTTAACCAGTAGCGACACCTCGCTAAATCAATCTGTTCTTAAAGCATGTCATTCAGTTCCGTGTGCAGTAGTAAAAAAAAAAAAAATCGGAACACTCGTTTCCGATGTAGTGCGATACTCTTTATTTTTAGATCAGGTACTATATGCTAGAACTCAGTACCACATTCTCGTACAAAAATAGAATCTCTTGAAGAAAACATACCGAAAGTACTCCAGGGCTTCCTCGACATCCTTGAATCTAACATGGAAGGGAACAGCTAAATGCAATCCAGTTCGAACGCCCAAAGAACCAGCAGCCAACGTCTCGTACTGGCCTATAGAGACCGTATGTCATTTGGGCAGATCACGACAAATCCGTAGAACTATTACGAATATTTATTTAAAGCAGAGTAATAAATGACTTAACTAACTTGTTTTTAAAAGCAACAACACGGTAATCGCCTCTTAATAATAAAAGGTCATTGAAAACAGTTAAATATTGAAGATGATATTTCGCAATCTAATAATGCACAGCTGCATCAGGTTAATACTATGTAAGCATTATTTCTTATGTGCTACTTCTTACAACCTCTATCATGCCATAATGACATGCCAAATACAGTTACGTTTTCGTACCTAAGCGTTGCCTTGTGATTTCAAGACTAGAGCACTAGTTCTAAGCGAACATTGGAAGCAAAAACGAACCAATAGATTTTCCTATGTGATGTGTCACAACAGCATCCTTTGGGACCCGCGTTTCTGTTTCCAGAAATCGTGCATACTCCTATAAGATAACCGTGATTGAGCACTCTTAATAACAAATAATGATAAGTACAGTTACCGTGAAACAGTGCTTACCTGGTCTGCTATTATTTGTAACCTTTCCGGGAGTTGATCTACCGAATATCTGAAAGAGCGACCTAGTTTGCAAAGGCAACAAAAAAAATATGATATTGTTGCATACCTCCAAGGAAAACTGTAATCCACAAATGGACCATTAGTTAGCACAGAAACCACCGGATAAGTGACAACAGTTAGACCAAGCAGTGCTATACGCACTCGCCGACCGGTTTTCGTTTGCAAGAACGTAGTCGCGATCTCGTTCCATTTTCTTCAATCTCAATATTATAGTTGAGAGAATTACTCAGCAAGCCTGCATACGGTACCCGAACTCACCTATATGATATGACTGCTGTTGAAAACCACATCACCTATATGACTTTCTACTTCAGCACCGCAGCAGAGAAATATTTCACATATGTGGTTACTTGTGAAATACGTTGGCAACTACTGATCGGAGTAAAATAAACAACCGCTTGTAATAAGTTTTATTATTCACCGTAAGCAAAACAACAAAGCAACACGTGAGATACAGAGTCGATAGACTTAGGACAAAATGTGCTAATAAATATAGCCCATAAAGTTACAAATTAACAAACTTTAATTGATTTCTAATGCATCAAATGTGCTACTCGGTAGAACCTGGATTAATATTTTCTGATGAGTACTGCATTTTCCAATACTTTTCAACATTTTTCAACCTCTCCGATAGAGCAATTTGGTCCAATCTTAAAAGTACTATAAGACCAACGAGTATCAATAAAGAATACAGTATTGCTGAAGGAATTGCACTTACTTTCGATCTCCATTCCTTGAAATATTCTTCTCACCTTCCACTCCTAGAATTACTCGTAATAACCTGTTAAACTTCATTGTTGAGTTGAAATATTCACGAGCTCCTTGTAGATAATCCGCACCTCTGTAAACTATTAGGATGAAATTTGCTTTCAATAGAAAAACAGGACATAAATAACCCAAAAGTAAAACTCACAGGTCGACGGCTCTCTCATCAGCCCACTTGGTTCTGTAAGCGTTATACGAACGATAAAAACGACTAAAAGCCAAACTATTGATAGCAACACCAAGAAGTGCTGCCAGAGCAATTCCAACGACTTTTGAGAGACCTTAAATGAACCCGTCTATTAATGGCAACCTTAAAAATAGAAATCATTTAAACCGAAACATTTTAGCCACCTAACTCCTTCAGTTGTTATAAGGAAACAGCAAATCGTTTAAGAACAATCGAGATTAAGACTCATCTAGTACTTACTATGAATATTTACGCAACAAAGATAAAAATAGCTAATGATTTGGAGGCAGCATAGACCGAAGAGGAAACGTGGCACTAACCAAAACATACTCTCCTATTGGTAAAGTTAGTACTATTCCAAACCAAACACGAACGGTATCGCTTATGTGAAAATGAATTGGTGATGGTCCAGTCCATTAAAATAAGAAGACATTCAGTCAACTATGGACTAGAACAAGAAAATTACTGTTCAAGCCAAAATCGTAATTAGTGTATTGGTTTCGTTCTAAATTCAGCATAGGGCCGAGCCACTGTATGGTCTCAATAACACGAATCACACAATAACCACAATGATGCTGAGATATTTGCAAAACTCCACAAAGCATGTTTGTGGCGAGGAAACAACGCGCTATCACCGCTTCAAACAGTAACGTTTGGTTAATTAATTAAGACTTTCTTGCCATACCTATTACAATGCTATATCCAACACCAAATATTCCTATCCAAGCAAAAACGGGCGCGGAAAATAGAGTACCACTGTAACGAAACATTTAAAAGTATCTAATAAACATATACTTGCTATAGAAAGAAAACGAATTCATGCTTACTTCTTAGCTATTTGAAGTTGACGTTGCACTACGAACTTCTTCGCAAAATCTGATAACATCATCCGAGATATCAACTCATCACCGATCTTCGAGTTCACTTCGATTTTCCGCCGACTCCTAAGTAGAAAAACATGAAGATCAGTAAGGCATGTAATGAAATCAAGGCCTGACACAATCAAACCATTGAATGAAACGCTGAACGTCAACAGAGTTGTTTTCCAAAGCTACTAAATGTATTTCTAACAACTGACTTCCATTTAACTTCAGTAGAAATAATATAGAATAATACAACTAATAATAATATTGGTAAAATTTCTTCATTTTTTCTTTTTACTTCTTCTTCTTTCCTCTTTTCATTCCTGTATCCTTATTCCTTATATTTCTTTTCTTATCTTTTCCGCAAAAGGCCGCCTCATACGAGATGTGTTAGTACTACTTTCTACTATATTTCAGAGTTTCATAATTGACGACTTAGCAAAATGGGATGAAATCCTGGTGGAGACCCTTATGTTGGCAATGATTGCTTAAATCTCATCTCGAACTGTGTTTGAAAAACGTAGCGATGATAAAAATCACGGTACATATCGCCTTTGAAAATAACTTTAGTTTAAACCCTGGTGGAGACCCTTATGTTGGCAATGATTGCTTAAATCTCATCTCGAACTGTGTTTGAAAAACGTAGCGATGATAAAAATCACGGTACATATCGCCTTTGAAAATAACTTTAGTTTAAACCTTCCTAAGTGGAATCGAAGATCACGTGGTTGGAATAATAGCCCTAAGCCTATGTCGAACGACCAAATCGGGAAATCCAGGTAAGTAACAAACCTAGCCAGCCCCAGGTCGACTTCAATGTTATTGGCCAATCGTCGTGCTTGCTCTACGTCATCAAACGAGACATTTAATGGCAACTGCAGTTCCACACCCGGTTTTAGAAAGAATCCTCCATAGACACGTGGCTCACTGTGGTCCGTTAAACAGACTAAAACCTAAATAACAACAGTGAAAAATGGGTCTAAGTGAATAAATCCAGAACTTACAAACAATGCCCTTCCTATTTTGACGTTACCTGTTTTCTCTGGATGGTTTTTTCTCTCAATATATTTAATGCAACTCTGTTAATAAAACTCTATCAAGACAATTATTAGGTAGAAAAGTAGCCGAGAGAAACGCTGATCAAAGGCCTCTGTGGCGCAGTATGTAATGTACGAGTCCCTGGAAAGGGTAATCGTGGTTCGATCTGGCCCGAGGTTCAAGTTTTGCCAATACCTCAGCATAGTTGTAATTCTATTAACACCGTTTTCATTAAGGACCCTACCATTGCACAGCAGTCATAGGCAGGACTTTCCCTACGCTCACTTCAACATAACTTATCTTAGAATAATTTTATTTGTTTGTAGGACAATTAACCTTCGCATGCTTTAGGCTCCCTAGTTTATCCACTTCTGACTCGACTAAGTCTTCCAAGCTCTCGGGTGCGGGAAAAGTGCTTCGATTCAGATACATTTTCGCCCAGAACTCCTCACGGAATCCTAAAAATGTTACCATGCGTCTGAACTTCAAGATCATATGCGAAGAAGAAAAGTATTATTATAATATGCACCATGGACGATCAAATATCCTATGGGATATGAAGGAATCAGACAAAGATACGTCTGCCGTAGCCACCATTCAAATCGGCGAGCCATGGCATCTGATTCAATTCTGAAACGCTGCTTTTAACAATGGATATGGACATTTGAAAAAGATTCATGTGAAAGCACTAAGGTCCTTATGAAAAGCTAAAGCTAATCGATAATCCATAGTAGAACTCAAAACCTTATCAGTTCTACTTTGTATAATAGTCAAAACGCTAAAGTACTTATAACCAGTATAAGCTAATCGATAATCCACAATGAAACTCAAAACCTTACCAATCCTACTTTATATATTCGTCTTACGCCATGCAAATGATACATTTGCCATACATACGCTAACTCCTAAATAAGAATGACGAGCTTTAGAACAGAGCCCTGTAAAAGAGAAATGATAAGACCGACAATCCAGGATAAGTAGACAGATAGAGAACATTCATTTACAAATGATTATTATTAAAAGTACCAAAGCAAATAAATCTTTAAAGCATCAGACAACGAATTTTTGCGGACTCTTCCAGAAATGGCCCGGTTTTCATTTGGAGGGATACTCACTTGCGAAAAAACAAATTCCTAACAATTTGAAATGACTTGTTATTTAATTCATGTTTGCGTCACTTAGTTTAGAAGATGTCATTACCTAAATTAGATTTGCTTTAGCATCAATAATACTACATATTTTTGAAAGCCAGTTAAAGATTGAAAGTAGGACCGTACTAAAGCGAGTTGCACTTGACCTAGGCGTGAATAATCAATATACTTATTTAGACTGTTCATCTTACACGAGGTTCTTACATAATCTTTATTCGGCTAGCGTTTCGATGTCTTCGTCTTCCTAAGATAGGATGAACCGAGTCGCTGATCCACAGAAGTCGGTTTAGTAAAGCACTATTTCACTATGTGATAGCTGCTCCAATGCCGATTGGTACAGGATAGACTGCCGACATGAAAAGAAATCATTACCAGTTGACAACCAGTCAACAATCGACTTGTAGAAAAGGGGAACTGCCAAGTGAGGTTACTTGATTCAGGCGGTGCTCCACCGAAGAAGATTCGATTCGGTAGGACCGCGAAGGCCCACCATGGGATTACGGACAACTGTTGACCATCAACTCAGACCATCGGCTCTGAAGAAAACCAAGACGTCGAAACTTCAGCCGAATGAGGGTTGTATGACAACTTCCTGTAAGCTGCACAGTCTAAACGAGTATATTGAAGAAAGTACTTTTAGGCGAAGACTAAGTGAAGTAAATCACCTGAAATTCCTGAGGAAAACAACTTAGGGATTAACTTCGATGAATCTTTTAAATAACAGACAACTCATTTCTCTGCATGATGTTACAACATTGGTTGATCATAACACACTTGGCACTCTTAAAAAGATGAACCTGACGAAATGGAAAGCATGGAAAAACAACCAAGTGGAATTGGTTGAGCCAACAGCTCGTTGTGCGCTCCTACTCCCGTGTTCAGTGCTCATTCCCGTGAGTCTGATCTTGTGAGAGGAAACACTTTGTCAAGCACATGACCAGTGAATAAAGTGGGTTTTGTAACCTTTGGAAAGTCGCCGGACGAGTTATGGCGCTAGGATTTGTTAAACACATAAAAGGGTGTTTTCAAAAATGCTTTGAAACCGTACTTTAGGGATCATTTTACGGTGGAAACGTTCATTTCTTCGTTTCATTTTCTCCTACTTGACAAAATTCTAGTACAAGAGAAGAAATTCAGAATTTGGTCAAATATGGCTGGACTTCCACTTATACACATTTCGTAACTATCACTATTTCCTTCCGCTTCTTGATAGTTTTCATAGCACCTTCACATTGCTCTTGCAAATCTCTGTAATATAAGCAGTTATTCTTCGATGAGTGCATCATTGCACCTACGCCTAACTTTTGCGCTCCCATGTTGTGTATTGAATTCAGTTCATATGGTCCGTTGTGCTCCAATCATAATCATGCCTCTTGTATTTCTCATTGTGTAACGCTGTTTCCCACCAGTATTTGCGCTGCTTTTCGTGCATTTCAGTCTCTACGTGTTGCTTCTGTGTTTCTACACATCTTTCCTTCTTCTATTGTGTAATGAGGAAGGCTCGTCACCAATGCAATGACGACGTCAAGCTTACGTACTCTGTTTCGAAACACTTGTTGGGAATAAATCGACAGTATATTTATTAATCATCTATTTCTACCCATAGTTAAGCACACTTTGCGAAACCATTTCGATAACTCAACGCACTGTTTGGAATCTGATTAGCGCACGAATATCTCATCCCACTCGTCAAAAACAGTGGTCTCTGTGATAAGTCACATCACATTAGCCTCCTGTTCTCCAACAGTCCCGCCGCCTGGAGAGGATGCTCGTGCGAAAGGTGTTTTTCGTAAACCATCAAGTATAATAGGTAGTCCACGGACGGCATACCACACACAACATCGATGTTGGGCAGGTTATCGATTAGACAGAAAAATTATTGCGAAAGATTTCTTTACAACAAAATTTAATTCTGGAGACAGATGCGTTCTCGTTGTTCCCAGCTACAGTGTTCCCAATCGTTCGTATGTTAATTAACAAGATGTTTTAGGACCTTTTTTCCTTACTTTAGCTGGTATCGTACAGGTTGGATAAGCTTCTTTCCTGTAGTCTGGAAACGGTTGTATCATATTTCACCACAGCCACTCACCGAACTTCATAGATCGGAGGAAAGTTTGCCGCTTTGAGACTGGACCTTTCTCAGGATGACGAGTTCCTTGTGGAAATTCTTCTTTTTGCTTAGAAGATGTCATAAACGTTAACACTGTGTTAAGCTGTCTCTAAGAATACCATGAGGAATCGTGTTCTTTATCTGCAAGTCTGTGCATTAACTAAATCCAGTTAGTTTAAATCCAACTCTTATGATTTAGGAGTCTACATGAATGAAGATCTCGTGCGATGGTTGGTTTGTGGAGCAGGAGCCGGTTTAGCTGTCGACCTAGGACTTTACCCACTGGATACAATGAAGACACGTTTGCAAAGCAAGCAAGGTTTCGTCGCAGCAGGAGGTTTCAGAAATCTATATAGGCATGAGTCCCTTTTATTTCTAGGAGTTGACTCTTTACTGCTTCATTTAACTTAACTTTTGACTTTTTTGTTTGACTTAACTTTAGCTTTTGTTTAACTTATTAATTCAGTGGTATGGGACCCGTTGCTGTAGGATCGGCACCTGGAGCTGCTTTATTCTTTTTAAATTATAGACTATTAAATAGTCTGTTTTCGGAAGAAAGTTGGTGGTAATCTCTTCGCCATTTCTTGTCTGTATTATTATCAAGTGTTATCCTTTTTCATCTTTCAGGTGCTTTTTGCCATGCTGTGTCAGCTAGCTTCGCAGAAGCTGTTGCATGTCTTGTACGTGTTCCAACTGAGATCGTGAAACAACGCCTACAAGTGCGCATTTAATCATTTATAGTTCTATATTGATTATAACCTATTTCACTCAGGCGTCGAATCATGAACGGGGTTTACGCCAAGTTTGCCGAGAAATATACAGGTCGGGTCGTGTGTTCGGGTTTTATAGAGGATATCTGAGTACTATCGCAAGAGAGATACCTTTTTCTGTCATTGAGTTCCCACTTTGGGAGTTTCTCAAGACGACTGTAGCCTCTAGGAAGGTGCGAGAAACTATCTTTCATGGTGAACGTTCCTCCCTTTGGAACGTCTTTTCATTGCCCCACATTTAATTCTTGCTACCATTTTCTTTTAAGGGAACCGATTGCTCTCCGTTGGAAGGTGCTGCCTGTGGAAGTATTGCAGGATCCTTTGCTGCTGCAATAACTACACCCTTCGATGTGGCGAAAACTAGGATAATGCTTTCGAACTCCGAGAAAACACCCACCATATGGTGCACACTGAAAGAAGTATGCTTTTCCATAGTCTCATCGTCTTCTTATGCCATTCGTTTTTCGATTACTGCCAAAACTGCACATCTATTTACGCTCAGGTGTATTCACATGCTGGCTTTCTGGCGCTTTTTTCGGGTATTACACCAAGAGTGTTATGGATGGCAGCGGGTGGTTTCATCTTCTTTGGTGTTTATGAAACCGCTCTTGCACTTTCGTACTGGGCATATTCTCCTTATAAGTAGTTCTACGCCATCCTGCCAACCTACAATACCACTATTGAGTTCCTCTGTTAGATTTGTGATTAGATATGCTTAGTTTAAAAAGGATCTCTTCACTGTTGAAAACTTCTTGTTCTGTTGTTCACTTCTTCCATTTAACCGTATAGTTTTAGGATCTCTTCAAGGTTAGGAAAATTCTTAGTGTACCGCTCACGCTTGTTATAATTTTATACTATTTCTGCCTTTTCGTTATTCTCTTCAGGTGCAGATTTCTTTTCAAACAAAATATTTCGTCTCAAGTTTGTGCACCTGATAGCTAAGATGACTAAGGTTTTCACCTTGCAAACATCGGTACTGACGTAGTCCCACCATACTGTCAAGTAGAATCGAATCTGTGTATTATACAAAAGTATAGAAGTAGACTCTGAATATTTCTACCGTTCAGTTTTTCTTATCTGTGACTTTACTTTGACATATTCTTCATTTCAGATTATGATTCTTCCAAAAATATCGTGTAGTGCAGACTTGGAAGTTTGATGAAAACAAGACATTATCTTTTACAGTCATAACTGGTTATGCAGTTATGCAAACGATTTAGATGCATGCAATTTTCTTACAATACCTTCTATTTTTTGCCTACTATAATTTTACAGCGTCAGGTAGAAGAAAACTAGCTGAGGGAAACGCAAGGGCCTCTGTGGTGCAGTGTGTGATACGCAAGCCCCCAAAAAGGGCAATCATGGTTCGATTTGGCTCGGGATCCAAGTTTTGCGAATATCTCAGCATCGTTGTGGTCTATTCCAATGTTTAATTGAAGTGAACAAAACAAAGCACCAAAAAAAATGCTTTAACATTTCGCAGTATGCTTATGATCCTAGTTACTCCTCTTTTTTGCAATTTGAACCCGTCCTTCGGTTAGATCTGAATATGAGGCATGAATCTGTCTAGTATCCCAAGGCAGTGTGGATTTGAATGAAACCACAGCATCAGAAATGCAATCTATTTTGGCTGGAAACTTCCCATATTCCATATTCTCCACATGAACTTCTTCACCTGGTTTGTATCTAAAAAGCACTCTGGAATTTTGTCTAGGGTGGTCTTGTGAACAAGTCGACCAATAAACATTATCTAATAAAAAATAATGTTCTCTGTAGTAACTTTATTCTGTGCGTTTTCTGATAGTGAAGAGTGCCCTGTATTCCCATCCCATCCTAGCCATCGGGCACGTCAGTAGATACGGCAACTATAACCATCAGACACACCACCAGGTATGCTACCAGGCACAATTCATTACTTACATTACTTAGGGGCTAGACTTTGCGACCCGTGCCTGATGGTTAGGATGGGATGTGAATATAGGGCATTTGCCATTATCAGGAGACATATAGAATAAGGTTACAATAGAAAACATTACTTCCTACTAGATAATATTTATTGGTCGACTTGTCGACATTTATTTGCACAAATAAAGGAAAAATACTCACACTTTTCCTTCATACGTCAACTTTTGCTTTACCAAAATTACTTCAAAAAGTCGTTGTGCCTGAAATAGTGTTTTTGTTTCGTCGCATGCTTTAGGAAAGATTGCAACGAGATCTACTCTTTGGCTAGAAAATCTTTCGAGTTCTTCAAATAAATGTGAACCACTTTATGTTGCCTTATCAAAAATTCTATATTAAGCACTAGATGGTAAGGTAACTAAATATAATCAGAAATCTAGTTACCTTGTGTGGACTGCTCTGATCCCCAGAAAATGCCCGCACATCCTCAGCGATTTCAGAATCCGTGAGTAGATACCTCGTATCCGGTGTAATGTTCTGCGTGCTAGGCTTTGGAGTAGCATTGAAATACGTCGGCGGTTCGACCAAGATCCCTCCTCGGCTAGAGAATCATTCCATATAGGACTAAGCTCGATTTAGGGTGTACTTATAACCTATGTGGAAAACCCGAATGGTCAGAAACCAGCTTAGTTCGTAGGTGTCTTCAATCCAACCCCAGCGCTTGATTTAAAGAATTAGCTTATTCTCATCACAGATAACATTAAACTTGAAAACAAGAAGTAAAGCACTATCATAAATCATACCCCCGTAACGTCTTCTTCGTAGAATCGATGATATTTCCATTCCCAACACGAGAAACATCCATGTTAGAATATTCCCACTCTATGCGTTTTTCCATTTCATCTAGTTCCTTAATTGCCTATTATACATAAGCAAGTCCAAAAATATTCATAATGGTCACATTAAACCTACCGCTAACATGCCTTGCATAAGTTCTTTCTCCTTCCTTTCGAAATCATCTTTCGCTTGTTGTACTCGCCGTTTGTATTCGTAGTCTATCCGTTCCAAAGCAAGCTCAAGTAGTTACCATCAAAAACTCAGTACTATAGCTCTGTTAAATAAACAGTACATGAAATAATGGAGTAAAGAAAGGCTTTCCAAGATAGAACTTAGTACGGTTTTACCGAGCATTCAAACTGTTTCATAGTAGCAGTTCCAACCTCATATGCTATTTGCTCGCGCTCCTTTTGTTCCTCATAGAGTTCTTCTATTTCCCGCAGTTTCGCCAAATATTCCGGATGAGTCCCATCATCGATTTGTTTCAGTTCTTCATATAACGCTTCTAACCTCGTCGACGAGGACATATCAACATTCCAACGAAAACATTTAAACGTTATGGGTATGAAAATCAGAACCGATACACAATTTCTTCAACAAATAGTAGTTAAAGGAAGCGCATAAAATCCGGCGCCAAGTAAATTCTAAAAGTCTACAACAAAATGTAACCACTTCTTGCAAATGAAAACGATTAAAGAAAAATTGAGAGTTTAGTTCAGTTTGGCAGTACTGTGGTTAAAAGGGTTACGTCGATGGTTGGTAGCTACGGTAAATAAGGAATGCCTTAAAAACGTATAAACAAGCATAAATACGTGTGCGTTCGCTTTTTTTTTTACACAACTTAATGACAAAAGTCGTTACAGATAAAGTGTCGTGAGTGGGTCCTCTCTCAGCACCACTGTCTCGTTGAAGAGAGAAAGGGGTAAAAATTGTTCGATGTACGAGAGTTGTTAGCAGTTGTGTCGAGATTGAAAACATGGGAAGAAACCAGGAATTTATTTCTGCTGAATCATCGCGAATCCGTAAAAAAAATCTCACACCATCTACTGCCAAAGTACCTGCGGAATCATAAACATGTAGAACATAATTCAAACCCAGTAGAAACAACAAATATAGACCGTCGTCCCATAAAAAAGCTTATAGAGGACAAAAGATACAATGACAGCTTGATTTCACTAGAAAAACATCTTACTAGTGAAAATGAAACTTATGCATTAGCAACGTCTGAAAAGCAATCCCACCTTACGGCATCGCAGCAATGAGCTGCACTCCCAAACCTTGCCCTGATAGCCTATTATACGCCATCGTACATGCTGGACTGTACGCCGCAGTTTAGGCTAGCCAAAGTCGTGCGTTTAGGAAGTACCTGGACAACAATTTATGGTTCTCACCAAAAAAAAGTCCACCCCTGCTGTGATAGCGCGAAAAGCTACTTGTTAATGGACCTTCTGGCCTTCCACAGCAGAAACCGGCGAGCAGGAGACAGCAAAAATGAAGGACTAAATGCTGAAATTGTAATGCTTCTTTTTTACCATAAACGGGCAGCGCACTCTGGGCAATTATGGCAAATGACAGGAACAAATGGATATATTGGAAGCATTTCATCGTAACCCTTGACAATTAGCGAGGTTATAGGTAATACAAATAATATCATACAATCTCCAACTCAAACTGTTTCTAAAAAGATTTCCAAGACCAGTTTTCCACGTTCGACGGACTTCGAACATTACAGTAGTTAGGGAAAACTTCAAAACTGACGGATGGATACGAGATGATCTCACTAAAACGCATATGTTGAGGCAAAATCAAGATTACTTCCTAACTACTCTGCATCTGCGTAGTGAGAAACCTACTGCAAAACAATAGAAGGAATAACGTTGCATAGAAAGAAAGGAATTGATTCAAGAAAATTGATAGTGGAAAACAAACAATATATTAATTTAATGAATAACTCAGTAACTGAAATTATCCAGAACATAGAGGTCTTACTACAAAGTGACCTTTTTTGAAGAGCAGCACATTGGTGGAGCGATCTATCTATACAACCATCCTTAGTGGGTGTGGAAATTAGTAGCCTGAAATAACAGTACACCGTAGAAAGTTTAATCTTTAACGAACAACATAGATGAGCACGGATAACAGAAGAACGACGGTAGAAATGCCAATAAAAGCATCGCCAAGTTGAAATGGAAGAAAAATGTAGTGGACTGCGGTGAACGCAAGCAGTACATTCCTACTTTTAAACAGCACAACCTGAAATGTCGCCCATAAAAACATGGGGTAGCACGCCATTCGTTAATTGGTAAGCTGAGAGAAAGGAGAAACGAAGGACTTGCATGGTGTTGTGGTGAACCCTTAGCAAAGGCAAAAGCGGATTCGATCCCCACCGCAGACACCTGCGGGTAGGAGTTTAGCAAATATCTCAGCATCACCGTGGTTGTGTCATACACAATACCCTGTCGCGAAGAATTACAAAAGGCAGTAAATGGCCTAAGCACGTGAGAAAAGGGACCGTTTTTTACTAATATCCGATGGTATTCCATCCAATTAACAGTTAGAATTTATCAATTCTAAAAGTTGTGAGTTGTAAAAACCATGTGTAACTCTGACGTCACATGACTTACAGACTTCCCAGCATTTGTGTTGTCATTTCCAAATAATCCTGAGTGGGAACAATTTTTAACACTTGGTATGAAACAATATTTTTGCCTTTGCGTTAATCTGCTTCAGGCTTAAAGGATAAAGGATAAAGGATAAAGCTCTCGGCGTTGATCAATCCCTGAGGGATGCGTCATGCATTCGACTTCATTAAGTATCGTTGGAGGTGATTGAATACATATCTGACCTGACTCGCGGTGGCCTGCCGATGTATCAAGCCAGTGCTGCTATCCTCCCAGACAAGTCTGGTATCAATTTGCCGACCCCGGAGGGATGGAAGGCTTCGTGGGCCATGGGCGCAGGGATCGATTCCACGTGCGTGTCGCAGTGACGCCTCCGACCACTGCGCCACACGCGCCCTGCTGCTTCAGGTTTAAGCCACTAAGCCAAAAACAGAAGAAAGCAAACACGAGCATTTTATGTAGAAAACTAAATGTGGATATAAGTAGTTGCAGAAGACGTAAGACGTTTGCAGTGTTAGTATTACCTAAGAAGTCGTGAAGTCATCTTAAAGGAGAACGATGATTTCTGAGGTTTTATGATGGTGAATCTTGATTTCGTGAAGGCGCTGAAAACGAGGAAGGTTGACCACACGAGGTTATCGACGATGGATGTGATCTCAAGTGAATTCATGCAACGGTTGAAAACCTTAAGGATGTCATAGAATGGCGTAGTCATAGAAACAACTTCAGCGAACACTTTAACCGAATTTTTAAATGGATGGGTAGAACAAAAAGGAAACTGAATGTCGTAGTAGACTACTTTAAGCTATTTTACACAACAAAACGATCTGCGTCGTAGTATAAGAAATGTATTTGAACGACATTTAATGACGCTCTCGACTTTGACTAAACTCCCACGTGCTTCCCAATCACCTGATTGCAGGATTTTCGCCAAACTGACTCGTAGAATACATTCCACAGAAACTAGGGGCCACCCAAACACGAAAGCATGGATACGTCCTCATAGATATAGATGGCGTTTTCTGTATAAGCCAAACTGCCGCAAATAAGGCGGGCCGAACTGGCAGTGGGCTCGAACAACGGGTGCATTACAGCTGTTAGAGACTGGATTCATCTCAATAATGTCTAAAGTACTGCAGGAAGATCACTGACCCGATGGTCAGAGTTCGTCATGGAAATCCTAGACGAATGGTATGATGCTAAACGAGTCCCTTAGAGCAAACAGAACTCACTGGGCTACTCTTGCACGCGACAGGGAAAAATGAACGATCTACTGGTGCCCGCTTGAGTGGCTGGACGATCAACGGAACTATAGGTGATACGGGTGAAACAGAACACAGAACATCTGTGTCGAATCAGCACAGCAGAAACAGAGAGTTCACATCCTGGAATCACCTGCGTCTAAGTGCATGCATAGGATGAGATAAACGCAGAGAAGACCGAATCATAGAACGAAAATCACAATAAGAGCAGATGGGTTATTCACTGAGAGAACACAAGTGGCCACCAGGTTTCACAGTAAGCACAGCAATAGCAATGCAAAAGAGAAAAAATTAGTGCCCTCGTGTAAGCGCTAACCGAGAACGGACGCCACCCACCCAGCGTGGATCTCCAAATGGAATGAGAGGAATTTTTCGGAGCGCTACCAAACGGGTAAACTCGTCCGCGTCTCATTCAATCACCAATTGCCATCACTCCGGTTCTTTGGTGTTGAGCAATTGTTTTTTGTTAACTGAAAGATTTAGAGAGCTCTAAGCCTAGTAATTTTATGTTTTGGAAGAAGAGTTTCCCTCAAGAAGTGTGATTAAGCAGTATGTATTCCTTCACAGATAAGCTTACATACGGTTGGTACAGCGACGTTTAATTGGCTCACGTGTCGTCGCCTTCGCGTTCTTCAGAGTCGGATTGCTTACAGCTTCATTTACTAGGGTGAATTTGGTCTATTTCTTGTATTTGTGTACTATTTACTATATGTTACTGTCCATCATCCAGCCGCACTGCTATTAGCATTTGGTAGTTTTCTTCTGTTAGTAAACTCGAGTAGGTTTGTACAAGCTGTACACCATCAACGATTCATTGTATTGCTAGGAAATGAGACAGGGATAAGTTGCTGATCGGAAATTGAACATTCTGTGCCTCACATAATGGACTATCTATTTCTCCTGTGCTTTACGTAATGTAAGATGTGGTTTTCCTAGAATTCCCAGCCATTTTTTTCTTCTTGCACCAGAAATTTGAGGGATTGAAGACCTAGCACGAATGTTTGTTGTTCACTTTTATGATACACTCACTCTTTGCTTGAATGCCCAAGTTTCTAGTTGACACGTAATGTAAGATGTGGTTTTCCTAGAATTCCCAGCCATTTTTTCTTCTTGCACCAGAAATTTGAGGGATTGAAGACTTAGCACGAATGTTTGTTGTTCACTTTTATGATACACTCACTCTTTGCTTGAATGCCCAAGTTTCTAGTTGAAATAAGTTTGATCTGTGTTGTATATCGTTATAGTTAGACTGTCCAATTGTTTCAGGTGTGTCTATGTTGCCATTACCACTTTCCCTTGCATCTACATACATCTGTGTAAATGTTCTGTTTCTTCTGTCTCTAGTGAAGCATCCACCAACATTCCACATGCTCCTCGTGATCCCTTCACTCCTCACAGCAAAAAGGTAAAAGGTTTCTCAACTCGCTTTCATTCTGTTTTCACTTCAATGCTCTGCCGTGATATTTTCGTTCCTAAACTGTCTTTTAGCGCCAACAGTACATCAAACAAAAACACCGCAACCACTGAGCATTCCTCTTCTATGGCAAACTTCACCGTATGCACATAGGAGGCAGGTGAACGTAAATAAATGGGCAAGGCTTAGTGTCTAAATAGATTTTCTTTTTTTGTTGTTACCAGAATTACCGGCGGTCGTTGGCTCATGGTTTTAGGCTAAGCTATGTCATTATTTAAGCTTATGAACAAATTATTTAGTAGTTAGCTCCGGAAAGGGTAATACCGCGTTCGATCCCCACCGCAGTCGTCTCTGGTTCGGAGTTTTGCAAACATCGAATATCATTGTGGTTATATTTCGCATCATACGCTGCCATGAAAAAAGAATAAGCAGTAAATAAAAATCGACAACATTGTAGTTATTAGTGTTTTTAAAAACCGACTTTTATTTGACTTTCCACATGGGTAATCAATGTTCTTCTTCCACTTACGAGTTTGCACAAGGTAGATATGAAATATTTATTGTAGCAAACGTTTCGGCGCATTCGCCTTCCCCTGAACTACAATGGTTGGAATCCATCCACAATTCTCATCTGCCTTGTGTAAACTCTTGGATAAAGCTAAATTAGTGCTAGTCGTCTATGGAACTCTTTTAAATATTGTTTGTCCTCTCATTGAAAACTCTTTCGCCCATGCTGACTATGATCCCGTGCTTCAGATATGTTGCATGTTTCTAAGATCCTGACATACTAATTTAAAAGTATTTTTTATTTGCTGAGTTCTTCGGGAAGCCGGTGATTGTGTAATTATTGTTCAGGTTTCCATCTTTCTGTCTGAGTTGTTGGAGCGTTTGACCCAGTAAATTACATATTAGTGTACTCTTCTAGGTGCTGAAGAAGGCGATACTATCGAAACGCCTGAAATGTGTTGTATGTGTTATATTTGTGAGGAAGTAAACGTGTGCTGAATGACAATCTTGCGATTACCGTAAAAAAGAGTACAACAATATTTATTACTGAATACTTTTCATGAGTTGGTGAATGGTTTAATTCTATAGAGTCCAAATATGGCTGGACCTGGAATACTCGACTGAGCCATCGATGAACTCTGGTTGAATAGTGATGGTGACGCTTCAGAAGATATTGATGAGCAAGAAGCATGTTATGAGTTGAACGAGGAATTTGCTAAGTTTGTAATACTTTGTGTTATCGGTTTTTCCTACTTTTTCGTATGTTGTTATCCTTCTTGTTTTCATTCTTCATCGTGGTCCTCCGGTTCAACGATTGAGATTTATAGAGTTGAGAGTCGACTGTGATCAAGTAGCACTCCCGAACGACCATGAAGACGACGAGTACGTGAACGACAGTGTCACATATTGTAGTCGACGGAACTAGTAGGTATTCAAGTCTTTCATTTCAACAGTTCTTACTAATCTTTTTTCCCCATAGTTTAAGTATATGACCCCTCTTCCACGTTGTTATCTAATGTTGCCTGGATGCATGGGGGATCTACTGCGACCGCCTGCATCTCGGCTGACTACTTCATGACACAAGTACTATAGAGTTACTGTTGTTTTCCGATTGTTCACTGTCCATTGCTAATTGCTGATGAAAGGCGATTGTGTGTTCCTGTTGTAGTTTATGAAATAAATGTTCTTGTAGTCCTGTGATTGTGTTGATCCTTTATTTTTTTTGTATAGCTCCGACGGATAAGGCAATGTATTAAGGTGGCCAGTGTATTATATTAGTCTAATGGATTTAAGAAAGAAAGCAGATTCACAATAGCCATCCGTGGATCACCTGGGAACACTGTAGTAGTGTTATTTCATGACTCCATGATGAAGAATCATGAAGAATTACGCCTGATAAGCAATTATTTCGATATGTCAGTGAGGACGAGGCACTTCAGGTGCACAAAACCAACAAAAACCATTTGCTGAACCATTTGTGTAGTCACAAGACAATGAAACTAATGGGGGAAGCTCTTCATTCCATAACTGCTTTCATGACGTGTCGCTGAACTGGATATCTCAATACTAGCTCGTTTCGTGGATAAAGTGGACGTCTAAACCATGCGATGCTTGCTCTAATACAAGAAATATTTGGCTTCAATTAAATAATATGAGATGATTTGTAGTCCACAAAATAAATGTGCTCATACCCATGGTATGGTGTTCGATTACGCTCAGCCCAAGCACACCCTATATCTTTGTAAAAGAGTAATTTCATGAATCATGAAAGTTTTAGGTCGTGCAACATACAACATAGGCCAAATACTTACCCAACTGCTTAGTCATATTCCAGCTCACCTCACGAACACCCAAATGTTCCTAGCTCTTCATTCCATAACTGCTTTCATGACGTGTCGCTGAACTGGATATCTCAATACTAGCTCGTTTCGTGGATAAAGTGGACGTCTAAACCATGCGATGCTTGCCCTCAAACCTATTGCTTGGACGTTCAATGAACATGGATAAGAATATGAGGAAGGAATCAAAAGTAGAGCAGCTTGGACAACACTCGAGTGCTCAGGAATTCACTGACCAACCAGAGAACCCAAAATTTCACGTTTTTTGACTTAGAAGATCTCTTGGCGCTCTATTATGCAGCGGTGACGTGGGCGAGATGCTTCGACTGCGTCAGCAATATTGCGCACTACTCGAAAAGCGCTTGAAAAATGTCCTCTGAAACGTAACCGACAGTCACAATGTCTAGCCGGAATACGCAGCTCAGTCCTTCGAAAGCTATTCCATGTCCGAAATTCTAGAGAGTATACATAGATAGCGAAGCACGGATGAAACCGTCACGTAATCAGAACAGATGACAGATGGATGAAAAGAACGGAGGAGTGGGCTCCTGCGAAAACTCCCGTCCTCTTCGACGTCCACTCAAACGATGGGTGTACGTGTTCGTAGCTAACGTCAACCATCTTCACTCGCAGACGGAAACGCTTTTATGAATTCGGGAAGGGCATCGCGGAAGTCACCATGTTCGAAGCAGACCATTATCAATGGACGACGATTGCGCGAGATAGAAACAAATGGAAACTGCGTTGTGTCCCACCACCAGTGAAAGCAGGTAATCCAAGTACCCAAGTAGGAAAATCTTGTCACGGGTCGTGGGCATTACAAATATATGCACTATCTATAACAATTTGAAAAGGAAAACAATCAATGGGGTGCAAACAGAGGAATGTGGTGACGTGGCTGACAAAATGGCTCATTCAGAATGAAAAATGGCTTTAGGATTATTTGTTACACAAATAAGGCCACATTCGATGTTTTTATGACTACGTATCAGATTTCTCCCTGGAGGTTCTTGCTTAATCCAATTTAGGCGTCCATGTAATCTGCGTCTGCGTACAAAACACGTTATTGAACGACAATCCCAGTCCAACTGATTTGTTTGACCTTCTCTAGTGTCGTTTTTTTTTGTTTTTTTTTTGTTTGTGTTGTAATTTGTGCTTAAAGTCCATCTCCTTCAAATTTAGTCATATTTATAGCCACTTGACTTTCCTCCCAATTTTATGGAGTTGCACTCTAATCGTGAACTACAAGTACAAACGCCACCGTTCCGTCAGCTCTATTTGCATTGCATGGAACATGATTTCTTTTTCTTCTGGTTATGACTTCTCATATTCACACGTTTTAGTAGATTGTTGGGTTGGCCTTTGTATCTTAGGAGAGGCCGTGGTTTCAAAAAAAACTCTCATGATTCCATAGAATTCCAAGCCAACTCCGACTAAGTGTTCCCGTTTAGCACTTCATCTGAACAGTCCGTTATTGTTAGTCAGTAATAGCGCATGAACAAGTATGGTTTAAAGATTGCTGTTTTCGATGTTTATCACTCTCTTTGAGATCCAGACATTTAGCTTGTTTTTTGTCTTTTTAACATTATTAATCTTTGGGCCACAATGTAGGCTTGCGTGATTTGTCCAGTCAATAAGGTTGGCATATGGTGCTTTTCTGCTAGTAAACGAGTCTCCTAGTAAATGAGCGACCTGTAGTCGAGTGATCAATGACCGTAGGTGCTGTCTGTGGATTTACGAGCTAATTCGAGTATATGTTTCACTGCCCAATGCTAAGTAATCAAATTAGCGCTCAAATTTCTACGTATCGCAGTACTGAACTAGTGGATTAGAAAATGGTGGGTTAATGGCTTTAGGCTTAGATGTTACGCAAATGAAGTTGTACTTGATGTTGTTAGTGGCTACGTGTTACATTTCTTTCTATGGAATTTCATAAGTAGTCGTTTCATTTTGGTAACGTTATGTTTCTAGAGGTCTGGAACCTGTGATTGGTACATTTGAACATGCAGTTGATAAAAAAGAAATCGTTGAAAGGAACATAGTGATGGTTTCAAGAATTGAATTTAACTTTTCGCCTAGAAACTCCATCGTTAACTTTTTTCTCATAAGAATTGACCTTGAAAATCCAGTAACGATGTTCTAAACAGATTTCTTGGTTCTGTATGGCTAAGAGAGGGGTGCTATTAGATCGCTTTATTTAATGAACAATTTTGTAATTTAATTCAACAGCGTGTGGCGCAGTGGTCTGAGGCACCCTGCAACACACGTGGAATTGATCCTAGCGCCCATGAGCCACCAAGCCTTCCATCCCTCCGCGGTCGGCAAATTCGTACCAGACTTGTCTGGGAGGATAGCAGCACTGGCTCGAAACATCATTAGGCCAACGCGAATCATTGTGAAGGTTAGATATGCATTCAGTCACCTCTAAACGATACTTAATCAAGTCGAATGCATGGCCCATTACTCGTGGTTGATCAACGCCAAGAGCTTTATCCTTTATTCTTTTTATTTACTATATGTTACTGCGATCCATCCTGTAAATATTACTGTAAGTGCAATTTTAACTTATTATTTACCGCCTACTCGTCTTAACGGCAGGGTACATATTACGAAATATAACTTTATTGATGCTGAGATATTTACAAACTCCGAGCGGCAGGTGTCTGGGGTGGAGAACGAACGCGCTATTGTCCCTTTCGGAGAGAAACGCGTTCGCCACCACACCATTCGGGTCCTTCGTTTGGCCTGTCTCTCAGCTAGTTCTAGCGAGCCTCAGTTTAACTGGGTTCGTTGCCGATTTTGGCTCCCAAGTACAGTCTCCTTGACGGGTGATTACTGATGATCGATAGAAGTAAATGAGAGACAGGCCAAACGAAGGACCCGCGTGGTGTGGTGGTGAACGCGTTTCTCTCCGAAAGGGACAATAGCGCGTTCGTTCCCCACCGCAGACACCTGCGAACCGGAGTTTTGCAAATATCTCAGCATCATTAAAATTACTGCAAGCACTTGGAAGTGTTTTGCAACTTATGGGTTTCTTGTTTTAGTATTTCCTATATGGTCGCATTATATATACAATCACCTGTATCACCTGTAGTTCCGTTGATCGTCGAGTGACTCGAGCGGGCGCCAGTAAATCCTCCATTTTTCCCTATCGCGGGCAAGAGTAGCCCAATGGGTTCTCCTCGCTTTAGGGACTCGTCGAGCATCATATCTTTCTTCTAGGCTTTTCGTGAAGAACTCTGACCATCGGGTCGGTGGTCTTCCTGCAGTACGTTTGACATCCCGAGGAATCCAGTCACTAACAGCCCTTGTCCATCGGTTATCATTCATACGCATTACGTGTCCGGCCCACCTTATCTTCGACTGTTTGGCGTATACAACGGCATCTTTGATTTTCGATGAATACGCCTAGCAAATACAGAAAGTATGTGCCAAATCGGCGCAGCAGAAACAGGGAGTCCATCCCCTGGATCCACCTGCGTCTCAGGGAAGCAAAGGTCGCTTTTGGTCCGCGATTAACCCCCTATCCGCCACCTGGGGACGCGCCACGTAGCCTCGCGACTAACCGGCTCGAGATCCCTCATATGAGGGAGATCCGTGGATATATACAATAACTGTCATTAATTATAGGAATTAGAATTGAAATAGCTTTGTGTGTGCGTAGTGTGGATATAGGTATATTATTTTTATAGAACTGAATATAAATTTTTATATTCTATACATTTATGTCGTATTTACGTGCATTTTATATTTAGGATATATTTTTTGTATACTTCTAGGCATAAAATAGAGCTCCCGACCAAAGCCCAACGGAACACGTGTTTATAGAACACACAGAAAGAATGGAACAAAACGTATGAGAGTATTGTTCTGTGCGTTAAAATTGACTACTGGAAAGAAAGTGGTACCTATAGGCGCGATACCAGCCACCCCCACAAAGCTATTATGACACCTATAGGTGTCACTCGTCGAGGGAGTGCCGGTTAAGGGCGTCTTTTAGACGACGTGATTCGACCTCGTAACTCGTGTAGTTTTCTATTGTATATTCCTTAACCTGCAGCGGTTTACCGCCTCATCGTGGCTGGGAGGTGTTTCTGGGTGTCGGACTGCGATGCAATTCGTCCCGGCTGACTCGTGGGAAACGAATGGTTCTTTGTCGTCTACGGACTTTTTCTTGTTTTTTGACGATGAAAAATATTTTCTCAATAACTAGGAGGCTTTAGGGGCTGTAAACATGAGACATTTATAGATATAACCACAATGTTGCCGAGATATTTGCAAAACAGCGAACCGCAGGTGTCTGCGGTGGGTAACGAATGCGCTATTACCCTTTTCGGGGGCTAACGCATTCACTACCACACCATGCGGGTCCTTCCTTTAGCCTGTCTTTAAGCTATTTATAGATACTTTGCGTTATCGTTCACTGGGAGTGAATTATGTGTATGCTACTATTTACAATGTCTTCTATCATGGTCCGTTGTGCAAATGCATTTCCGCCAGCATTTAGAAATATTTTGCACCCAGTGTTTTGTCTATTTCGGTATTTCCTATATCTGCATATTCTATACAATGGACGAAATGATTGTAATGAGGTAAGAATTAATAAGTGGTCAAATTATTGGTCAATGAACTTTTTCGAAGAAAAGTTTTTTGAGAACATTAGGCATAGAGTCTGGTCCCATGCCTCCTATTTTGATCTGGATTCGATTAACTATCGAATAGTTTATATATATATATATA
>MQTX01000104.1:1451305-1465760 GCA_009735665.1 Angiostrongylus cantonensis
CTTGAAGCCACCGAACTCAAGGTGGACACTAGTGTCCATATCGTACTTTGGGCCAGGGACGTATGTACCCTATAGTGCCCATACCGAGTGTTGTAATTAGTGGTGGTACATGTGATTTGGAACTACTTGAACGACCCAATTCTTTTAGTGATTGGTTAATTGTGTCATTTAGTTAGCAATCATCCAATAGTTTGATCCAAAAACTTTTTTGTTTCAATAAAACAAGCTTTCTACAGGAAGGTAAACAGTTCAATTGCACCTATCTAATCGTCCATTCATACACTCCTGTTTCTAAAATCGTCATTTATTGACGTTGATTTATAAAGTCATTTGGTAAATCCGCTTGGTTTTTCGAACGCATTGAGAGGAAATTGATGTGCGAATCCAATAGTCATTGGATAACGTGCTCATCCAGACATTGTACAAGTGGTTTTTCTTGAATTTCAAGGAATCTACCTTCTTTTTTGTTATGGTGACAAATATAACTACTCTTGCGAAATTTTTAAGGTTTCTACCAATCTCTCGCTAAATATACTCGTGTACTCTTGAAATAGTTTGAAGCATACATTTTTCATTAGCATGGTTTTTAAGGCTTAAAAAGAAACTGTTTAGTCAGAACTAGATGTACGACGTGAAGTCCGCGTTTATGGCAGCGCATTTCTTATGTTGCAGGTTGCTGTTTCCAAAATGCAAAGACAACAGCACGTTCAGTGCTACGACGCTAATACTCCTCTAGAGAATGTTCGAAAATGTATTCGAAATGGGCATAGTGTGATGGTGCTGATGCGAGGAGTACCTGGCAGTGGAAAGTCCCACCTAGCAAGGTGAGGTTTTTGGTTTTTCCCGTGTTCAAATAATTGTATTTTGTCAGAAAAGTTGGAATATTCTGCACCAGTCTTCTCTCATGGCATTGATTTTCAAGTAACGCAAGTGGGCGCCAATAAATCCTGTCATGTTTTAATGTATCTTTTTGACTTGCATTCTTGAGTGATATTAACCGTCATATTTTTCTTTGAGTTTCTTTTCTTTTTTTTTCTTGAAAAAACACATCGACGTTTGTTAAGAAGTTGTTGTATGAACGAATAATATGTCTGTCATGTATAGTTTTGGATAGGACGTGCAGCGACGAATCGTAAACTCGACATCCTGGTCCTTTGCCCACCCGTGCAAAGGTCGCGTTTTTTTAGACATCGTCTGAGCAATAGCACGTGCTAAAACTCTTCCGATATCTAACATCTAGGTTTTTAAAGCCTGTATTAATTTATGAAGAACCGTGGGCTCGAAGAGAGGGCCATGAAATCTGATTTTGGTCATCTTCTTCAGAACTTCCTCGGTGCTCTGGAATTGAATAGTTTCATATGTCTAGACTTTCTGAGCTAGCCACATATGTCTAAAGCATGTTATGTATCCATTTGGGTAACCAGAATTTACCCTAATAACTGCTTCTGTCCTAATAAATTCAGAAGGATTTTTGAAACCAATGAAAGTGACACATAACGGTGTCTTAACTTTTATTTACCATTTTTATGACAGGGTGCTGTGTGAAATACAACCATAAAGATGCTGTGATATGAGCAGAATTCTGAGCCTCAGAAGGGCTTTGGGCCCGTAATTACTTTTATCATGGGGCGGATAGCACAGTGGTAGTGATGCCCGTCATCACGAGCACGGTGCAAGATCGATTCCGCAACGGGCGAGCCTCTTATCCCAGGGGGTCGGGAAATTGGTACTGGGCTTGTCTGGGGGAAAACCACTCTCTGCAATCCAATTGGGAGCGCTCTAGCCCAGCTATCTCAGCATTCCGGGGAGAATCAACCCGGCTAGCATCTTACTGCATTCAAGATGAAATAAAAATCCTGAAGCAGCAACTGAAGCCACACGCTAAAATCTAGAAGATCGTCGTCGAAGGTGAATACGAGGAAACGAACTGAATTTGAGATGTGCTGGGATGCGCACAGTAGACGTGGAGAGAGGTCAAATAAAATTATAAAATTACCTACTACCCATCACACCAATTGAGGCTCTTACTTTGCCTTCTTCTCAGACGTGTCTTCACGTTGATGTGTGGTTGCTGATAGCACTGGTTGCTGATAACACCATTAGTGTGAAAAAATGCCTAAGAGAAAGACAAAGCAACGGCCTCTGTTGCTGTGGTGGGTAGCACTTGAGACTTCGAAAAGGGTAATCGCGGCCTCGAAATCCAAGTTCTGAGTTTTGCCTATGTCGCAGAATCCTTGTGGTTGCATTTCATATAGTACTATGTTGTACTGGAGAGGTGCTTCAATTGATTTCGCAACTATATGGGAACCTTCTCTCGTGCTGAAGACATTTCGAAAGCATACTTCGTACCCTGTTGGGTTTTTGTGTAGCATTGTTTGCTTTCTTTGAAGGGTTACACCCGTAAACGACTTGCTGATCTCAGGTACAAATACAGGGTAAAATTTGATAATCTTATGCTGGTCTGTTTTTTACACATCGATAGCACCGTTTGAATTCCTTGTGACCGTACAATTAGTGCATAAAAAGTGGAACTACTGGGTTGATGAACACTGGCAGTAGATTCTTCAACTATTTAGTCTGAATCCGTCGGAATCGAGTGAGGTCCTCTTAGTCACTGAGAACAAAGTACGTCAGACCTTAGAAGAGAGGAATAACATTATGATACGTTCATCAATATTGAACAGGTCTAAAGATTGATGAATGTAGTTGTTAGAGATGATAGAGCAGAAGTTATGAATGCGCTTCTGCAATGCTGTTTACGTTGGATACGTAACATGGTGATTTCCTGTAACTTGTTTATGCGTTTGGATAGCAGCACGACATTCTCCGAAGACAAGTTTGCCTTGGATTTCAAATTCTTGACTTCTTGCTTCCCAACGGTTTACCGCCTCATCGTGGCTGGGAGGGGTTCTTGGATGTCGGACTGCGATGTGCAGCTGGCCATTCGTCCCTCCGGTAGGATTTCCCAAGCTGAGGAGTCCGGCGTTTCCATCAGAAAGCCTAACTATGAGTTAACCAATACCAGTATTCACCACCGTCCTGGTATCAAAGTCACATGGTGGTAAATCTCCCTCTGATCCACAAGGGCTGCGACTGCCTGTGATGGTGAAGACCTGAAGCAGACTTTGGCCAAGCTGACCATGGGATTCCAGGTAACCACAATAGCTTAACCAGCAAATTTAGGAAAAATGGTGATTTCGTTGGGGCCCACACTACTAGTGAGGATGGGCCGTTCAAGTAAAAAGCGTCAAGTATTGCGAAGATGTCGCCTGATTCAACTGTATTCTGGGTGATGTCAGCAACGATATCATGTCACTCATTAAAATTAAAATTCCAGTTTTTTGGTCCGTGCTCCTTTAATATTTCTATCTTTTCTCTCAGCGAAAACATGACGTGAAACAGTCGGTAGTTCGATCTCATATGAAATTACAACACCGGTTAAACAGCCTTCGACCTACTTTGGTGATATCAACATGGTCACTGTAAAGTCGAGAATAGGGCTCACATACAGCTTGTAGACAAGAACCTTTGGAGTTGTGAACTATGTGTAGTCGAATATATATATAGCTCCTTACTTTCTTCGATCCATTCGGCTGGTCTTTTTATACGTACGTCTTCCTGGGTTAGTCTCCAGAGGCGCCGATGGTAATTCTAGCTGTGTAGGTCTCATAAGAATGTATTTAGATGATTGTATGGTTTGAAAACCTGAACCTACTTTCAGATCCGCTTTATTATAGATTCAACTACCACACTATTGATTACAGTTTGAAATTCTCATGAGGCTACGTTTGAGTTTTAGGACGTGTCGTGACGTTCCTATTCTGTCCGCACGTGATCGTTTTAATATTTAGCAGATTACGGTTGACATACATTGATTTCATTGTTCGCAAATAATTTCTTAATAAAATATGCATTAAGTAGTGTAATATGATATGAACAATAATAATAATAATAATCATAATGTGTATAAAATAATGTAATAGATAATAATGAAAAAATAAAATAATATGCTCATATGAACTGATCTTGTTGAGCACATGTAAGGTTGGTATAAGGTGCCGTTGTTGTTGTTTTTGTAGTTTCGTTGTAGTTTGATGGCTGACGTCTTGGCGATTTCGTCTACTCGTAACAACACGTCTCTGAGGAAGACGAATTCGCCGAAACGTCAGCCACCAACCAACAACAATAACAACAACAGCGATACCTTGTAAACTCGCGTCAGCTCAACAAGATCAATTCATAAGAACATATAATTAAGTTTATCGATTATTTATGCTGAGGTTTACAGAAAGTCGGTCTTTTGAGTTATTAAGAAAATAATATGCGTTTGGCTAGAGTTGAGAGGCAATAAAGTTGTGCTTTTCAACTTTAGACAGATATATCTAGGCTTTTAGTGGAGTTCATTATTTTTATTACGAAAAGTTAAAGGTTAAAGCATAAAGATCTCGGCGTTGATCAATCTCTCAGGGTGTACCATGTATTCGACTTCTTTAATCATCGCTAGAGGCGATTGAATACATATCTGACCCTTACAATGACTCGCGGTGGCCTACCGATGTACCGAACCAGTGCTTCTCTCCTCTCAGAAAAGTCCAGTAGCAATTTTCCGACCCCTGAGTGAACGAAGGTTTGGTGAGCCTGGGGCGCGAGGATCGATCTCATATGTGTTACAGGGCTCTTCTGCCCTCTGCACCATATGCGCTTCTAAAACCTGTTACGCTCCATATTTCCTTGAGAGCAACGAACAGTAATCCTCACCAGAACTAATCTTTATGGCCCATAAAATCTTCGCGTGTTATTTGTGAAGGCTTATATTACGAAGACAGAAGCGGTTAAACGATAGCGACTACTTAGAATCGAATACCTCTCCATTCTGTATTAGATGTTTTCGGGTCACGAACTTGCGTTGAAAATTTTATGAATTTAATTTTTGTTTTGACTATTTCTTCGTTAAGTTTGATTTTCAGAGAGATAAAAAAATGGAAGCACAATTTAGAAGAACTATTTATAACCTTCGAGCGATAACGCAAAACCTCTCATTTTCTCTGTTCACTACGGTGTAGTCATGGAAAATTTATTGCCATTTGACCGTACGGGCTTCGTTTCTTAATCTGGTTGCGGACATTGTTTTAACGGTAAAAGAAAATAGATTTTCTTACTACTCACATTCAACAATAAGCACTTGGTAAGCCACTACGTCAATCTGCCTGGAGTTTATTTAAGGAGTCGTTGTTATTCCAATTATTTCGATGAAGAAGTTCTCACGTGAACGAACTTCACTGTGAAATCTAGTTTTTATGAGCAAAGCAATAAATGGAGTAGAACGTCTTTATCTGTATGGACAAAGATGTTGTGCTGACGATTGCAAGAGACTAAGCCTTGATTAAAATTCTGAAATAAATCGGAATTTTGTAAAGACTTAGGATGGAAGAGTAGCCATATAAAATGTCATTTGAGTTAGTTTGTTGTCGCGAACGTAAACTGAGATGAGTGATTGCTGAATGCGCTGGAACAAGGCTTAGATTAAAGCAAGAATAGCAACAGTAGTGCTGAGATATTTGCAAAACTCCGGACAGCAGGTATCTGCGGTAGGGAACGAACGCACTATTACTCTTTCCGGGGACTAATGCGTTCACTATCACACCATCCGAGTCCTTCCTTTCGCCTGTCTCTCATCTAGCTGGAATAGCTGGGAAATGAAGCTGGAATAAATATAAGAATAATAAAATAGAGTTTTTATTTTTGTTACGTTGGTATCTAGTAAGGGTTTTTGCTTTCGTATCATTTTATTGGTGTCCCTGCTACGCTTTGTTTCCACAAGGTTACGCATTTAATCTATGTCCTGAATTTTCTTCCATAGCATCGCACTTTGCATGTTTGTTCACTGTAATGTATGTTTACATCATTCTAGCTATGTTTTCGAATTTGGAAGGTCTGATGTTAATTTGCAGAAGTCTGTCTGCGGATTATGGAGGAGTTGTTTATAGTACGGATGATTTCTTTCTGCAGAACGGTGTTTATCAATTTCAACCGGAGAAACTGGAGGAGTATCATCGGAATAATATCTTGAGAGGTATTTAACTTCATTGTTTACAGCTCTAGTTACTAGTTTTACTAACACTTTAGTTCGTGAGGCTATGGTAAATGGCATCAAAACAGTAGTCGTGGACAACACCAATATTTTCATCCATCACATGCAACAGTATGCTTTTCATGTAAGTTTCTATCACAGTGTGCTTCTACTATTACATGATAGCACCGCTTTTTTTCAGGCTGTTAGATACTGCTACGAAATTTTTGTCGTGGAACCAGAGACCACGTGGAAATACACAGTTAGAGAGTGCTTCAGGTTGGTAAGTTCTCTTCATTGTGTTTTTGTTTACTTTTATTTTTTAGACGCAACATACATGGGATAGAAATATGGAAAATTGATTCGATGATGCAGTCGTTGCTTGATCAAGGGCGACCGACTTTATCTTGTTTGGTAGGTGGAGACCGTGAAATTAGGTATGTATTCATGTTTCTTTTTCTATTTTTGCTGATGCCATACACATTTGGAGTTTATAGGTTGGTGCCACCACTTGAATTTTCGGAAAAAGAGCACGACACGGAATTTCACTGTTTGAAGCTAAGAAGTCTTGTGCTAGGTTGGAATTTTAGAGCTTGTAGTTTTCGCGTAAATGTCTATGGAATAATGTTAACTTTTTTTATTTACTGTCTACTGCAATTTTTCACGGCAGAGTATTATGTGTAGTACAACCACAATGATGCTGAGATATTTGCAAAACTCCGGACCTCAGGTGTCTTCGGTGGACAACGAATGCGTCATTATCTTTCCGATGGCTAACGCGTTCATAACCACATCATACACTGGTAGGTAGAAAACTAGCTGAGAGACAGGTGAAACGAAGGACCCTTATGGTGTGGTTGTGAAGGCGTTAGCCCCGGAAAAAATAATAGCGCGTTCGTTCCCCACCGCAGACACCTGCGATCCGGAGTTCTGCAAATATCGCGGCATCATTGTGGTTGCCAATGGAATAGTTTTTTTCTGATTTTTTGACTTTGTTCAGATACTTCACCAAATCGCGATGAAATCTTGCATTTAAAGGATGATGATGGCCCTTCTCCAGAGGTCTCTATTGCTGATCCTCCTCTTGAGCTTCCTTATCCGAATGCTGCAGGTTGGTTAGGAAGCGTTTTATGATAAGAGGTCGTTCAACGGTTTTCTTTTTTTTTTCTTCGTGTGTCTGTCGTACAATGTACCTATTGCGAAGACTTTACAATTTTTTGAGGTAGAAACATTCTTGTTCTAGGACTTTCGTTGCCGTGTTTTCAGTTGACCGTTCGTCATTTCTGCTGCCTTCAGTTGCGCCGACTCCTGCTGCTTTTTCGTTAGCTGTCGATCGTCGTTCACATATTAGAATATTAGAAGTTCGAGAAGTAGCGACTCAAACTAATGAGATCGTCGGTTAGA
This sequence comes from Angiostrongylus cantonensis, assembly GCA_009735665.1. Lineage (NCBI taxonomy): Eukaryota > Metazoa > Nematoda > Chromadorea > Rhabditida > Metastrongylidae > Angiostrongylus > Angiostrongylus cantonensis. Next base: position 1,458,780 of record MQTX01000104.1, read on the forward strand.
TTCTTTTACTAGTTAGTCTTTGAAAGGCCCTATGTTTTAGGGTTACTTTAGCGGTATATCAAGTCGTATGAAAATAGGTAAGTTATTGGACATGATTAAGCTCGCGGCCTCACTTCGATCTCGCAACAACAGGCCAATATTTTTGCATGACTATTTTTTTACAGTCCACATTTTTATTTTTGGTTCCATGTGCCGAATTCGACTTCCATTAGAAGTTTTTATCTTATGCTGTGTTCGATATCTTTGAAGTACAAATCTGTCTAAACTAGTTTAATAGTAGATTTCCAACGATTGCATGCCAAAAGTTAACTAATAGAAAATGTATGAATGCTTTTTGGTTCTGGAAATATTTGTTGAAGGCCATTAAGCAATTTTAATTTTCAGTAACATTAGTCTGTGCTGGCGTCTATTGTCCGTTTGATGACGTTTCAGAAGGTGTTCCACATAGCGTGGAAATATCAAAAGAGTTGAAGTCACAAATGAAGGATCGTGTAGTCAGAATGGAGTTAGTTATTTTGGGCTGATTGTTTACCAAGTTTGCTTTATTATACAAAATGTGTGTTTAAGGAACATTCCACAGTTTTCTGAGTTGGACGTGTTGGTTGCAGTCTTTCCGTACGAGGAGCTTGGGAACCTTTCTCATTATTACCAGGTGATAATGTTTTTTTCTGTTTCTTTAGTAACAACTTTTCTGCCGAGTGGTGTGCTATTATAAATCACTTCGAAGCATGTTCTTGTAGTTCCGCCCCTTACAATTGAATTTAAATAGAAATTCTATTTTTCACAAGTTTTACATATTAGGAATTAGATATCAAAATAGCAACTTCAGCAAATTTCTTAACCAATTCAAACTCGGTTGTAACGCAACACAAAAGACGCGGGACGTTATTGAGGTATGAGGCCGAGGAAGTGTTAATGAATCACAGCTCTACTTTAAAAAAATTTCATCGAGCGGTACTATTTTCAAGGTAATGGAGGTCGCTGATTTCCTTCTACCCTTGATGACCATGAGTTAAAGACTGGCAGAAGAAAATGCGGACAAAATTGTTCGGGAACTTACTCAAGAACTCGGTACAAGCTACTTAATTGTTATGGAGCATTTAAGCAAGTTGGAAACCCGAAAAGATTCCTCAAATGGATGCCGTACGAATTAAACAACAGTCATAGAATTTGCAGCTTTAACGAGTCGATGGCGCTTTCATGCAACCAGAACGGCTTGTTTTTCGAACATATTGAGACGTGCGACGAGGTTTGGGTCCGTACACCAACTATGGTCGAACCCAGAAATTGCACCAGAGGAAAGTCATGATAAACACTTAATGATCTGCTGCTGATTTCATGTGTTCAGAGGTGCCAGAACCCGTGTGGAAGGATAATAGCGACGAAGTAAGTCCAACTTCTCGGCGAAATACACAAGAAACTTCAATGTCTGTGTCCCTTGCTAGTCAGCAGAAAAGGACTAATCTTTCTGAACGATGACGACCGGCCAAATGTCGTACCACTGACACTGGAGAAGTTGAACGAGTTTAGCTACTGAACCTTGTTACGTCGGTTTACTCGGAGCTGTCGCCTACCGACTATAATAGGTGCCTCAGAAACCAAGCTGAGACAGGAATTGCTTTCAACGACTTCATCGCTTCTATACTTTTATGCAAGTGTGATGCATAAACTTGTTTTTCGTTGGCAAAAATATATAAATTCAAATAGATTTTAGTTCGACTAGTAGAGTTTATTTAGAATTGGTGTATACTGGTTTAAAGATTGATGATTGGTACTTATCCATATGTTAAGATGCTGGGTTTGGAAGAATGCATCAGGTTATTCGTGGAATTGGGAGCTTATGTAGACTGGATGGCACAGGTTACGGAGGTAGTTCTAACACCGTAAACCTCATCATCTACACGAAGTTTCTCATGGTTTGCATTTAGAAACCGTTCGTAGAGGAGCTTGCAGCATCTGAACTCAGTGGTACTCTACTTCACGCTCCAGTACCCAGGACTGACTGGGAAAGAATAGCAGAACAGGAGAGTATGAAAGGTTGGGAGATTAAGATGTTAGCCGTTGTGATTGCATGTGGTATTATTTCTTGAGCTTTGCTCATGCTGGATACCGAACTAGAAACTGGAGTTAGGTGTCATCTCCATAATCGCTATGGAAGTATTCGGCATCTAAAGAGTCATAAAAAATGTATTCTAATTATGAGGTTGCTTGCTATTTCAAGTCTGTTGTTGTTCGTATTCTGAAAATATGCTAATGCACTGCATGTTTTTGCTTTCTAGTTCTTTACTGCTTTCTTTCAGTTATATCTTACCCCGCTAGAAGATCTACCGTGAATGTTAGCGTTTCTTAAAATCTGGTCAGTAACATCACGTAGGTTTACGTCGTCAACGCTATGAATGAGAAAGTCGTGTGCTCCATTGTCCGAAATCTATTCAATGTGTTTTTAAGCTAATGGCATCCGTGAAGGACCTATGTTTTCCGTATTCCTGGATTTTCTTTGTGGTTCACTTGGAGATATCACGTATATCAAGTTCGGCATGGTTATCTGCAACCATAGTAGTTTTCTTGTTGAGGATTTTATAGCTGCGAATGGGCAGGCGAGATAACGAGAATTCGTGCATCGTTATTGTTTTGTGTGAAGTGGTGCACGTCAAACTTCGGTGAAGCGTTGTAGGTTTTTAGGATAAGGTGTTGTTTCTTTAATATTTTATGGCCATGCTCTTCATTTACACCGACAGTGACATTCTATTCAGCTAGAAATTTTTTTACTTCGGACTGTTTTACACTCTCGGCAACCGCGGCAATTTTGTAAGGGTTCTGAAGTTTGTTCTCATTGCCTTTAACATGCCGTGCCATGGAACTGAAATCGTTGCCCTCACTACTGTTCTACTGTTATAAAATGTTGTTATTTCCTGCCTGAATACATAAAGAAACACTTTAGACTGTCACCTTTGACCTGTATCACCTGTGGTCGCGTGGATAGTCCAGTGACTGAACGCTAATGAATTTTCAATTTCCCTTTATCGTGTTCAAGAGTAGCCCATTGGGTTCTACTCGCTTTAAAAAATCGTTGACCATTGTAGCTTTCTTTCACGGTTTTTGTGAAAAACTCTGGCCATCGGTTCGGTGATCTTCCTGCAGTGCGTTTGACATCCCGAACCATCCAGTCAGTAGCGGCTCTTGTCTATCATTTTTCGTTCATGCACATTATATGTCCGGCCCGCCTTATTTTCGACTGTTTGCCATATAGAACAGTATCCTCGAAGCTTCGGATCTTTTTCCTTACTTGCGTGACACGAGATACTCCTAGCACCTTTTACAATATTCGCATAACGTAATCGAAGGTAGCGGTAAATATTTTTTTCGAGATGGTTTCGCCTTGCCTAACCTCTTTTTAACGTCGATGTTAATATCGTTGTGAAATGGTGATGTCTTGGTTGTAAAATTTTTATGTAGCTGGCGAAGTACCTTCATGTACTGAGGAAGGACGGGCTGGCTTCCATGGTCGCATAGATCTCAACTAAGTCGAAAGCATTTGAAAATGAAAATGAGACGGAGCGATCTCTTATATATTCGCGATACCTCGGTGAGTTTTTTATCATGTGGGTGTAGTCTATCCTACTGAATTTCTTCGAAATCCTGCTTACTCACATGGTTGTCCTTCCTCCAGTGTTCCGTAAATCTTGCCCAGGATCGCTCGAATGAAGGGTTTGTAGACGACAGACAGCAACCAGGTAATGCGATAGTTGTCGATATCGCGAAGATCACCTTTCTTGAACAGTAACAGTCTTGCTTATCTTCCACTGGATAAGAACCTTGCTTTCTAATAGGTAACGTGTGAAGAGCCGAGCCGGTGTGTATACAAGTAGTGATGGGAAGTTCTTAAAGTGTTCAGATCTTATTCTATACGGACCATGATTCCTCATCAACGAAATAGCATGTTGGATTTTGGAAGGAACAACGGAGGGACGGCGTATCCATCCTCCTTTATTTCATATGAGGACGTGGCTGCTCATGAGAGCGGGGTATCAAACATGAATGATTTTCTCGATTGTCTTTCTGGAACCCTGAGACTGTTAAGTCTGGGCGTAGAAATGCAGTCATTTTGCTCTTGTAACTGGCGAGATGTCGGTGGGCTATGCGAATGTTCCTGCCAGACTCCGCAGCTTCGGTCACAACTGCTGCTCTGCTCTCCTTCCTTAAGGTCTTTTTTTTTACAGTCTTCCCTTAATGTTTTGGATGTTTCGACCTAATTGTATCTTTGAGTTATGCGACTCCATTTTAGGTTATCGATGAGAGTGTTTATAGAGGCAGACGTCTCTTGGTGATTTTTGAACTCTCAGCTTTCACACCATTAAAGTGATGATGTTTAATGAGCCGATCTTATTCTTCGTTGATGTTGTCGAGAACGACGTATGCCCAACAGCCGACTAATGAGTTGAATAAGTCCCAGGTGGTTCTGGGTCTTCGGTTTTTGAATTTAGCGGCTTTTTATCCTTTCCGCGAGAAATAGAATCTTGCACGATGGAGACGGTGGTCTGGTCCTGTGTAGAATTTTGTGACAGCAGCGACATCGGTTAAACAAACGTTTTGATTTACTATGATGTGTTCTATGTCGTCGTGGTACTGTCCACTGAGAGACTCTCACGTTCAATGTTGGGAGTGGCGATTCTATAATTGTGAGTTGCCATGGGTGGTCTTGCTCGTAGTGATAGACTCCTTACCGCTTACTCTGCCCATACCATCCGAATCTGTAGGTTCCATTGTGACATTCTTCAGTCGTTCTCCTAGGTCTCCAAGTCTCAGCATGAAAATCTTCAATGATGACTCTAAAGAGTGTATGGTCTCTCTATAGAACTTGTCAAAGTGCATATTGATCGCTTCGTCTTCGTCTTCGTCATGGCTTGATGTTGGTGCGTAGACGAATGTTCACTTCGCTCCAACGGTAAACGTCCGATTCGTGTCGTTCGCTGTTCGATTTAATTGATGTTCATGGGTAAACTCATGTTGACGAAGACGTCGACACCGCCCGACTCCTCTGTTGTCGCATGTTTAGAGGGACAGTTCTTCTCCGGTGTCATAGACAGCATTGATTCGGCGGCGTCTTCTTCTGTCAGCCAGTCGATGACGTCGTACTTTCTGCTTCTTGCCTGCATGATCAGGTCCTTTATGGAGGAGTCTGATGCAAATGAACGCGCATTGTAGGTGCGGATCACCATCTTTGCAGCAGTTTCCAATGGTAACTACGTCCTCGAATCAGTTCTCGGCACCAAGTGATCACTAGTTCAAAGTAGAAAGCTCGACTTCGTAAGAATTTGCCACTCGAAACGACGTTACCAGAGAATAGTACCTCAAGCTTGGTTGCGTAGTTCTGGTTATTCTCCAGTATGCCTGTTGAAAGTTTTCATGAGTTCTATTTTTGGTGTTCCATTCTCCTATCTACTTCGTAATTTCTTCTGTTTGAAGATGTAAAGGATGAAGGATAAAACTCACCATGATGATCAATTCCTGAGGAATGCGCCCTGCATTCGAATTCACTAAGCATCGTTGAAGGTAATTGAATTCATACCTGACCTTTACAATGACGATGTGGCCTACCGATTTATCGAGCTAGTGCTACCTCTCCTCTCAGATAAGTCTGGCACCTAGTCTGACCGCGAAGACGTTGGAAGACGGACCTGTCGTTTTCTCTTTCAGCAATCGCGAGGTTCTCAAACAGCACACATTTCCTTCCATGCAATAACACACATACAATACAATCGTTGTTGACGTTTCGGCAGAATCGCCTTCTTCAGAGCCGCTTCTTTCATCTATCCTCCACCGAGGAAGAACAGCCGCTCAGAGTCGCATATGGCTGAGTCGTCAGAGTATGTGCCAAATCGGCGCAGCAGAAACCGGAATCCATCTGGATCCACCTGCGTCTCATTGAAGCAAAGGTCGCTTTTGGTCCGCGATTAACGCCCTATCCGCCACATGGGCACGCACCACGTAGCCTCGCAACTAACCTGCTCGAGATCCCTCATGTGAGCGAGATCCGTAGATCCGTGGACATCACCTGTATCACCTGTAGTCCTGTTGGTCGTCGAGTGACTCGAGCGAGTGCCGGTAAGTCCTCCATTTTTCCTTGTCGCGTGCAAGAGTAGCCCAGTGGGTTCTCCTCACTTTAGGGACTCGTCGAGCATCATGTCTTTCTTCTAGGCTTTTCGTGAAAAACTCTGACCATCGAGTCGGTGGTTTTCCTGCAGTACATTTGACATCCCGTGGAATCCAGTCACCAACAGCTCTTGTCCATCGGTTATCATTCATACGCATTACGTGTCCGGCCCACCTTATCTTCAACTGTTTGGCGCATAGAACGGCATCTTTGATTTTCGATCGTTGACGTAGGTCGGAGCTTCGGATCCCATCATCCCTTACTTGTGTGAAACGGGATACTCCTATCATCGTTCTTTCGATTGCGCGTTCGATAACGCTTAGTGAGTGATCTTTCATCCTGCTTACGTAGCGACCAAGTTTCTGACGCATACGTTAGGGCAGGAAGGACCATTGAGTCAAAAAGGTGGGCACGGAGTCGGATGTTCTTTGTCCTTTTCACTACATCCTCGATGCTCTTAAAAGCTCCCCAAGCCGCTCGTTTCCTTCTGCTCAGCTCTGGAGCTAAGTCGTTCATCATATTGATTTCCCGACCTAGATAGACATAACTGGAGCATTCGGAGATATTTGTTCCGTTGAGCGTGAATGGGGTAAACAAAGCCAATCCGTTCTTCATGAACATCGTTTTCTTGAGATTTAGTCGAAGACCAATCTTTCCACACGCTTTATCAAAGTCCGCAAGCATGCGTTCCGCTTGGCTAATGTCTGGTGTTATAAGAACGATATCATCAGCAAAGCGAAGGTGATGTATCTGCCGACCATCGGTTTTCACTCCCATATTATCCCATTCCAATGTTCGCATGACGTTCTGGAGAGTGGCTGTAAATA
>MQTX01000104.1:1467664-1513005 GCA_009735665.1 Angiostrongylus cantonensis
AAAATTTTCGAAAAATAGAAAACGAATTTCAAATTTTTTAGCTTTCTAATGTATTTGCGCCATTGACAAACATTTACTCAAGTATACATAGCGTTCAGCCATCAAAATTGCAACCGTCGCTCCCCTGTTTGAATTACGAAGATCGATGGGAAAAAGTGAAAAATTGTGCTTTATAGGCTCTATAAAGTCGGAGTTTTACCGTTGTAGGAAAATCTCTATCTTGCTAGCAAACTTTTTTAGATTGTTGACTTTTTTTAGATTTCAGCCGATATGGTTCACTGTGAGCCTACATGGCTCGATACATCGATAGGCCATCTCGAGTCATCGTACAGGCCAGACGCGCATCGTACCACAAGTAACTATGCGTAACCCATACCGCCCCGTGTGGACGCTGTGTCTATAATGATTTGTACCACTGTGGGCACCATACACTGTAGTGTCTATATTCAGTTTAGCGGATTTCAGGTTTTTTTCTATCACATCATGTACGTTCATTCGGTAGCTAATTGAAAGCAGATCGAAATAGTAGGGGTGAGACCAGAAAATCCATTCTCTACACTTAATAATTCATGAAAGTAAAGCTGTCGGACGGTTTCATTTTGCGACGATTCGTTTTAAAATAAGACACTTAAAAAAAATACGCTGTATAAGGAAGTAAGCCATCGAAAAGACTTCGTATATGCTGTTATCTAGTCAACTAATGTCTGGGAAGCGCTAGGCATCAGCAGCATAGCTGGTCATAGATGTGATTTATCAAATTGCATGCTTGGAAACAATTCGTAATCCTTACTGTCATAATTTCTCTCCGATGTTTCTGAAATTGATGCTTAAAACCAATTATGTTATCATTAAAACTTTAAAAATTTATCGGGTTACGCTTTCACATAGGTCGATGGTTTGGTTGTGCTGCGCGGGATCGATTTAAACAGCATGCTATTGATATAGGAATAAACTCCATACTTTTCGATCAAAATCAGTAATTCTTGAACAGTACGTGGTTTGGTCGTCCACTTCATCTGTCAAACGTACGAGTGATATTGAGATATTCGTCAATTCGATATAGTCGCTCGTGAAACAGTTTGAAAGCTTTCCTTATTTGTTCCATTATTTATCCTATAACCACAGAAGTGGCTCACATGATACGAGAAGTGTGTTTTGAGCACATGGAGGGTACTGTCCTCACTGACCTGTTGAAACAGTTCCATATCGTACGTAATTTTCGCTGCGATCACGAAGTAACACTACTTCCCTTCAAAGAACAACTGGAATCATTTAATACATTGGCCACAATATGCATTGTGTTGCATGCTATTAGAGAATATGTGGAACTCCAATACTATCAGAAGAGTATAAGAACATTTTATGAACTACAACATATACACATGATCACTCCAAGTACAACCAGCAGTGGACATTCACCAATCGGAAATCAACAGTAGCTTTATATTACTTGTGTCATAGAGTCATCGAGCAAGATTAGTTGCAGGTAGTCGTATCAGGTCCTCCATTCATATAGACGACATTAGGTGACTATGTGGAAGAGGGATCATGTACTCAAACTATGGGAGAGAAGGATTAGAAACTATTGAAAGAAAACACGTGAAAACTTACTAGCTTCGTTGACAACAGCATGTGACATTGTCCTTCTTGTCTTCACCTTCTTCATAATCGTTCTGGAGTTCTAGTTGATTAGAGGCGACTGTCACCTCTAGAAATCGTTCAACCGGAAGACCACGTTGATGAGTGAAAAAACGATACTAAAGTAACAAGAAGAAAGCCAAAAAACAGATATTGAGGTAAGACTAAGGGAAACAACGTCCTAACTGCAAACTTGGCAAGTTCTTCGCTTAGCATAGAACATGATTCTTGCTTATCAATATCTTCAGAAGGGTCACCATCACTAGTCAACCAGATTCATCGACGGCTTAGTCGAGTACTTCGGTTTCAGTCATACATGACCTGTATAGAGTTTAACAGCTCATCAACTCATAGTAAGTGATAAATAGTAATAAATTTGGATCTCAAAGTTTACAGTCATGAGTTTAACAGTCTGAGGGCCGCTGAAGCGCAATGGTCGGAGGCACCCTGCAACACACATGGGATCGATCTACTCACTCCAAGCTCACCAAGCCTTCTTTCTCTCCGGGGTCAGCGAGTTGCTACACGACTTGTTTAGAAAGGTAACGGCACTGAATCGATACATCCGGTAGGCCACCATGAGTCGTTGTAAAGGCCAGATATGCATTCACCCACCTCCAGCGATGGTTAGTGAAATCGACTGCATGGCGCATCCCCCATGGACTGATCAAGGCCGAGAAATCCATACTTTACCCTTTATTAGATAAAATAAATTGTGCATACTTGACTCGATTCATTGTGGTTGTGGGAAAGGCGAATACTCGGAAACCTTAACTACAATGAAAATGTCATATCAATCTCGTTCATTCGAATAACTAATAACTCGAATGAGAGGTTCACGGCCGAAGAGATGTGATCAATACCGGCTTTGAATCTTCGTCTCCACAAAGCATTCGTCTATGCACCGACATCGAACTATGACGAAGAAGAAGTCGAAGCGTTCAATGTGGACTTGGAGAAGTTCTACAGAGAAGACCATACATTCTTCAAGGTCATCATTGGAGATTTCAATGCCAAGATTTGACCAAGAAGAACGTCTGAAGAATTTCACATTGGGACCCACGGATTGGAATGAAACGAACAGGATGAGCGGCTTTCTGAGTTTGTCATGGCGACCAAACCATGCATGGTAACTCGCAATTCCCCAAGCCCCACCTTCAACGCTGGACGTGGGAGTGTCCAATGGAGAATACCATAACGAAATAGACCACATCATAGTTAATAGAAGGTTTTGCCTAATCGATGTCGCTGTTGTCCCAAAATTCTACATGGGATCAGATCACCGTCTCCTTCGTACAAGATTCTATTTCTCGCGGAAACGAGAAAAACGCTAAATTTAAAAACCGAAGTCGCAGAACCACTGTATACGGAGATGTATCGCTCGTAATTAGCAATTTTCGACGTTTTCACACCCAAATCAAGCTGGGAAGAAGGGATCACAGAATGTGGAACAAAGACTATACCCTTTCTAATGCCTTCATTAGAGACTTCATCGCTAAGACTAAATGTAGGAGATGGTCGTGAAAACTTTTGATTGTACCCACAAGTACAATAGAATAAACATTAGACCAACTGTCCGACTTTCTCACGATAACCAAGACTTTAGGAGGAGAAGAGCAATGGCAATGCCCAAAAGTTCAAAGGCCAAAAAGAAAAACAAGAAAGAACACCTGCAATAACGGCCTGAGCTTCGACAACTACACCACTAAGATTGCAAGAAGAGGCGCCTAGGTGAAGCACTTCTGAAAACTCTGCAGAAAATCTGTTTCACTTCTACTCCTACGCTTCTACTCCTTTCTAAGTCCGATTTCTGTCGTAGGCAAATAACAACACAATTTTACGTTTGGTGATAAACTCGAATATCATAGCAACACACCGCCAATTTCCGTGGAACGCCAGCTTCGCCCCTGACGCGTTAGTTACTACCATGCAAGGCTTTAGAGCAGTGGAAAAATGGCAACACTAGATTGCTTGCAAAAAAGAGAACAAGAGGATATCGATATATACATCACCCGATCTGCACAATGTTTGTGGCCTACAATTTCTCCACTATTGTCTGCTCTCGCGGAATTGATGGAACACTGGGCTAAATACAGTAAAGCCGACAAGTAGGGTTTCAAAAATACTCAGTAAGATGACAGCATCCACGCGAGTCATCGATTTGGTTAAGATATTGAGATTGAGAAGTGGTCATTGAAGCTTTCCAGTGCCTGGATGTCGTTGCTTACACAAAGAATTTTCATAAAGTAATTTATAATAAGGGTGACCTCCACAACATCGGCAACTAACGCCTAATGTACTTGCTGTCTGCTGTCTACAAACTTTTCGCGCGATTCATCCTGAACAGGTTTGACTGAACACTGGATGAAAGGCAGCGATGTGAACAAGCAGTGTTTCGGAAAGAATTTAGTACGACGGACCACATCCACACGATAACAAGACCCATTGAACTATCGCAAGAGTACAAAAGACAGCTCTGTCTCACTTTCATCGATTTACAGAAAGCCTTTGATTCAATTGAGATAGAAGCAGTCATGGAAGCCCTTGGTAGTCAAGGAGTCCCTACTCAGTACATAAAAATTCTTTGTGAGCTGTACAAAAACCTCACAACTACAGTTTCACTATTGTACAACGATATTAACGTTGACGTCAAAAGAGGAATTAGGCAAGGCGATACAATCTCGCCAAAATTATTTACCGCCACCCTCCAGAACGTCATGCGAACATTAGAATGGCTTAATGTGGGAGTGAAAATCGATGATCGGCAGTTACATCACCTTCGCCTTGCTGATGACAGCGTCCATACAACACCCGAAACAGCGAAGCGAAACGTATGCTTGCCGACTTTGATAAATCCTGTGGAATGATTGGTCTTCTACTAAATCTCACAAAAACGATGTTTATGAAGAACGGATTGGTTTCGTATCTCCCATTAACGCTCAACGGGACGAATATCTTCGAATGCTCCAGTTATGTCTATCTAGGTCGGGAAATCAATATAATGAACGACTTAGCTCCAGAGCTGAGCAGAAGGAATCGAGAGGCTTGGGGAGCTTTCAAGAGCATCGAGGATGTAGTTAAGAGAACAAACAACACCCGACTCCATGCCCACCTTTTCGACTCAACGGTTCTTCCTGCCCTAACGCATGCGTCAGAAACCTGGCCACTACGTAAGCAGGGTGAAAGATCACTCAGCGTTATCGAACGCGCAGTCGAAAGGACGATACTAGGAGTATCCCGTTTCACACAAGTACGGGATGGGATCCGAAGCTCCGACCTTCGTCAACGATCGATAATCAAAGATACGGTTCTATACGCCAAAGAGTCGAAGATAAGGTGGGCTGGACACGTAATGCGTATGAATGATAACCGATGGACAAGAGCCGTTAGTGACTGGATTTCTCGGGATGTCAAACGTACTGCAGCAAGACCACCGACCCGATGGTCAGAGTTCTTCACGAAGAGCCTAGAAGAAAGATATGATGCTCGACGAGTCCCTAGAGCAAGCAGAACCCACTGGGCTACTCTCGTACGCGACAGGGAAAGATAGAGGATTTACTGGCGCGCTATCAGTCACTCGACTATCAACGGGACTGCAGGTGACAGGTGTTACAAGTGATGTCGAAATTAAGTGAAAGTTGGTTATTAAGAGTACTACTAATTACTTTGTTCATATGCCAACAATACTGACATTGTTTTGCCTGAAAGCAGGGGTCAACAACCATCGATAATTCCTGCAGCAAAAAAGGGAACGAAAATCTTTAAAACTAGGCCTTACCCATTTATTTACGTTGGTCTGCTTCCTACTTGCAAGTGGTAAGCTTGTCGTGGAAGAGCAAAACTCAATGGTTGCAGTGTTTTTGTTTGATGTACTGTTGGCGCTTAAAGACAGTTTAGGAACGAAAATATTGAAAATATCACGACAGAGCATTGAAGTGAAAACAGAATGAAAGCGAATTAGGAAAACCTTTTACCTTTTACTCTGAGGAATACGGGATTAAGAGGAACACGTGGAATGATTGTGGATGCTTCTATAAAAACAGAAGAAAGATGGAATATTTAGGTCAATGTGCGTAGAAGCAAGTGGAATGTGAGATGGCATCATATACACACCTGAAACAATTGAAGAAACTCTAACCACAACCATATACAACGCATAGTAAACGCATTCCAATTTGAAACGAGGACATTCAAGCGAAGAGTCAGCGTAACAAGAAAATTGTGAACTTATTCACTCTTGCTAAGTCTGCACTGCCTCAAATTTTTAATCAAAGAAGAAAAAGTTGTTGTGAATTGTAGAAATAAACGTCGTACTTCATGTGAAGGATAGGGAGACTGCACAGTATGTGAGGCATGTAATTCTCAATATTTATTTGCAAAACTCTGGACCACAGATGTCTACGGTGGGGAACGAACGCGCTATTGTCCTTTCCGGGGAGTAACGCCTTCACCACCACACCATGCTGTTCCTTCGTTTTACCCTTCTCAGAAAAAGACAATAGCGCGTTCGTTCCTCACCATAAACACCTGCTGTCCATAGTTTTGCAAATATCTCAGCATCGTTGTGGTTGTATTTCGCTTATAACCTGCCGTGAAAATTGTAGTAGGTAGAAGAGAAAAAGTTAAACATTGTGATCTCAATATTTAATTAGCAATCCATTGTTGTTTCTCTTAGCAACAATACGACGATTCATTGATGGTGTACGGAGTGTTTAAATGTCGTAGTAATAAAGAGTTTACGAAGTAAACTCAACCTTATTAACAGAAGAAAGGAAATGCTGACAGCAATACGGTCGCAAGACTGACCGTGAGAATGCAGGGAATTCACGTGCACATTGAAGAAATCCGGCAGATTAACTTCAAAAAGTTAACGAAAACTTATAATGGTGACATGTTTTGAGGCGTCGCATCGCGAAGGAATGCGGATGAGTTTGTCTGTTTGGTGCAGCCGACGGAAAATTGCGCGTATTCGATTGGGCCAGCCACAAAATACGGTAGCATGACTTCATGGGCTAGTGAAGTCGAATGCATGGAGATCGCTTAGAGATGGATCAGCACCAAAAACAGCTCTATCCTTTATCTTTTTATGAGCCCACAAATGTTTTTTCGAAGTTGAAAGCAACGACGTTTTAAATTTTATATTCTCTTATTCTTTTTCATGGTGAAGTATGATGTGAAATATAGTTTCAAGGATATTGAGATATGAACAAAACTTGGAACTTCAGATGGCTTGAGTGAAAACACGGCTGAAAGAAAGGCAAAGCAAGCGCCTGTGTTGCTTTCATGGGCCCTGTTGTTTTTTCTCACGTGAGGCGTTGTAATATGTAGTTACGGGTTCGAAGCCCATCTGAGGTTCCTAGCATTGATCATGTCTCTGCAACTTTGCCCTTGAAAGCAACCTTTCTTCCGCACCTCGTACATTTAAATCAATGCACATATTCTGCTATGTGATAAAAATTGGAACAACTTTCATAGAAACGAAAGGGGTATCGCAGTTGTGCATGCATGAGCACACGTCTTCCTTGTCTTCTCTTTATTCTTTTAATTTTCAGAATATGTGGTAACTGAGCCAGTTTATGAAGTTGGTTCTTCACGAAGTGTGGATTATTCGGGAAATGAGATAACAGTAACACTTGGCGTTGATTTGCTGCAAAAGATCAGTTTATTGTTTGGTAGGTATCGCTGTGTTTTTCATTACTTAAGTAGTTTACCGAGAACAAGATCCTTTCTTTTTGAGTATTTTCCACCCATAACTTCAACTATTTTTTTAGGTGAAGGAATCATTGTTGAAGAAGAATGTAGTGTACGTTTGCCACTCTGGCTTCTAAAGCAGCTGTATCTTTTTTGGCAAAATAGTGAGTTCTACAAATTATTTAATTATCACTCTTTTTAATCCTGGTGGTTTTTTGCAAAAAGACAATGTATGCCTTCTACTTTCCATTCTATGTATTTCTATATAACCTTGTAATTACTAATAAGTTGTCAGACGCTGTACTTGGTATTTTTTGATTTAGTTGCTTAACGCATGTTCTGGAACTCTCGTAATCAGACTTCAATACTGGTACTAAGTACAATGATACGTTTTGTAGTAAGTCCCAAGGCTGAGGTGTTCTCGTTGTATATTGTTTATTTGCGACATCCGACGTTCCGACGGATGTCGCCTTCTTCAGAGCCTGGAAAGGTTAGGGTGACTGCAATCTACGCAGGCAAACACCACAACCAAAGCAAGGAAAATACTAAACCTAAACCAAGACTTCAATTGCACAAAACTCTCGTGGCAGTCTGGATAAATTTCAAAAATCCGAAGATGAATCGCAGAGAGGAATGAGTCATTTCCAATATCAATGAGTCATTATCATGCATGATCTTACACAGTATTAAAGACTGATATTTTAATGTGAGAAAGGCACATTACACTTTCCTGTGAAAACTGTGCGGTTGATCTTTACGTGAAATGATCAATGGAAGACTCAAAGAAAGCGGTGAGTGTGCTAGAGTAAGCTGTTTTCTACTCACTGCGATTAAAATCTTAGCTTAGTGTTTCCGCCGTTTTGCTTATGGAGATGTTTAGCTAAATAAATCGCAGCCAACTTGGTTGTTCCAAGCTTTGAAAAAGACGGAGTCCGCAGAAACGTCAGATGTTGTGAATAAATATTGTACAATAACAACCTCGTGTGTGTTAGTCAAGGAAATAGCTGTGATATGTGTTGTAAAAAGAATTAGCCCATAGATAACTAAATGGGAGCTTTTTTTCTTGTTGAAGAGAGTGTTCTTAGGTGGAACTTCATTTCCAAGCAATAGAGAAGCGTTGAACGATGCAGAAATAGCTGCAGCTCTTCAAGAGGAAGAGGATGCGATTGCTTCGGCCAGTTTTAAAGCTAGTATTCCTGTGTGTCTTCACATCTGTTACTTTACCATCTTGAGATCTTTTCTTGCATAGGTGGAGGTAGAAGTGGTATAACATTTCTTAGTAGAATACATTTAACATTTTTTTTTGAAACGGAAACACAAGCGTTCTTTTTTTTTTGTTTAATTTAGTGTCTTTACAGAAGGTGATGACCGTATCGCAGAAACTGCAGTTGAAAAACCTCATTCGAGAATTTTCAATGTTTGATTCTCGTTCTGTTGAAGAGATCTTTAAAGATAATATGTTAGTTTAATTTTTCGTACTACTTATGGGATACTTATGAGATTGGAAGACCAGCATCCACCGCCGTCTTGGTACCAAACTGGTCGCATGGTGGCAAATCCTCTTATCCACAAGAGCGGCAACATGGTGGTGATGACCTGGAGCAGACTTTGGCTAGGATGACCTCGGGACTCCAGAGAACCACAATGGTTAAACCAGCAAGACTCCAAAAAATTGGAAATTTTGCTGAAACGGAAACACAAGCGTTCTTTTTTTTTTTGTTTAATTTAGTGTCTTTACAGAAGGTGATGACCATATCGCAGAAACTGCAGTTGAAAAACCTCATTCGAGAATTTTCAATGTTTGATTCTCGTTCTGTTGAAGAGATCTTTAAAGATAATATGTTAGTTTAATTTTTCGTACTACTTATGGGATACTTATGAGATTGGAAGACCAGCATCCACCGCCGTCTTGGTACCAAACTGGTCGCATGGTGGCAAATCTCCTGATCCACAAGAGCGGCAACATGGTGGTGATGACCTGGAGCAGACTTTGGCTAGGATGACCTCGGGACTCCAGAGAACCACAATGGTTAAACCAGCAAGACTCCAAAAAATTGGAAATTTTGCTTGGGCCTGCGCAACCAATGAGGACGGGCCATCCAAGTACCTAAGTAGGTGTTGGATTTTTGTCCGCCAACGGTATATTTTATCCCATAGGTATGATTCTACTGCTACACGCGCTACCCTTCATATCATGTTGAATCCTGAAGCAAATAGTGTGGAGCATTGTCGTAACTCACCAGCAACGACTTCAGATACGGTGTGTCCAAGGTTTAAAACTTTCGACAGTGAATGTTTATTAGTTTGATCGTAGATTCAACAATTTAACATGTTAGTTGTAATATCTAGTATCCGGTTGTTGCATATTAATATGCTCATTTTCATTTTATATTGACAAGAGTTTTGAGAAACATACAATTTTATTTCAAATCCTTTTCGCCATTCTTTTCCGCCAAATCGTTGATTGATATTTAAAGGTTGTACCCGCACAAAAACCCAGCTTTAAGCGTCGGTTTGAAGCAAACCTTCCTGATGCCCAAGAAAAAGCACGTCAATATCAGAAACAAGCTAATGAGTTTGCTGAGAAGAAATTTGCAGAAATGCGAAAAGTTGAGAGGTGAATATGGTCATTATTAGACCCTAGTGAATGCGTTGTTATAAAAAACGAGTGATAGTTGCAGCTGTTATTTGCTAACACCGCATTCCATTGCTGTATTAATACATAATGGGTGTTTGTCGAACTGATTGGTTCCGGCCCAATTGTTTATCGACTTTTTACGGGAACTATAACTTGGCATATATCTTATCATTTCAGATACCTTCAGTGCCGTAACTTGCTGGCAGCGGACTACTTCCGCCAAGTGGTAAGTTATTTTCCCATTATGTTGGTATAGAGAATTCTACTAGCATTCTCTATCTACCTAACTAATACATTCTGTGGATCGATGAAGACCGCGCTGCTACAACGGTAGAAACCCACTGAACCACCTCACCTGTAATTTGTTGTACATACAGTACGAATTTCATTGCATTGTTGTGTAAATAGTATGTATATACGTATAAAGGTTTAATTACCCAAAAAATACCTTAGTGGAAAAATGCATAATTAGCAATAGTCAATGCACCAATGTAACGGCACACAGCACAAGAGTATGGAGAGCGTTTGCGGAAGTGAGTAAGAGTGGAGCATTGTTTTTAAGGTACATGTGAGCAATGAAAGCATTCAACTTGTGTTAACACACAACGCAGTTCCACGAGGATCAACGATAGGATTAATGTATCATCAATGCAAGAGCTAAGGGTTACACTTAATATCATTACGACCTAAGCAAATGAATCTGAAAGGAAAGATCAAGCGAGCGGCGTGCCCAATGGCCAGAACGGGACATGGACGCAAGGCACGTAAGCGGCGTTGTACCAGCGCGGTCTCCATAGATCCATAGAATGTATTGGTTAGGTAGATATAGCTGGTCCCATTTATTTGTTTTTTTTCTCTTTTCGCACTTGCATAGGTTTTTTTCCTCTTTTTTAAGGCACGAGAACATTCTCTTCGTGAAAAGAATCTTCGTAAGCAGGCCGGTGATATTATCATAAAAGCAAATGAAGATTCTACCGTACTTGACCTTCATCTTCTTAGCCAGAAGGACGCTATTATGTTGCTAAAAGAGCGTCTTTCCGCGCTTGATCGTGAGTTGCTTTAATGTAATTGTGTAGAACTTTAATGTGTTCGTGTCTAAATTTGTTTCAAAATCATTTTTTGAGGTCCCGTTTCCATGAGGCATGGTCGGTCTAGTCAGCGTCTCCATGTCATTACGGGTTACGGTAGAAGTACTGGTGGAAGATCTGTGATAAAACCAGCAGTCGAATTCTACCTGAAAAGGAAAGGATATATGTAAGTGCAAAATAGCTTCTTTAAAAATATTTTTGAGGCGGACCAATAGATCTATTTCCAGCTTTTCATTTGCAAATATGGGTGAAGTTGTGGTTCAATGCAAATAGCGCATTCTATCTGTTCTTCGAAAGCTGATTCACAAATTATACATTAGAATTTGTGCAGGGAGTCCTAGACACTGTTTGTTTAGCAAGATAGGTATGACAAGGCCTTTCTGTGTATTTCTGAGTCTTCACTGCAAATTTGTGATTTGTTATTGTTCTTTGAATACACAACTCTGTCCCTTTCTTTCGTTGATTTTTGAGTGTTTTTGAACGTGCCTGTTTATTCGTTGTTGAATAGCCTCCCATCATCAAAAATTTATCCTGTGAGAATGAGGCTTTTTTTACCTCAGTTTAAGAGTTCTCGGATTTCGGGTTTGTCGATATCAATGCACTTAGCTTTCTTCTTTTTTATATGTATGAGATTTCTCTTTGAACGTGCATATTAATCATAAGACTACTGCAGATAGATGGTTAACTTTAGCCAATAGGAAGATCCGTAGTTTTTCTTTTACTGTAGTTAAATGTTTCCTATACACACAATTGTATTTACTTGGGAACACTATTAAAATGTTTTGTTATGTTACCATGCGGTTGTGATCTAGTCTGAAGTTTGCCGGCACCTTATGTTTCGCATCACCACGTCATCTGTTTTGTGACGTGGTACATTGGTCATCAGATGTTAGTATTCATTTACTTAGATAGGGACTATTAGTGAAATGGGAAGGTTCTTAGTCGTTATATAGAGAGATTAGAATGAAAGCCAAATGACCCATCATAGAACAGCGAAATTCCAAGTGTTATGGTTGAATAGTTGCATGTCAGTGTACGGTTTGCACATGGACTGAATTCAATACTTACGATTGTCCTCTTCCCTCTCATGAGGGAGCATAGTTCTGTGTCTCTAACTACGATGCACAACTAGTGCATCATATATAGGCAGAGTTGCAAAGTCCAGAAGTACGACATTCATCTTCTGTTCTACTAAAACCAGCAGAAATGACGTTATATTAAAACTGTAGTGCGACTCATTCCTTACAAGCCAGTGGAGGCCTATGGGCAACACTGGTACGTGACGAGACAGTTGGGATGTTTACTGATGCCTAGTAGTAAACTTGAACTCTAAAACTTGAGGAACGAACAGGCTATTTCCCTCTCCGGGAACTAACGCAATCACCACCACACCATAGGAATCTTTCGTTTCGCATGTCTCTTAACTAGTTTTCTATCTACCAGTGCCATCAGCAATCACCCGTTAGGGGGATTGATCTTTAGAGCCCAAATCGGCAATGAACCCAGTTAAGCTGGAACTGTAGTTGTAATCACTCACCGTTTTGTTCTTTATAAGTCTTCCAATTATTTGGTGGTGACCAGCCGCAGAGTCTTACATGGGCGAGGAATGTGCCTGGCTCAGGTCAAAAAATAAGTTCGAGATTTGGCATTGTGTAGGGTTTTTTTGTTGCACACTGACTCATCCTATAATGGTTTTTCCTTTACCATTTCGTTGCTGATCGTGTTGACTCATTAGCAGCCCTATCCTTGCACAATCATCAACTGAAAACAACGGATCTGAAGCATTCAGTAACCGAAGGAGGTGATATGCAACGAAAACTGCACAAGTTTGCTATTGAAGTTCTCAGTTACAGAATAGAATAGGTCAATGAGGGTGAAAACAGGATCGGAAAGCTCTAAAAAGAAGACCGAGACGAGAATGGAAATCGTTTCTAGACGACAATCACATGACATCCTTCTCACGAACACTTCCTTTTCGACGTAGCATGCTCGGTGAACATACTAATCACACGGCACAACCAGCCACACTCTAAGGAACAAGAGATGGCCTATATTTTTTTTTTACATATGGCCCATCACCACATCTATTGTGATCTCAGCAATTCTTGCATTTGATTCGTTTTCTTCGCACTCATTGTTCACAAAGGTCTTCCCACTTCCCATGTTGTTTCAGTTGCTGCTTGAGGAATTTGTTTTCTTTATGAATGTCGTAGACAGCTGGTCAAGCCGATTCTCTTTGCAGTCATGAAAGTAACCGAGCTAAGACGTTCGTTCCTAAATAGATTGGAACGTTGGGAGGAAGTCGGACCATTATACTGCTTCCTGATGAACTGCATCATTAACCACTGCGCGACTCCATTCTTCCATATGACCCATATATCTATTTGGATCTGTGCTGACTCCAGCATATTTTCTATTTGTTTCTATACCTCGCAATCGTCGTCCATGGTGCGGTTTTATTCGAGCATGGTGGCGCGTGCGAGTCTCGTACCCTGATCTGCAGCTACGAGTACAGCTGTATGTGCTTAATTATGAACACCTAACGTGTAAGAGATGGTCATTCTAGAGCACGCTTGCATTTTGGTGGAGTCCACTCTAAAATCCGTTCCATCCATCTGTCGTCTGTTCTTCTCATTCTGTGTTCTCTTTGGTCTCCAAGATGGCCCATATAGCGCAGAAAATACCATCGTGAAGAAATCCCAGAATTTCCTCGAATACAATGTCCCGTAATGCTGAACACCATATTAGAACAAACTTGGTTACTCATTTTGTCACAGGGCCTCTTCATGAGTCGTTAAACTGGTGTGTGCTAGAGTTCTTTCTCTTGTCCTCACATTCAAAAGGCTCAAAAGAATAGACGCATCGTTTGCGCCCTGCGGACGAACTATAATGGATCCGAGATCTAAAGCATAAAACTTTTCAAAAAATGGGCATTTTGCACATTTATAGGGACATACATCTCTATGCGTGTGGCGCAGTGGCTGGAGGCGCCACTGCGACAGACACGTGGCACCGATCCCCGCGCCCATGGCCCACCAAGCCTTTCATCCTACCGAAATCGGAAAATTGGTACCAGACTTGTCTGAGAGGATAGCAGCACTGGCTCGATACATCGGTAGGCCACCGCGAGTCATTGTAACGGCCAGACATGCATTCAATCACCGCCAACGATACTTGATGAAGGCGAATGCATAGCGTATCCCTCAGGAATTGATCAACGCCGAGAGCTTTATCCTTTATCCTTCTTACAACTGCACAGTTAGTTCCTAGCTTTGATCTCACATGTGTTTTTTTATTTATTCTATTTACATTTATTCATAATCAGAAGGATTTGAATTCTAGGCAAGTTCTACACTGTTAATAGGAAAGAAGAAACTTGGGTCAATGAAATAATAGAGGTAAATGTTTTTAACATACTCATAACTACGCTTAATTTTTTTCTGTGACTTGCATGCATCGAACTCAATGCGTGCAGTCTGTGATGATATCATATATAAACATCTAAGCATCCCTCATCAGCAACAGTCTTCTGCACTACCTGCATTGGTATGAAGGTTGTCGTCTCATGAATGGTAGAGACAAGGAAATTCGCGCTAATTTTTCGCACATTGTAATAACTAATGTAAAAACTGCAGAAATAAATTTATAGTATAGCCATCAGTTCCATAGAAAGGAAAGGAAAGATTTTGCACGAAGACAAATACTCGGATAGAAAATTTAGGTGGTGAATGTGATGTGACCTGCAGAATGCGAATGCTGCATTCCTATGACCACCTCCAGATTGTTGGGTTCTCTCTCTCTTTCTTTCTTTCTTTCTTTCTTTCTTTCTTTCTTTCTTTCTTTCTTTCTTTCTTTCTTTCTTTATTTCTTTCTCAGGCGAAAAGTAACACAAAGGACACGAAAGAAAGAAAAAAATGTAAAGAGAATAGTAGACAAATTTGTAGGCATCCCTCAGTTACCATGGACAAGAGAAAAAGAAATTGATGTAGAACCATGAGGCAGAACACGGAACCTTTCCAGTGAACTCCATTCTTACTCATTCCTTAGCTTGTATGGGGGTGAAAGCTTGCAGAATATGTGTGTCAAGCACTGGATCAAAACACAAGTGAGTTCAGCAGCAAATCAAGAATTTAAACAAAACTCAGCGGTATTTCGAAAATCGACTTTGTTTTAACCTCAGTGTGACTAATAAATAAGTGCTCTTTAATTGGTCAGCTAACATGAGGTTGACGGAACCTCCTCAGAGAGCTTGGCGGTTGATGTGCTGACCGCGGCAGAATACGTTCTATGACCACTCCGAGATGGTTGGACGCGCACTCTCGCTCTCTCCCACGCGGCACTCCCACTCGCTCTTCCACTCTCTCCAAGTCGCTCTATAAATCGGTCGGCCATCCGCATCCCACTCTGTCATTTGCAGCAAACGCAATGTCCCAGATGTTTCACTATCTACTAATACTAGTCGTCTCGCAAGGTGAGTATCGTTCCACTGCACATTCGAGCTTTCCTCCTTGTTCTGGTCTCACGCTCATTCTCTTCATTAGTTACTACACACTTTCTTAAGTATTCTTCGTTTTTTCACGGACTACGTTATATAACACAAATATGTCCTTAAGATGTTGTTTGTTGTTTTTTCCAGCAATGTTTATCTTTTAGTGCACGTTAAATAACTCGTTAGTTAAGTGGACTACAAATGGTCTTTTCAAGAACGGAGCTGTAAACGTTAAATGAGAAAATCCTGCTCATGGTCTTAAACTTAGGGTTTGAAATTTGTGTATTTTACTTAACTGGTCGTTAGCTTGATACCGTATAGGATTTTATCAAGTTGGTCAATTGGTGGTCGGTCATATACTACCATCCGTAGTGTCATAATTCCTTCGGGCCATGAAGGAGGCCCCATATCGATTGTCCAGTCCAGACGGCGATATCGGCACTGTCTATTCCAGACGGGACTTGAGCCAGATCAGCCCAGCGGAAGTCAGTGAATAGCCGGATGGAAACTCTTTTGTTGGAAGAGCATATGAAGAAATATTGATGAATACAACAGTAGGTAGATAGTCACTCTTTTCGAGATCAGGAATGACGACTGTTCTTATCCATTAGTCGATGTCGCATCGCAAGATCCCTTAGATATTTTCAAGCTCTCATGTTTTCATTGATCGTATTTTGTTCATCCCTGGGCTTTCTGTGAGTTTAGTAAAATTTCAAATTTCTCGCTATCGTAGCTCATCCAACTATAAAGCAGGTCCACGACAACAGTTTGTTTTTGCTTGCTAAAAGGAAAAAAGGACTTTTCTCTGGAGTCATGTTGCACTTTTGATGGATTACTTTCGCTCTATTGCCCATCTCAGATCATGAGTGTAGTTTATTCTCTTGTTTTAGGCTTTTGGGCTGGGGTTTTCCGTGAATGAATGCTGTGATTTCTTCTGAATGCGAAGTGAGGTCTGACTAGTGCTAGAGATGAGGATTGAAAACGATCCTTTAGCATAACCGTTGCCGTTACTCATAGAGCTCACTTCAGTTATGTCTGCGTATGCTCATCGTAATGCTACGGTAATCCTACTAGTTTTATCGAACATCATCGATGAATCATGAAAGAGTTTCTCTGGACCTGTTCGGCGTGAAAAACTCACCGGCAATCGTTCATATGATCCGGTTAGAGGTTCAAATATTCTCAAAACAAATCACTCCTCGAATTTTCCAAAAGTGATTCTTTCTCAATTGCGAAAAAAATTGTTGAGGCATCGCTTTTGGTTGTTTTTCTAGAAGAGGTTAGATGAGCATTTTAGTATATTTTTTAATTAAAGCCAAGAAAGGGCACTGTTTAGTGATGTTGTCGATCACAAAGCAGAGGCACTAGTTCGATTCCTTCCCACACACTTTTCCAATCCACACGGAAACGCGTTAGCCCGACTCTCACCAAGATTGCTAGGAAAATCGACTTGAGCCAGCATTCTACGATATTCATTTTAAAAAAAAAGCTGAAATCCTCAAGCAGCCGCTGGAACAACATGCGATGTCGACATTTAGTCATATTTGTTTAAAGTTCGTTTATTTAAAATTATTATGTTAATAAAGGGTAAGAGATAAAGATTTCGGCGTTGATCAATTCCTGAGGGATGCGGTATGCATTCGACTTCATTAAGCATCGTTTGGAGGTGATTGAATATCTGGATTTTTACAATGACTTGCGGTGGCCTATCGATGTGTCGAGCTAGTGTTGCTATCCTCTTAGACAAGTCTGCTATCAATCTGCCACCGCGAAGAAATAGAAGGCTTAGTGCGAAATGGGCACGGGGATCGATTCTACGTGTTTGTTGCAGGGCGCCTCCAACCACTGCGCCACACGCGCTCTCTATTTTGTTATTAATTATCTTTAAACCAACATATCTATTAAATGTGGATTTTATTGGTTCTTATGCTTTTAGATAGATGTAGATTTTAAGTATCACCTGTATCACCTGTAGTCCCGTTGATCGTCGAGTGACTCTAGCGGGCGCCAGTAAATCCTCCATTTTTCCCTATCGCGTTCAAGAGTAGCCCAGTGGGTTCTCCTCGCTCTAGGGACTCGTCGAGCATCATATCTCTCTTCTAGGCTCTTCGTGAGGAATTCTAACCATCGAGTCGGTGGTCTTCCTGCAGTACGTTTGACATCCCGAGGAATCCAGTCACTAACAGCCCTTGTCCATCGGTTATCATTCATACGCATTATGTGTCCGGCCCACCTTATCTTCGACTGTTTGGCGTATAGAACGGGATCTTTGATTTTAGATCGTTGACGTAGGTAGGAGCTTCGGATCCCATCCCTTACTTGTGTGAAACGGGTGTGAGATTTAGTAGAAGACCAATCTTTCCACACGATTTTATCGAAGTCGGCAAGCATTCGTTCTGCTTGGCTAATGTCTGGTGTTATAAGAACGATATCATCAGCAAAGCGAAGGTGATGTATCTGCCGACCATCGATTTTCACTCCCATATTATCCCATTCCAATCTTCGCATGACGTTCTGGAGGGTGGCTGTAAATAATTTTGGCGAGATTGTATCGCCTTGCCTAACTCCAGCCTCTGCAGCTTCGACCATTACTGCTGCTCTTCTCTCTTTAAGATCGTCTTTTATCGCCTGTTTGCACTGTTTCGCAAGCTCGGACGTTAGTTCGCGGCTGCCCGCAGCTCGTACGATTCCACGCTGGCCTATTAGCTCGAGAGTTTCTTGAGACAGACGTCTCTTGGTGACCTTCGAGCTCTCAGCTTTCATGGCCCTAACGTGAAGATGCTCAGTGAGCCGGTCATATTCCTCGTCGATGTTGTCGACAACGGCATCTTCCCAACAGCCGACAAATGAGTTGAATAAGTCCTAGTTTACGATGGTTCTGGGACTTCGGTTTTTGAATTTAGCGGCTTTTTCTCCTTTCCATGAGAAATACAATCTTCCACGAAGGAGACGGTGGTCTGATCACGTGTAAAATTTTAGGACAACAGCGACATCGGTTAGGCAAAACTTCCTATCTACTATGATGTGGTCTATTTCGTTATGGTACTCTCCATTGGGAGATTTCCACGTCCATCGTTGACGGTGAGGCTTCTGGAATTGCGAGTTACCATGGATGGTTTTGGTTCCTATCCGCCACCTGTGGACGCGCCACGTAGCCTTGTGACTAACCGGCTCGAGATCCCTCATATGAAGGAGATCCGTAGAGATTTTAAGTAGCCTTTAATATTTACGCGCTGACGTGATCTCTATAGGAGTCACGAGGTGTGAAAATAATGGCCGGTTTCAACTTTAAATCAAGAAGTCTCATCTCTTAGTGAATTTTATTGATTTCGATAAGGACTATAAGAATCTACAAGTGTTTGCATACATGATAAAATTTCTCTTAATTGACTACGATGAAACTCGGATTTGCTGGAACCCCAGACATGTATTTATCGCACTTTATTTCTTCAAAGCTCGTATTTCGTATACGTAGCCTAATGAACAAGCGGATTTCGTCCACTTTGACGCGATTGGGTTTGGTTAGGGCTGTATCTGGCGCTCTTCCTTTGGGAGTTTGAAAAATTATATTTGTTCCTTGATTGTCCTATTTATAAAGACACTATATGGAAGTTATATATTGTCATTAATAATGTAAATCATAGCTTCTCCTATAAATCTGTAAAGTTCTAAACTCCGGAGATATGCTGGCAATGGAGAAGTTATCGTCACTTATGGAACCAGCTTCGTCGCGAGAGAGTTAAGTGCGTTCTTTACCGCCTCAATTGAAGCTTATCAAAAAGGAATTTGCCTTAGTCACATACGTTGGGTTATTGGTACTTTCAAGCTCATTATAGTCTCAACAAAAATTTTGCTGTATTCTGAGAGTGCAGGACAGGTTATTGGGACTTGTCGAAGTGCTGCGCATACAACCAGTTTCTCGATCCAGCAACTACTTGGATACACAGATGACCTGTCTTCATTGATGAAGCGAGCTTTAGCGTAATTTGCATTCCTCGGAAATTTGCTAGCCTAGCCAGTGCGGTTCTTTGGAGTCTCGAGGTCAGCCTTGCCGAAGTCTTCCTCAGGTGGTCACCACTCCCACTCAGTCGCTGCCTTTGTGCATCAGAGGAGTGTATGCCAGTATATGACTAATTTAGTACCAGGGCAGTGGTGATTCCTGGTATTAGTTTACTACTAGTTGTCCTTCCGCTTGGCAACGTCGGACTCCTTCTCAGCTTGTGGGGTATTGCTGGGAGGATGAGCTCCCGCTCTACATCGCAGTCCGACACCCAGAACATTTCTCACTACGATGAAGCGGCAAATCGTAGCAAATGTAAAAAAGAAACAAAATTCAAAAGACTCACTCATCCTGGATCAGTGAGGAATTCGAGGTTGTTCAACTGGTGGCATGTTTATCAACAAACAATAAATGAATTAATCACTTGGTTATTGAGATAGCAATATAGCCGGAAATGTTATCTCGTATTGGGATATTTCTTTAGCGAATGCTTCGAATTGGGACGTATGGCTATCTGTGAAATATGCAGTACTTACGTTTTATTTCTTTCACGTGCTATTTTTCTTAACGCGCTAGTGTTTGAATGCGTATACCTGTCGGCAGCGATGAAAGGAGCGTTGTGAACAACTTTTTTTTTTTTTACGAGGAGACTGGTTTGGATCTTTTTATTCTGAGACCAGATTCGTTTTTTGCAAGCATCAATTGGCATTCGTGGAAACCACTCCATGTGAGACGAAGTAGGATTGTGAAATAGAAACCTTTATTAGGTTTTTATCCCTGTGCGAATGCGTGATGAAGTTTTGAGGGAAGAAGGGAGAAACCCCATCTTTCAAAGAAGAATACATTCCCTCGAAACCCATTCTTTAAAAAAAAAAAATGCATTCCCGCGGAACTCCTTTCAAAAACAAAAAAAATGCTTTCCCGCGTCAATCGCTTTTCATCCTTATTTTCGTCGTTGGAATTTCGCGAAGAAAAAGAAATGATGCCTTTCATTTTGTTTGTACTACAGTGAGATCTACTTCCTGTAGTTCTACGGCATTCCAGCCTAATCTGGATTCCATCGAAGATTTTTTATTAGACGCTCGAGGATGTTCACTGCAGTGCCCATCATGTATTATGGTATTGTGGTATTTAGAGCTTCATATGAATTGGACGTTTAAATTTTGAATCGGATCTATTCTCTTCCTCATGCCGATCTCAAATGATCAACTCATTCTCTCGTCTTGTCCTCTTTTTTGATGTGTTATTTACCTTATGTTAACGATGTGGGATCACTCTGTGCTTAAAGTTCTTTTACTTTAC
Organism: Angiostrongylus cantonensis; assembly: GCA_009735665.1. Classification (NCBI taxonomy): domain Eukaryota; kingdom Metazoa; phylum Nematoda; class Chromadorea; order Rhabditida; family Metastrongylidae; genus Angiostrongylus; species Angiostrongylus cantonensis. The sequence continues at coordinate 1,488,511 of MQTX01000104.1, forward strand.
GTAAGGGACGCGCTTTCTACTCTATATTTCTAAAATGTTCTATCAGCAAACGACTTTCGATAGCGTATTAGCTCGTAATATGGTGTCCAGTTTTTTCCGGGTTTGTCGAAGGTGAGGATTAAAGAGAACTGGAATAATGATGGTCACTGACTCACTAAAACTATGGTATTCATTGTCGTTGAGGCTTCCGACGCCCAGTTGTCGTTAATGCAGGTGTCCTTCCATAACCACCATACCTTAATAGTAGGAAACTCGAAGGCAGTCTTATAAAAGAGACTTTGCTGAAGGACTTGTCAGCACTTCTGAATACCACTACTCCCTGTTGTCTGACTACAGCTCTTGTTTTTGACCAATAGCTGCCTGGTTTTAGTTTCCTCACGATTGCTTCCATGTTTGGATGACTGTATATGCGAGGAGGCAGAGGATCATCCACTTATTCGCTGTGAGAATGGCGATCGTGAAAGGATCGAGATTCCCAGTAAAGTAATGCCTGGCTATCAATACCTAGGTTTGTTACCTTTGTTATTCCTTTATTTCTTATATTTTCAATCAATTACTTGGTATAACCACAACGATGCTGAGATATTTGCAAAACTCCGGAGCGCAGGTGTTTGCGGAAGGGGATCGAGCCTGCTATTACTCTTTCCGGGGGTTAGCGTGTTCGCCACCACACCGTGCGTGTTCTTCCTTTCGCTTTTCCCTCAGCTTTGCTTGTTCATTTATTTATTTTTTGCATTTTAATTGTTTGGTGGGTCATTTATTTTGTTTATTTTATGTAGAACTTCCACTAGAACTTTTACTATCAAACATAAAGATGGTGTGAGTGAAGTTACAACAATAACTGGCTTGTATTGGAATTATTATGTACTGTAGTTTGAATGAAAAATGTTATTGACTGGATGTGCAGAGCAATAAGCGAAGTAATTCTTTTTTTTCCTTCACTAGCTGTGATGGCTAACGGCTAACACCTGATTTTTAGGAATGAGATGCTTATAACAGTTCCCAGTATCGACTTTCTATTAACCTCGGCATTGGAATATGAATGCATAGTTTTCTTGTTCAGCAATCGCGAGGTTGTCAAACAGCATACATTTACTTCCATAGAAAAACACACTATACAATACAATACGACAGTAGCTGACGTTTCGGCAGAATCGCCTTCTTCAGAGCCTGGAAGGGTATACTGATATACAATTTATTATGTGAGTTTTTCGAGAAGCTGTTGGCCAAACACTTCAATAACACTTACAAAAAGACGAAAAACTCTACGGCAATTATATGATCAACAGCTTCTCGAAAAACTCACCGCTTTTTTACATCACTTCCAGTGAGGAAGGTTAGAACAGCTGATTATAGTCGCATATGGTTGATGATTGCGCCACCCCACATCAGAAATTGACCCAAAGATACGGGGCCAGGTCGCGTGTGACTCTGGGCATTCCTCCTTGTTATTCATTGCGGGATTTTTGGCATTTATCTAAAAAGCCTATAGAAGTTTGCGCGTTGGTGTCTTAGTTTCCTGTGCGAGGATATTGACTTTAACTTCAAACTCGTTTCCGCTATGCTTTTGTATCCTATGCGTGCCTAGTGGGTGGAAACATCGAGAGACTCCATCACGTACGCGTTGTTAGGAGACGCGTTACGTAGACGTTCAAGGAACATTTGGGTGTTCGTGAGGTGGGCAGGAATGTGGTTAAGCAACTGGGTTAGTATTAGGCTTAAGAACCATGCTATTATATCGGTTGGCCCGTCTACAGAGCTGATAATGGGTCTAATAATGGGTCTTTAGGAGAGTGGATTGGTAGACGCAAGATCAGCAGCTAATATTAACTTATGTGTTTTAATAAGTAAGTATAAAACGGGACATGTTGGTCGATCTATTTTAAAATGCGAAATAATGGATGGTTTTAAGCCCGCCGCCTTTGCTATTGTGACCCACTCATTATTAAGTTTCCGGTATTGTGTTTTGTATTCCTTTTCAGACGATGGCCGATAAAGGGTGAAATCACTAAGATGTTCCTCCGTTATCTTAACATCTAACTGTCGAGGAATAACTACGAACTCTCCTCCTTTATCACTAACTGATAGTCTAATGATCTTTGAATTTATTAATATCGCGATGGTGGGGAAGGATTTTGAGAACATCGTCCGAAAACATGCGAAACTTTGTATCATTTTCGACATTGGTGTCCTTCTGTCTGAAGAACGCTCTGGAGAAAGGAGATGGTGGTAATAGCGCCGTTTCTTCGTTTTCATTTTTATTCAGTGCTTCTTTTTTGGCCTTATAGCGGAGTCGATCTTGAAGTTCATACAAGTTGCATGAGATGCTTATTCAAATTTTTTCTATCCATGCAATAAGATCATAGGGGTTTTTGTGTTTGTTAGACTCACGTTTTGACGTTGTTTCATTCTCCGGATCATCCCGCGATTTTAAACCGGGTTAAGTTAGCGGTTCAAGTTTTCTAGGCGACATGCGAAAAACTGGAAAGAGGAATGACTTCCGAGGAATATGCCTATTCAAAATCTCTTGATTGGCAGTACAAGGGGCTGTCCACCGTATTGCCAAATGATTCCGAGATTCATTTAAAAGCTTGCATTGGTCTTCATTTATAAAAGATCTTGCTAGTTAAAGCAAAAGTCAATATGAGTCAACTAATTACTTAAATAATTCGCCCTTTTCTTGATTAGAACACACGAAGTTGTTACTTCACTACTTATCTATCGACATACGTCAACTTTTCGGCGAGTTTCGCTTCCTTTAGAGCCAGGGAAGGTTATGAATTTAACTTCAACCTGGTAAGCCAAATGCCTCTACAACTTCAACAGGGATACTTACGTGGATGGCCCGTCCTAACTAGTTGTGCGCGTCCCAGCATAATCTCCTTTTTTTTCGGATTTTCGATGGTTTAGCCATTATGGTTTTTTGGAATCTAGAGGACAGGCAAGCCAGGCCAAAGTCTGCCTCAGGTCGTGACCACCATAAACAGTCGCCACCCTTGTGGATCAGAGGGTGTTTGGCCACCATACGACTAGTTTGATACCAGGAAGATGGTAGATCCTGGTATTGGTTTACCCTGAGCTGGGCTTCTTATTCTAAACGCCGGAACTTGAACAAGGAAGCCACAATGATTAGATTTTCATTCGCATTGGGAACAAAACAGGTTCTTCACACACTCACCGTTTTTATGTGCATTTCACTGAGTATTCCACTTGGAAAATAACCGCATAAGTTCATATGAATAGGTAATGTGCTCCTCCTACGTAGAAATACCAATGTGAGAAATTGTGTGAGATCATGCATGGATACCGTGGCATTCCTCTCTCGGTTAATTTTTGGATTCTTGGAATCTATCCGGAATGATTCGAAGGTTTAATGCGCTAACATTTTAAATTCCTGTGCGAGGGTGGTCACTTCTACTTCAAATTCTTTTCCGTTATGTATTTATGCGCGCTTAACAATTTGTTTAACTTTACCTTACTGTCTAAGTGTTCTTTTACAAGGACGCAGAGTGATCGACCCATTTCGCCAATATATTCGTCGCCACACACTTTGCAAGAGATCATGTGGAGATCCGAACTCATGCAATTACCGTCTCTACCGTTAAGGCAAATTATGCGATTTTGCGCTATGCATAAATGGTTATACAATCGGTTGCGAACTAGCAGGCGTTTGAGAGTGTTCGGTTGTGCTCCAATAACTGCTATAGATTTCTCAAAATCGGCCGTTTTAAGACATCGTTTCATAGTTGCGCTTATTTCATTGGAAATGAAGGGCATAATAAACGGGACCTTGTTATCGTTAGACATACCATTACTTTTCAGAGTGGTTTTCCCTATACACCTGTCTCGAAAGGTGGCAGTGTCGTAGCCACATGAAATGATTATATACGGCTGGCGGCGCCTGTTCAGGGGTCCTTCCTTTTCCTCTCGTCCTGCACACTTGTGGCTTTTCAAAATGCGATTTTCACAAACGCCTTTTTTATGTGTGAAGCACGTGAGGAAAGGTAATCAACCAGTATGCTGTTGTTTCTTGGCATTTTGTACCATTTCGTATCATAGCAGTTTTCGAATAGGTTAATTTTTGAGCGTCCAGAAACAGAAGCCAGTTTTCCTTCCGTTTCTGTCGATTGAACTTAATGTACTCTGACTTTTCATTCAACTCAAAACATTTGTCCATCTCCGCTTCTGTGGAGCAGATAATAAAACAGATCATCTATACATCTACAGATTAATGGCCAAAGATCGATCAATGGAACTTCTGTTATGAAGATAAGTGCAATGGCAAGGTTTCGTGGCAGTCGCTGTTCCATTGCTAAACCTCTGAATCGTATGAACTATTTCTTAGACCATCCGAAGAGTGAGCAGTTTAGATACTGTTTTAGGAGAACCATGGCTGGTGAATTGACAAGTTGTAAATGTTTGTTGCTTCTTCGTGTTGTATAAGGAGTTTGAAGATGGCTTTCATAGCGGATTCATTCGATACAATTCTATAAAGAGCGGTGACGTCGAAAGACTCCATGATATACGCCCTGTTAGGACGGGCGTTACGTAGACCAATCGGGAACATTTGGGTATTCGTGAGATGGGCCGGAGTATGTTTCAGCAAGTGGGTGAGAACTAGGTTTATAAACCAATCCATTCTATCCAATGACCCATCTACACAACTGATGATAGGTCTGACTACAAACGCTGAAAGGCCTGTAGATCATCGTTGGGCCTGAGACGCGTGGATAGATCATATGTGTATTGCAGGGCGGCTCTGACCACTGCGCTACATGCGCCCGTTCGCGTGCTAAAAAAAACAACGGGTGGAAAAAAGATTGAAGTGGAAGTTTTTTTAAACAGCCTGTTACGAGAAATTGGTGTAGGATGCCAGTTAGTTCGTTCATCTGTGTTATCATCTAGGCACAACGAAAAATTTTGTAATTTTCAACGGGAAAGATGGTGATTCCTTGCGTTCAGGTATGGTGTACCTGATCCCTTGTAAGGAAGCGTGTGGGGACGAACATATTGTCGAAATTGGTAGACCATTCTGTGTCAAAATGAAGGAACATTTGCACTCTCACAGACTAATGAAGGGGTTGATAACGCAGTGGTACTGATGCTTCTCATCACGAGGAACCGACTTAGGTTTAGATAAAATTAGACGAGATATTTCAGTGGATGTGCATGTGATACAGAGACGTCACGGAAACGGTTTTGACATATGAGTGATCACGCTGGCACAGATGTCTAAACTTCGGCGCGTAAAAGTTTCGAAGCGTTCTGGAAAAAGTCCAAGATTCCAAAAATGAACCGCAAGGAAGAATGGTTCGTTATCTCGCGTGATCTTACACACACATTCAGAATGATATTTTAACGTGAGAGAAGCGCATTACCGATTACTATGAATATGTGCGGTTGGTCACTACGTGGTATAATCAATGAAGGATTCATACAAAACAATGAGTTTGTGACGATACTGTTTTGTTTCCAATGCGATTGAAATGTGGATGTCGTGGTTTTTTTTTTGTTGAGGTCATGGATAGAGGCGTTTGGCCGACTAGGGTATAATTAACTTGATCTATCCAGACTCTAAAGAAAATAAAATCCGTCGAAGCGGCAGCATTTGTAGATTAGTGTGCGCTTATCAAAAAAGCAGCGATTTGTCAATCAGTGCCGAGGTTAATAAAAAGTCGGTCTCGAGTATCACGATACTAATTAGTAATAAAGGGGTTGGTCACGCAGTGGTACTGATGCTGTTCGTCACGAGAACAGTGTTGGTTCGACCCCTAACCCGGTCAGTTTGACTCCTCTCTCTCTCCAGAGTGGGGAATTTTCTACTAAATTTGGATAAACAGAAGCGGTAGTGCTTTTGATAGTTATGATTTCCTGAAGGGTGTACCATATGTTCAATTTCTTCAAACATCCTTAGAGGTGCTTGGATGCGTATCTGGCCTATGCAATGATTTGTGTTAGCTGGTCTATCTAACAACTCGTTCCTGCTTTCTCTCTGGACAAGCCTGTTACTATTTATTGACCCCAGAGGGATGTAAAGTTTGGTAAGTCAACCAACCCTCGCGTGTGCATTGCAAGGTAGCTCTAATTACTGCGCTACACGTTCCTGCAGTAATAATAATGTTAGTGAAAAAGAGTCAAAGCTTTCGGCATTGATCAATGCTTGAACGTTGCGCCATGCATTCGATCTCATCAGGCATCGTTTGAGGTGAATGAATACATATATAGCACATACAATGACTCGCAGTGGGCGATCGATGTATACAACCGGTGATGCTATCCTCCGAGACAGATCTGACACCAGTTTGTCGACGCAGGAAGGATGCAAAGCTTAGTGAGCCTGTAGTACTGGATCGAACCCATGTCTATTGAAGGCATAATGATGGTTATCAATATTATTATTAGGTGATAATTGAAAAAATAGCGGTAGTATTAAGTCGCTGCAATGTTTTAACGCCTCATGGTAGCTAAAGAGTTTTCTCGGGGATCAAAGCATGATCGTACGGGGGGTTCGTACACCTATGCGGGTTTCCCGAGGTGACGAGTTTGACATCTCAATACGCTAGCTCATTTAATAGTAAATTAGTGCCACGAATCTTTGCCATTAATTATTTAGGACAATTATTAATAAACACTAACGATAAGGCATAGCGATGACGACGATCGTAATGGTGTAATACTGAAACTCAGCAGAGATACACTGTCTTATTTTGTGTGTTTGCAGCATTCACATGTAACGATCTTCGTGAACTACCACATGTCGCACTTCTGAAAGCAGCATTTCCAGATATTCAGGTCTTCATATTTTCTGTTTCTTATGTTTCTTTTGTTATTATTCCAATGGTAGCCTCATCGTGGGTCGGAGATGTTTCTGGGTGTCGGGCTGCGATGTACAGAGGGAGATTCATCTCCCAGCCAGACTCTCTCAAGCTGAGAAGGAGTCCGGCGTTTCCACCAGGAAGCCCAGCTGAGTAAATCAATGCAATGATCAACCACCGACCTGGTATCAAACTAGTCGCATGGTGGCGAATCTCCCTCTGATCCACGAAGGCGGCGACTGCCTGTGGTGTTGATAACCTGAGGGAAGCTTTGGCCATGGGCTTCAGGGAAACACGATAGCTAAACCAGCAAAACTCCGAAAAATGGAGATTTTGCTGGGTCCCGCACAACTGGGTGAGGACGGGTCGTCCAACTAGCCAACTATGTTTCTTTTGTTATTAGCGTCGTTAAATACTGCCACTTTTCCAACAGCTTTCTTTTGCACTTACTTTGTCACAAAACTAATTTCTTTGGACGTGGATTTTTTAAATTTAGCGCACAAAGTATGGTTTTCATGTGTTTTATTAAGGCCGTTTGAATATATTCTGTTAGCCGACATCATTTTTTCCGAATCATTTGGTTTGCGCACTTTTCTACAAATTTACAACAATCGTTCTGCATTGAATGGACAGTGTTTTCAACCATTTAATCGTCAAAGATGAAAAGAGTTTCAAAAAACTCTACGCTTTGTTCCAGGGCATCGATATCCAGGGAAATCCTCTGTTCAACTGTTCCAGCTTAGGAAGCATCAGGCAGGAGATCGCTATTCTAACCGACTGTGATGCAGAAACGACGCCTATTGCGTGCAATGTCGTGGACGAAGTGAATGAACTGCTTTTTGTGCTTTTTGATGTCTATGTGTTTCTCCTTACTCCTTTTTCAGGATTGTGACTGGAAATGTAGAACACTGAATAAGCTTCGTGAGCTGTGGAAGAAGCTTAAGAAGACTTTTCTTTCGCGTATGAAAGAATGGGGAGCAGAAGAGGTTAGGGAGTAATAACTTATGAAGTGGAAATTAGAAGAAATGTAGCGTGTGCTTCGACAAGTTAAACTCCTCATTATGTTCACAAAACGTTAGGTAATCCTCTTGAAATGATTGAACATAGTTGGAAACAGAATCCGCTATAGCTTTTTTTTGATGTGTAGATCAAAAATCTGTGTTTTCCCGAAAACGAGCTGATAGGACTTAAGGACCTACCGCCCAAATATTTCGTTGACTATGAAGATTTAGGTTGTTTTTAGGTCTTAATCTAATTAAAGGATAAAACCGTAAAGCTGTCGGCGTTGATCAATCCGTGAGGTAGAGTTATTCATTCGACTTCATTAAGCATCGTTGGAGGTGACTGTATGTATATCTGCCCTATGTATTGACTTTTAGATGCATATTAGTGTATCTTTGCTATCCTTCCAACTCGGAGGGATGCAAGATTGGTGGGAACGGAGAGTGATACCGAACAAATGACCTTCTATTGCAGGACACTTTAGTCATTGTGTTACACGTGCCCATTTGGTATAGTCATTAGATAAAAATACTTTGATAAAACAAGGGAAAACTGCTAGGAGGCCAAATGTGAAGTTTTGGACAGTAGGACAGCCATTGTTTACACGTGGAGAGTGCGGTGCGATCAGGCTATATTGAGATATTTCTTAAAATCAGATTTGGAAAGCACAAACGCTTCTACGAATTCATTTTTATGTCGCGATGTAAATTATCTAAATCATTCTGTTTTTGCAGTCCACGTAATTAGAATAAGAAGATGAAAGTGGTAGTGGTTTAAATCCATTACACATTCCTCTTGAACCAACGCGATAATAACACCATAGGAAAGCACGATAACGGAGTCCCTTTCGAATAATCTTTATGTATGCATACCGTAATTGTATAACTCTTCTGGTCGGTAGCTCGTTGTTCAACGGATAAACTTTTGCAGCTCTTCTATAGATGTTCTTTCTCGTTAATATTGTGAACTATACGGTCCTAGAGGGCGCATGTGGCGCAGTGGTCGGAGGCTCCACACACGTGAAATCGGCTTTGGCTCACCAAGCCTTCCATCCTTCCGGGGTCGGCAAATTGGTACCAGATTTGTCTGTGAAGATAGCAGCACTGGTTCGATAGATAGGTAGGCCACCGCGAGTCATTGTAAAGGTCAAATATGCATTCAATCACTTCCAAACGATGCTTGGCGAAGTCGTGCTTATTGGCTGTCAATTTCTATGGTGATGTCTGATTCCAGGTTCTAAAAATTGTAATGAGTAATACCCTTAGTATCCTCTATGCTACATAGAAAATCTTTTTCTCAACTGTATATTTATAAACTCTGTTAAGTATTTATGGACGTAACTTCAATAACTGTTAAAAGTCAATGTGTATTTTTTAGACGATTAGCCATATCACGACTTGGTTCTCGAAGACGTTCCAGACAATTGCTGCCACTGTTTCACAGTAGCTGTACCATTAATCCTGTACATATTTCATTCCTGTAATTTTAACCATATTCTTGTTATTGGCTGTCAATTTCTATGGTGATGTCTGATTCCAGGTTCAAAAATTGTAATGAGTAATACCCTTAGTATCCTCTATGCTACATAGAAAATCTTTTTCTCAACTGTATATTTATAAACTCTGTTAAGTATTTATGGACGTAACTTCAATAACTGTTAAAAGTCAATGTGTATTTTTTAGACGATTAGCCATATCACGACTTGGTTCTCGAAGACGTTCCAGACAATTGCTGCCACTGTTTCACAGTAGCTGTACCATTAATCCTGTACATATTTCATTCCTGTAATTTTAACCATATTCTTAAACCTATTATTAATACGGTTCCTTGAGAAGGTTACAGGTGGCCTCTGTTTTTCACTTGTACTGAGTCATTGATATCGAATTATGTGAGCTGTATTGCCGCTACCGGCTAATTTTTTATTAACATTATTGTAGTGTTATGTACAAAAACAATGATACAGTCGGATATTGTCTCCATTGCAACTGGAATACAGCAGAATAACAGCGAAATCACAATAATTCTATGTCTTTGCGTTTTTCATGTATCATTGGCGAAATTCACGGAGGACTAGACACTTTTCAGTGCGTATAAGTGATTTGAAATTCAACTCCTAGAAGACACGTAGTGTGGAAAGTGGCGGTCAGCTTGAGCATTATTGACGAGGGCCAGGCGAGAGAATTGTGGTTCGAAAGAATAGAAAGAGCTACCTAGGAATTGAGGCGCTGCAACCCGTTTAGAAAATCATGATCGGTGTAACCGGGAGTGTGTGCATTGGTTTGGAACGTCCCTGAATGAGAACACGACGTTGATGTATTCAGCAAACGAAAATATGCAGATGATATATAGTTGTTTAGCGAGAAGACACATCTGACGAGTACCTGTAAGCAGAGAGATCAGAAAACGCGTCTTCATCGAGAACGAAAGAAGGGATAAGAGTTCATGGGCAAATGTAGTTTTTACCCATTTAGTATTGTGCCTATTTGTCCGTATTCAATATCAACTTGTGCATTTCTCATAGTTACTGTACTACCAAAACACGTTCACTCTTCCTTCAAACCACGGCATCCTTTAAAAACTTTTGAAACGTCTTTCGACGTTCGGCAAGAACGAATTTATAATTTTTTTGAATTTCTTTAATCATTAAAGAAAAGTGCAGAGTATTTCGGAACTTTCAACGGATCGTGACTATAGCGATCTATCAAAGCGGAAAAACCACATAAAATGAAAACTTTGTAAACTCGTTGCAATGGTAAGGCACTTTAAGAAAGTCGTTAAGTCAGGATACTTGTTAGTTCCAACAGTGCACTTCTACGATACCATTTAAAAGGTGCGAAATAAACATGCGCGCCTAGCTGTCAACATAACCTTAGGTATGGAAAAAAGGCGCTCTGACTAACATAGCATTATTGACTAACTCACATTAGGGCTAACCGGGTTGTGGACTTCATAGTGCCTGACATGCCAGGTTACACTTGAAGTACCATATGAAGTGTAATTGATTCCGAACTCACCCTCCCATCCTGACAGCGGTCTCAATATGCTCCCTCGGACGAAGCGGCCGTCGTCTCGGCACCGACCGCGCCCGAGAAGTGACCCGTTGGCCATGGGTCACTGTATCGCGGACTGCCTGCAGTGGACCCTGTGAGGAACGTACTGCTGAAGCTAGGAGGTTTCTTTGCATGGAAAACGGTAGCGTCTCTGCAGCCGGTAGTGAATTGTGCAAGAGCGATTCAAGCGGTGAAGTTTCGGATGACGGTGAAGTACTGAAACGTTTTTGAGTGTCTCGCAAAGATGATGCTAAGCACTACACGTTATGAAGCGACAAGAATTTGAACGAGTTTTTAAATAGCTCTCTCATTATTTCGGTAGAGAAGTAAAGGAATAAGTACAACGATGCTGAGATATTTGCAAAACTCCGGACCGCAGGTGGGGTCTGCGGTGGGGAACAAACGAGCCATTGCCCGCTCAGGGGAGTAATGCGTTCACACATTCGTTTTTCGCCTTTCGTTTTGCCTGTCTCTCAGCTAATTCTATTGATCTTTTGCCATCAGCAATCACCCATCAGCGGGATTGATCTAGGGAGCGCAAATCGGCAATGAACCTAGTTAAGCTGAGCCTTTTAGTTATAATCACAATCTTAACCGTTTTATTTACTGCCTACTATTTTCAGTGGTAGGGTATAATGCGAAATATAACTACAACGATGCTGACATATTTGTGAAACTCTGGACTGCAGTGTCTGCGGTGGCTAACAAACGTGCTACTTTCCCTTCCGGGGAGTAACGCGTTCACCACATACACCGTGCGGGTCCTTTATTTCGCCTATCAGCTAGTTCTACCGAGCCTCAGCTTAACTGAGTTCGTTGCCGATTTTGGCTCCCAAGGTCAGTCTCGCTGCTGAGAGATAGGCGAAACGAAGAACCCGAATGGTGTGGTGGTAAACGCGTTACTCCTCGGAACGGACAATAGCGCGTTCGTTCCCCACCATATACACCAGCGGTCCAGAGTCTTGCAAATATCTCAGCATCGTTGTAGTTATATTTCGCATTATAACCTGCACTGCAATACAAATGTGTTGGACACCGCGCCCCAGGATCATCACCAAGCCTTCCATGCGCCGGGGTCGACAAATTGGTATCGTACCTATTCGGAGTTTGCAGTACTGACTCAATCCATAGGTATGGTACCGCACGTCATTATATAGGCCAGATATGCATTCAATAACCTCTAATGATGCTTAATGAAGTCGAATGCATGAAGCTCCAATAGGGATTGATGAACGCCGAGAGCTTTATTATACACATAATTTTTTTCCACGTATATGCACAAAATATATGTTTATATATATATAAAGGATGAAGCCCTCGCCGTTGATCAATCCCTGAGGGATACGCCATGCATTTGACTTCATTAAGTATCGTTGAATTGTCATATTTGATAAATAAGATTTGCATCCTAACAAGACATTTTGTGATGCGTTCTCATCACTAACTCACAGGCGATTCTTAGTGGGTGGTTCCACTTTTGGATACTGCTTGTAAACCACGTCAAATTGACAGAGTGGACAGCGTCTGTTAGCCAGCAGCCATGGATCCACGCATTTCGGATGGAACTCGTGCCCGCAGAAGAGCACCCGTAGCTCCGTGCCTTCTGCGTATTCATCAAGGCAGATCGAACAACGTTCCTGAAAGCAGGCAGGGATTTTTTGTTTGCTTAACACCAAATACTTAATCATCCCTTTGAAATACTAAACAACAGTTTTTTTCATAAACCACAAAAACGGGCTACGCTGTGTAGTCGCTTTTTAAAACTTATCGGTGATGCGTCAATTTACTTCAGTACCTATTTAAGAGAAACTGTTGAGAAGTCCCTTAAAGGTGGTCCTTTACGAAAGAATTTAGAAGCGATAAAAGGTGGAGAAAAACTACAATATTATCATAGAAGAGACTCACCTGAGAAGTGGCCGTATTAGCTATTGAAGTCAGTGAGCCAAACACCGGTAGATAAGTAGAACGTACGCGCCGCAAACGCGCAAAGGGTCGACGTCGCTGTCGTGGTGGCTCCTGAGCACAGACATATAGAAAACTTTTCAATATACGACCTATGTTTAGTGACTTGTCAGCTTATCGTGGTAAACGTTTCTCTTATGTTGCGTATTGTGATACATTACGGGCGCTTATCGAGGTCTCCTAAGCTGAAAAGGAATTCAACAGGAATGGCTAGAAAAGTACGTGGAGGAGATTCGACGGTCTTCCCAGAAAATATATTAGTTACTCATCTTCTCTGGCTTTTTCCTCTGATCATCCGTAGCTATACTTTTCAAAATCAAATCGAACAGACTACCACAGATATTTTCCCAAGAAAATAGTAAAAATAAAGTGCTGAAGCGAAAAGAACGCCGATATCGAAACATCACACCAGGGAAGCCCAACAAGTCACCGCCACTTAGCCTCATCAACATAGACATTAGATTGTTTAGAAATAAATGAGTGTTTTAAGTATTTATTGTTTTAATGCATTCTTTACCAACAAAATATTCTTCGTACCTTGCAATATTATACATCATCAGAAAGCTAATTTTATGCTCTTTCTAAATATCTTTATATTGGGTCAAAAACTAAATTTTTCTTACTAATTTTCAGTTTTGCAATTCTCGATGTCAAAGACGAATTCTAGTCACATTTCCTCTAAGGGGTTCGATTTCGGTCGTAGTGCAGCACAGACAACTCGAGACATTAATGAAGTTTGGGGTGAAGGTAGTGTTGATGAAGCCACAGTGCGAACCGATCTGGTGATTTCGACCTCGAAGTTAAGGACGGCCGCGGACGCCGCAGTGAACTTGACGACGACGAATTGAGGGCAGCAGTGTAAGCAGATACGCGAATAACTGTTCGAGAGCTCGCAGAACAGCTTGGCGTAAACACAGGAACAATTTCCACCAACACTGAATCGCATAGGAAGAACAAAAAAACTCGAAAAGTGGGTGCCGCACGAATTAATGATAATCAACAAAATCGCCGTTTTGAAGTGTCGTCTGCTCCTGTTCTGCGCAGGAAAAACTACCACTTTCTTGATCGAAATGTAACGCGCGACGAGAAATGGATTCTGTGCGGCAACCGGCGATGTCCAGCTCGGTGGTCGGATGGTGATCAAGGTCCACAGCACTTCCCAAAGGCAAGACTGCACAAAAAAAAGATTATGGTGACTGTTTGGTGCTCTGCAGCCGGCCTGATTCATCACAACTTTTTGAATCCGGCCGAAACGACTAGTGTAGAGAAGCATTGCCAATGATTAATGAATTGACGAAACGCATTGTACACTCCAACAACAACGACCGGCATTAATCAACAGAAAAGGAACAATCCTTCTGCACGACAACGCCCGGCCTCACGTTGCGGAACCAGAGGTTGAACGAGTTGGGCTACGAAACTTTGCCTCATCTGCCATATTCACCGGACCTCTCGTCTACTATCACTTCTTCAAGCACTTTGACAACTTCCTGCGCGAGAAATGCTTTACCAACCACAATGACGCAAAAAATGCCTTCAACGAATTAATCGCTTCCAGAACTCCAGACTTTTGAACAACTGGAATAAATAAACTTGTTTCTCCTTAAAAAAAGTATGGATTCAAAATGTTTTTATTTTGACTAGTAATGTTTTGCTTGAGGCAATTTATTATATTTTAAATAGACCTAAGCCGACAAAAGACGGCAAAGTAAAGGAATATGATTTAGAAAACTTCAGTTCAATGTGTGCTTTGCATGCCGTAACGAAACCTTTGAAGTGTTGAAGTAGTACAAGAGACCGTAATGTCTCACTTTCATCGATTTAAAACAAGGCTTTCCACTAAGCTTAGATAGAAGCATTCTTCAAGGTTCAAAGAGCCACAGCATCCCTCCTCTGCAGACAAGAATATTTTCACAATCTACGCGACCACTTCACAATGGAGATCCCACCATTTAACAGCGAAATTATCACTGATGTAAAGGAGGATTCTACAACGTGGTACCACTTAACCAAAAGCATTCATGAGTTCTCTCTAGAACGTCAAATGAAGAGTGGAGCGAAATACAGAGCAAATAAAAGCTGACGATCGGCAGAAAATAAAGCATTTCTTTACTTCATTAATGACACAGATCTCAAGCCAAAGTAAGGAAATCACTGTTCATGAGAAGCGGATATTTTTGACGCCACATCCATGCCTAAGAGACGCCATGTCTATCTTGGATACTTGAATGGCCCGTCTTTACTGGTTGTGCAGGCTCCAGCAAAATTCCCACTTTTTCGGAGTTTTGCCAGTTTAGCCATTGTGGTTCCCTGGAGTTCCGAGGTCAACTAACTAAGACCTGTCCAAGTCGACACCACTCCAGGCAGTCGTCGCACTTGTGGATAAAAGATAGATTTGCCACTGCGCGCGATTAGCTTGATATTAAGATGATGGTGAATCCAGGAATTGGTTTACTCTTACTCTTAGCTGGGCTTACTGAAGGAACCGTCGGACTCCTTCTCAGCTTAGGAGATCAATCCCGCCGCTTTACATCGCCGCCCACACCTAGAAACACCTCTCAGTATTAAGTATCGTTGGAGGTGACTGAATGCATATCTGATGAGAATTCTGTCCGACTGTTACCAGAACTGCACTACGAAAATACAGCTTTTCCATCGACCTCTTACCATACCCATAGGAAAAGGGGTTCGACAGGGCGACACAATATCGCCACAGCTGTTCAGTGCCGCACAGCAGTGCATAATGAAGTCACTCGATTAGGATGAAAAGGGATACGTATTGATGGAAAATTCCTATCGAACCTTCGTTTTACCGACGACATTGTCATCGTCTCAAAATGTACTAGCGAAGCAGAGGCAATGATTAACGAGCTCAACGAAGTGGTGAAAAAGATCGGACTGCGCATAAATCGAAAGAAGACCCAGTTCATGAAAAACCTATGGTGCGAAGGCGAAAAAATTGAATTGGATGGCTCTTTTATTACAGAGACCACCTCGTACGTTTACCTTGGGCGATCAATGAACATGGAAAACTACACGAACAACTGGGCTGCATTCGTGTCTCTGGAAGAAGCCACCAACCAACTGAATGGCCCGAAAATCCGTGCCCATCTCATCGATTCTACGGCCCTCCCAGCGCTCTGTTATGAGCAGAGACGTGGGTTGATAATTCAACAACGTCAAGAATTCTTAGCACTACTCATAGAACACTTGAGCAATGTTTTCTGAAATACTATCGGCGCTCTCAATATCTAGCCAGAATGCGAAGCTCTGACCTTCGAAATCTGTCACATCTTCGAGATCCAGGAGAATATACATCGAGAGCGAAACGTAGATGGGCCGGTCACATAATGAGATGAACAGACGACAGATGGACGAAAAGAACAGTAGAGTGGACTTCAAGAGAATGCAGACGTCCCCTTGGACGACCACCTGCACGTTGGGCGGACGTGTTCGTAAACAAAGTTAATCAGCTGTACCCGCAGCTGCAGTTGTTTTACAGATCACGGTATGAGACTCGCACGCGCTGCCATTCTCGAACAAGACCACCGCCATGGACGACGACTGCGAAAGAAAGGAACGAATGGCACATGTACTGGGGTTGGCACAGCTCGTGAAGACGCAGCGTCCACGTAAGTACATTATATATATATAATACATATTTGGCCTATACAATGACTAATGATGGTCCACCTATGTATCGGAGCAGTGCTGTTAGCCTCCAAACAAGCATGGTACCAATTTGTCGATCCCGGAGGGATGGAAGGCTTAGTGGGCCTGGGGCGCCGGGATCGGTTCCATGAGTATTACAGGACGCATCCGACACCACTGAATCACACGCACCCATAAATAAATAAATAAATAAATATATACCGCCGTTCGAAGGCCAACAATTCTCCAATGAACCTCATTTCCAAGGTTTCAGCATTTTCCTGTGATCACTCAGTAAAGCTTTAGAACAGTTTTGGACACCAAGAAAAGTGGTGGATATCTTTAGTGCCTCAATATTCTTTATATTTTGGTAATTTAGAAAACCGCACCAACGAACCTTCTGGAATTTACGGATCTCCATTTTGCTGACAGCGGCTCTGGCTAATGTGCGCAGCCACAGATCTCTGTGAGCCGTCGGTCTCCACCGAATTTTCACGAATACCAGTAATGTAATGAATAGCACCAAGAGGATGAGCAAACCAATCAGCGAAAGATTCAAGAGGCTTGGACGAAACACCTGCAAAGAACCTATCTCTAATTTAAAATATTTGATCATATAGCAAAAACCGACTTTCGTTTAACCACTGTGTGACAAATCAACATGTGTTTAAATTGCTGAACTTACACGAGATTGATAAATAAACTTTATTTATCAGTCACCTTAAAGATAAAATAGCTTCTTCATACACTCATTGCTTTCTATGAGTCTTCCACTGACTAGTCCACGTGAGATCAACAGCACAGAGTTCATATGAATGGATAATGCAGTCCACTGACTTTAAAATATGTTTGAGACATTGTGAGAGATCACGCATGGTAATAAGGCATTCCTCCCTGATGTACATTCTTGGATCCTTCGCATTTCCAAAATACCTGGAGGATTTTAACACACCGAAGCTTTAGAATCCTGTGCGAGAACGGTAACTTCTACTTCAAAATCTTTCCCGTTATATTTCTGTGTCTGTATTTCTGTTCTATGCACACATAGTGGAGTATTTGGCTCAACTTTAGGTTTACTGTTTAGGTGTCAAGGTACTGTCCTATACAAACATGTACTGATCTACCCGTTCTGCCAATATATTCCCTACACGTTTTACAATAGATTTGGAACACTGTACCCGAACTCATACGTCTCTATCATTATGGCATACTATGCAATTTTGCGTTCTGCATAAGCGGTCGTAGAAACGGTTACGAACCAGTTGACGGCCGAGAATGTTCGGTGGTATTTCAATCACTGCTACCGATTTCTCTAGAGCGGCCCTTTTCAAAGAACGTTTTACCGCTCCACTTATTTATTTAAAAATGAAGGACAGGATGAATAGGACCTCGCTCTTACTAAGAGCCAGCTAAGAGTAAACCAATACCAGGATCCGCCGTCGTCCTGCAATCAAACTAGTAGCACGGTGGAAAATCTCCCTTTGATCCACAAGGGCGGTAACCCCGTGGTGTTCATCACCTGAAGCGGACTTTGGAAAGATCGACCTAGGGATAAACTTTGGCCAGGACGACATCGGGATTCCAGAGAACCAGACTGGATAAACCAGCGAAACTCTGAAAAAAATGGAAGTTATGCTGGGACTCGCACAACCAGTGAAGACGAACCATCGAAACGTCCAAGTATCCATGTATCTAAGTACTCTCGCTACCATTATAATTTGGAACAGTGGTTTTTCCTCCAACGCTAATATTAGGAGCTATCGTTCTAGAAATCTCGTCAATTTCAGGCGGATAGCGCAGTGTAGGCAACACCGGTCATCATGTGCATGGTACTGGCTCGACCACACAGGACTTACCAAGCGTCTCATCGGGTCGAAAAATTGCTATTAGTTTTATCTGGGAGAATATGCCCTCCGCAATTCAAGTGGAAACGCTCTAATATCGCTTTTCAGGGCTCCAGAGAGAATTAACTTGAGCACCATCCAACGAGGTTCATAGCGAAAGGAAATTCTTCAAGCATCAGCCGAATCTACACACAAAATTCAAAGATCTCCATCGATAATGAATACGATGAAGCGAATCGAACATGAGAAGTGCTGGGATCAACATGGTGGACGTGAAAAGTGGGCCATGAAAAAAAATCCAGGGGTTCTCCTTTCCGTTCTCTTCCTGTGCACATATTGGTGGCTGTTCGAAGCATGATTCCTGCTAGAGCCTTTTTTGTGGGTGAGATGTGTGAAGAAAGGTAATGAACCAGTGTGCTAATGTTTTCTTGGTTTTCGGTACAATTTATGCGGCCATTTTCGGATAGGTCAATTCGAACGTTCGAGAAATGGAAGCTAATTCTCTTCAGGTTTCTCTTGGGTGAATTTTGGGTACTCTGACTGTTCATTCGATGACTTAAAACAGCTGTTCATCTCCTCTTGGTTGAAGCAGACGATAAAACCTATATGTCAGCAGTAGAGTAATTGCAGGAGATCGATTACTGGTGTTCCCACCTTAGAAATAAATGCAACGGCAAGACTTGGTGCCAGTCACTGTCCCACTGCCAGCTCTCTCATTTGTGCGTAGTATTTTCCGGACCATCTGAAGATTGAGCAGTTTACGCACTCCATTAAGAGGGTCATTAACTGCTGAATCAAGAATCCATTCATGTTTATTGCTCCTCCGTGTTGAATAAAGAGATCAATGATGGATTGCACTTCGGAGTCATTTGATAAGGCTGTGTACAGAGCAGTAATGTCAAAGGACTGCATCACGCACGCGCTGTTAGGACGCGCGTTGCATAAACGATAGAAGAACATTTGGATGTTTGTAGAATAGGGTGGGATGGCTTTAAATAATTGGATTAGTATGAGGGTTAAAAACCAAGTTAGTCTACCCATTCTCCTCTCTACACAACAGGTGATGTCTGGTCCAGCCTAACCTTGGATAATTACGACCCAATAGGCCGAAGATCATCATCAGTCGATACCAACTTGTAAGTTTCAATGGGTAGGTATACGACGGAAATGTTGGTAATCGAAGTTTAAGCTGGCAAATAACTCATGGCTTTAAACCTGCCGCTTGTTCTACTTTGACAAATTCATCGTATTCATTTCCCACACTGACTTTTGAATTCCTGTAGGTAGAGTACTCAGTGGAAGAATCATGATAAACCGGAGAGTGTGTTAAGATGTTGCGTTGTTTTAAATGTGATTGAAGCTTTGGTATGGAGGATTTTCTGTTTAGGCTGTGGCGATTTCGGCTAACTAGTTTACAATTACCCAGGCCTTTCTAGGCTCTGAGGAAAGCTAAATTTTCCGAAACATCAGCTAGTGTGAATAAGTAGTCAACCTCTTCTGTGCTCAACAAGAATGTAGCCCATTACTGATCAATGAGGCAAACTGAAGGTCGACCTTGGGAATCACGACACGGTGTAAGGAATGACATTTTAATTAAACGAGCTCACTTGTAGTTTGAGCACATTCGGCGGCTTCAGCTCGACAAAATCGAGTCTCAGATGGGCGACAGCGGCACCATGTCCGGCCTCCACAAGTTGTTGACGAAGGCGTTGCGTTTCCTGATCGTCCAAGACTACCACTGGAATTTTCGACGAACGAACCTAAACAAGATCGCATGAGTGAGCTGGAAATCCAGGCTTAACGACACGCCCACCTTCATCGGCTTTCTAACTCGCTGAATTCGCGATGCGGGTCCCACGACCAACGCCAACGCTCCTGATTTCTCAGCAAATCGGGCCTAGAGAACACACATGATTAAGCAGTCGTCCATATATGATGCAATAATCCCGTCTAATTATTATGGAAACACTGAATATAAAAATATATGGATTTGGAGAGATCTAATCCAAAAAACAAAAAAATACCTTCAAATAAATATTTGATCGTTTGTTTTTTTTCCTTGGGCCAGTCTTCACTGATTGTGTGGGCCTCAGCATAATCTCCATTCTTGGAGATTTCCTGGTTTCCTGCGTTCCCCTGGAGTCTCGAGGTCAGCCTATCCAAAGTCTGCCCCAGGTCGTCGCCACCACAGTCAGTCGCCGCCCAGAGATTGTGGATCACAGGGAGATTTGCCACCATGTTACTACTTTAATACCAGGATGGTGGTGGAGGATTCTGCTACTAGTTTACTCTTAGGTGGGCTACCTAATGGAAACGCCGGATTCCTGGCGATAATAAGAATTCGAAAAAGAGCAAGATAAAAAGTAGGAGGATTTTAGTAATTCTAAACAGAAAATATAGCACAGCATAAAAGTTTAGCATAAAAATAAGGATAAAATAAGAATACGAACAGCATTTGTTGGAATCCTTGCAGAATGTGACATTAGTAAGAGGTACTTTTTGTCTAAAGCTGATCCATTCAAAAAGTTTCTAACACTGTTGTTTATCTCGATGCAGCACTTTCTGCTCCTTGCCTATCATTCCAGGTACAAACTTTTTATTTACGACTTCCAAAATTCAATACACATACCCGATTGATCCCGTTGCATTAACCTGAGTAAGTAATTTGAATTACCGCAGAGTAGACTTCTTGCAAAAGATCTGATCCTATCAAAGATCAGTTTGAATGCAGCGAGCTCCGCCTTTGACCCACAAGAGCCGGGGCAAGAAACTGTGATGAGGACTCAGAAATACCCTAGCAAGACTACCTTGATATTTCGAGATTCCGCGGAAAACTACGGTCAGCTCATATGAAAAATGGAACTGGAAACCTGGCACTTACTCAGATCTGAGATGAGAGCAGGAAGACAACGAAACTACTGGAAGAAATGCTGGAGCCATGCGTATTCAAAGAACATAATCAACAGGAACATATGTCGTCAATGTAGGCTTCGCGATTATGCACAATTCCAGAGTGGTAGAGCAGGCAATTTCTGTTTTTATTGTCGACTGAAGCATTGCTCATACCATAAAAGTGAATGACTGATCATCACGAGGGCGCGATTGTTATAAAGATAACGACGACGATTCAGTCAAAAGAAAAAAAAAAGAACGAAGAAGAAGCGCACGATAGAAGGCTATGGACGACTGCGCATTCCGGGTCCTAAGATGTACGCCGCTCTCGGCACCTTTTTTCTTCCTAGGACTTAAAAACATTGTTACGAACTCGATCCATAGAAAACGTCCATTCATACACGACAATGACAGAACTGGAAATCTCAATACCTTTGCTGATTTATATCCTCGTAGAAGAACGTCAAGCTATTAACATGGCTAATTGTTGTCCTTGCGTAAAGGTTGTTGTTATTAACATGGATATGTTAGTGGCTTTCTCCTTTCCTAGTCCCTTTTTCAATTCCAATATCCGCTGTCATTTGTAAGCACGTACAATTTGCCTCACCTGATTATCGAGCGCTACGCATCCAGTTAAGAACGGCTGCACTTCATCGACGAACACGACGGCTACATGCCCAAACAGCGTTCGATCGAGACCTTTTCGCCGAGCATCACAGGCTCGGAATGAGGACACCTAGAAGTGGAGATCCTTGTGAAAAATATCTCATCAAGATGGAAGATGGCATTGAATGTTAATTTGCCAGTGGTCGCTAGGGTATTCTTAGTTTAATGATCATCATGTAAATGGTGGAATAAAATTCTTAACGGTTTCTTTTCAACACTTCATTTTCTTTCCTCTTACTAAATTTCCAACTAGTAGTTTGACGGTCTGCCGATAGCATTTTCACTATCTTTACATCACCTTGCCATAGTTTCTAAATCAACTAGGTTGAGTAGATGTTTTGAAAGTTGCCCAGTAGAGTATATCAATTCGAATATTACAGACAATGGTGCATATTTTTCTTCTATGTGGAGCTTATATTATGTCTTCAGATTTCCTCTATGAAACTAGAATTGGAAATCTGGAAAATAGCGTCCATTCTAGATACCCTTCTTTAGATCGTCTTCCCTTGACATGAACTCGTCATTGAAAGTGCAAAATATAGAGTGTATTCCTAAGTAGAGGCAACAAATTTGTTAGCAGTGTTTTTTTATTCCGACCACTGGTGAGAGAGTCATAAATTTGGCAACATTGGCTCGTCTTCCGTTAGCGCCTGAAGAAGCGGTGTACGGCGTCTGCGCAACCGGCGATGATCTCAATTTCCGTCGTAGATGGGCTGGCTGTTTAAGGGTATGGAGGAGATGTGTGTCTATGGAAATAGCCTGTTTCAGCAACGATGCGCTATAAATAACGTACATTCGCGGACGATTTGATGTCGCCGACGTCGGAGCGCACCGAACGACCGGCCGGCCGGCCGACGGAGCGACCGACAGAGGACCGATGGACGACCAACGGACGGACTGACGACCCATCAGCGAGCATCTTCAACCGTACAAGACGACAAGACGCAGACTTTTATTGCATGCCATAAAACGAACTATGTGCGCACCGTCCGCGAAAATCGTCAACGTCGAGCTCCTAGCTACTTCTTTTTTCGAATCAATTCGCAAACGATGATTCTTTCATTGTCCGAATGAATTTCAAATTCATACGATGCTATTCGTGAATATCAATATGCCATGAACTAAAACACATACTAAAAGTGGTCTAGAAGTCAGAAAACTTGAGAATTGTCCTTCATTTCTGAATAGGATATGAAGCCTCAACTGATTTGATATGAGTCGTTCTGACTCGCTAGTATTACAGTAATATAGGGCTCCTAACCCAAGCAAAAATGGGTTTTTTGTCCCGGTGTGAGTCATAGCACTGCGAACAGTTCTTCTTTTGTTGCTTGCGGGAAAGCATATGACTAATAACTGACAGAAAAATCAAATGTGCAGGAAAAAATGAAAGAATAAACAATAATGGTTGAACATCCGGACATTGCTCAGAAGTATTTTGCGACTTAGAAGCCACTATGTGTAAAATTAAGTACTTGAACAGTTTTATCCTTGCTCATAAGCGCAGAAAAAGCCTGGGTGCACTCGAGTTCGAGTCCAAATAATTGAGATTCTTTAACAAGCGCTTGCATATTTAAAGAAGAGACAAACTTCTCGACAACAAGACGACTAATTTAAACCCTTGCTAAACAAATTGTTCAGTGATGGAGTTGCTTGTATTGGTCAGTATTTCAATAGAACTCTACTCTCCGCCATCATCTCCGTACCTACCAGCGCTAACCCGCTGCTAGAAGCGGAAATTCATTTCCCTATCGACATTCTTACCGTAGCTGAGCGTAAAGGATTTATTGCGAGGAAAGTATATTAATGAAGAAATGAGGTTGGATACCCTTGGATAAATCGGTTTGACTGCGGAATGAATTGTTGACGGACAGATTTGGAGAAATTGGCAAAATGTTCACGAATATGGAGGAAATGGCAGCTAATCAGACATGAGGTACAAAACAACGTACAAGCCATAACAACACAGAACTCAACATCTTCGAGATTTAAGGCCTTTTTCAGAAATTCGGCTTTAATTTTTGAAGTTTCTCTTAGGCTGCTCAGAACACATACAGACTTCACTTCGTAATCACAGGTACAGACAGTAATAAGTATCAGTGTGTGTCTATGCGTGTGTGTGTGTGTGTGTGTGTGTGTGTGTGTGTGTGTGTGTGTGTGTGTGTCTGTGTCTGTGTCTGTGTATATATATATATATATGTGTGCTTGTGTGTACAAAACAGAAACGTTGTGACCCTTGAGGTCGTAAAACTTAAAAGAAGCCGACGACGACGATAGAGAACGTTTGGATGGAGACACTGTGCACAGATAAATCCGAATGCTCGACGGGTTGGCTGTATGGCCACTGCGGATTAGGCGACATCGCCGTCGGATTTATTAGAGTTTTCTCTCACCTCTACACGAGACATATGCAAACCGAACAATAATCGATGAGCTGCATGTTTTTGAGAAGTTCATGAGGTCGGTTCGCTGGAATGCACGCAAACGATTCCCACATCTCTGGCCATTGGAAATTGAAACGTATGATTTACCAAAGAAACGTGTCTCTACACTTGTAAAAGTATGGGAAACAAAAAAAAACTAACAGGCCACTTGGCTGTGTAGGAAGATCGGTAG
>MQTX01000104.1:1513028-1548950 GCA_009735665.1 Angiostrongylus cantonensis
CATAAATGAACCTGTAGAGATTTCAAAACTTGCAAAACTACACAGTATAATGGCTCATATTTTATAGTTCTGCAGTCATCTTGTCCCTTTTGGTTAAATTCGATGCTTCGTTAAAGGCGTTCATTTCATTAAGATACCTTGATTCGCCAGAATAAGTGTCTAAGGATGAAAACCAAACAAATCGTCATCGTTTCACCGGCAACAACACGAAGTGCATCCTAGAACTTCAGTGCAATCGAAGTGATCTATTAATTTAACCTTGGAATAACAGCAATTCCCAAGACCGACTTTCTGTTCACCTCGGCATTGATTAATAATTCGATGTTTTTCTTCAATAAGCAGACACGAGGTTGTTATTATAGAATTTATTAGAAAACAATAGTTGACGTTTCTGCAGTTACAACTGACATCCTCGCCCATTTATCACTTTGTACGGCTGCTATTCACCAACTAACTGAAATACTTACAGTGATTAAACGGCTCTAAAGAAGGCGAAGCCGCCGAAACGTCAGCTATTGTATCCTAATAAATTCTATAATAACAAACTCGTGTCTACTTATTGAAGAAAAATTTAGAATAATAAGTGGGAAGAGCACCCTGACTTTTGTTGTGCCCGTCATGCTCCCCTAGAAGCACTTGGTAGCATCAGGAGCGTTGGGTTGGTTGAGCGTCGGCAATCGCAAACGCGATTCGAACGATCGCCTATAAATCGCCTCGGCGAAACGTTAACGACATCGCCTGCATATGTCGTCGACTTCACATTACGATTGTCGAAACGACGCCAGCCATTAACCACCACCCGAATACCGCCACCCGGAATCTTCTCATGCTTCGCATGCTCGACCACCACAACTGCTCGGCGATACCGCCTACTCAAAGTTTCCAACGGTCTATTGTGCTGTTCAACCACAGCCGAATTCCCGAATGTGTACCGAGCGCTGCTCATTTAGTGTGTCAGCGCTATTGATGCGACGTAATTTGAATGTCAGTCGCGTTTTGGGCTTTTTCTCCCAAGGCAGTCGCTTCGGCATTGAAACGCGGCTTAATTCAATTTTGAGACGTCCATTATACGAATGGAGATCGGTGTGGGCGATGGCATTGTGGTCTGCGGAAAAACAAGAAGAAGAAATACTTAAATTATTGGACCAAACAAATATATATATATATACGAAACATGTGCACAACCACTAAGTGCATGTATTGGAGAAGAACTTAACGTACTCGTAATACATCGAACATTCCATTTGCTCACAATAAGTGGTGAGATTAAGAAAATAACGAAAGAAAATTTTCTTTCCGGCTTTCCTACAATTCTAGCGGTTCTCATGACTTTTTGACAAAACATCAAACATAATAATCGGTAAATATACGGGCAGAGATAAACGAAAACAACGAAAGAATTCTAGATTGTAGAATACCCAATTCATTGTTCGTGTAGAAATATATTTTAGTTACTACCATTTCATCTAGAAAAACCTCTGTCTATGCAGAATGAGTGGCCGCTTAAAGGTCGCGGAAGGAAAGCTATTCGTAAAAGTTCTATTGTACCTTTATCACCACAAAGTAATAAGTTATTTAAATATATGAGTTAAGAGAAAATAGCTCCATTGGTAGTGCCAACACAAGAAACAAAAAAAAAGGACAAAATGCTTACGTTTAGATGAGGCGTGAAAGACCCGAAGGTTTCAAATAAAACCCTGACCATTCTTTATCGTAGGTGCTCTACAATCTTAATATACCTGTCTGCGGTTACATAAATGGATAAATTGTGCTTTTTACGTTTTAAAAAAAATTTAGGAGTGTCATTAATCAGTGATTTTTCTTACCCTTTTTCTTTCTACATAATCCAAATTTTTCTCTATAACAAGTAGTGTTCACAATTGTCACATGATTTCAAAACTCGAAGGCAAAGCAAATGTCTCGGTGGTGCAGTGAGTAACACGTGCGATTCCGAAAAGCGTAGTGGCTGGTTCGGATCTGAATTGAGATCCGGATTTTGCAAACATCTCGGCATCACTGTGATAGTACTTAATACAATAGCGTGTCATAAAAAAAAATTAGGCAATAAACAAAAAAATTATGCATTGCTACACACCTATCTATTTTTAATGCTTACAACTGAGTAGTTGATGGATTCTACTGGTCAAAAAGCGTATTCTTCCAGACCTAAATCGTACAAGAAACCACGTTTCTCCAATTTTGTTCCAAATTAATGGAGTCCTTTCTATCCGAAGCAGCAAAAATAAAATGAAATGGAAACCTTTTGATTTTGTTACAAAAACCTGAGAAGATATCAACATTATCAGCTTCGAAGGCAATGATAAGCGTGCCAACATATTCAACAGTAGAGGTCAATAGAAAGGAACAAAGTTTCCGCTAGGACTGCTTTGATCATAATCACAGAAAGTGGGACCTCTGAAGAGTACAACAAAAACCTTGCTGACCATGGCTCTTACGAAATCGCTGGAAGGGCTGAGTGAAAGAATTATGTATGATACAAGAAGAAATTACCAGCCATATTGCATTTTACTGATGGTTCATACTTACTCAGGGACGCGTGCGGCGCAGTGGTTGGAGACGCTCTGCAACACTCACGTGGAATCCATCCAGGCGTCCATGACCCACCAAGCCTCCCATCCCTCCGGGGTCGGCAAATTGGTGCCAGACTTGTCTGGGAGGATAGCAGCACTGGCTCGATACATCGGCAGGCCACCGCGAGTCATTGTAAAGGCAAGAGATGCATTCAATCACCTCCAACGATACTTAATAAAGTCGAATGCATGGCGCATCCTTCGGTGGTTGATCAACGCCGAAGGCTTATCATACTTACTCATGAAGTCGCACGTGTACGAGCTATACAAGCTCAAAATTGTCACTAATGTATTTAATAAGATTAATTTATTTTAAACTATAAAACTTATTTCAAAATTCAAGACATTTTTAAAAAAGGTACACGGAAAGAGCTGCGACTCCCAGGAGTTAATTTGAGCAACATGTAGAGGAAAATCAAAGTCAAAAATGAAGAACTTTTTGGTTGAACTTGTAATTCTACGAAATTTGTAATCTTCAAATGCTATCGGGCATTGAACTCTTGATGTCACTGGTGTTTTTTCCTCTACGAATTAGTTTTTGACTTTCGTCATTGCCCCGTGCCAAATTTGTGTTTTTGAGTTGGTGAGGTTTCTTGATGGGTTGGTTGTGAGGGCGTCGCCGGCAGCAAGTGACCCCTCGGGGCTTGTGTCTATTGACAAACGACCAACAACGTAATGCTTTTACTAGCATTCCGATGAAACATTGCCGGAAAAAGCCGGCCGCCTAATTCGAAGCGACGTACGCATTCAATCCAAACAGAATCGCTTCGTCGTCAAAACACGCTGGTAGCCATTAACCCTGTTAGTTTAGCATCCAAGCAATGTGGAAGAAAAGTAGTAGGCGACTAGGCACCTAAGATTTATCGTTCGAAATGTACCAAGAATCTTTGCTTGTGGCACAGAGCCGCCTACGGAGTATTTTTCCGTAAGTTGAGAGTTTAAGAAGTACAAAGGACAAGAATAAAGCTCTCGGCGTTGACCAATCCCTCAGGAATGCGCCATGCATTCGACTTCATTAAGCATCATTGCAGGTGATTGAATGCATATCTGGCCTTTACAATAACTCGCGGTGGCCTAGTGATGTATCGAGCCAGTGCTGCTATCCTCCCAGACGAGTCTGATACAAATTTGCCGACCCCGGAGGGATGGAAAGCTTGGTGGGCCACTTGCACAAGGATTGATTCCACGTCCACGTGTGTAGTGCAGGATGCCTCCGACCACTGCACCACACGCGCCCTCTTAAAAAGTATGGGATGGGAAAAAAAACATGATCGGACATCATTACATTTATTAAGTTTCCATTCCACACTGATTTACAGTACGTCAGTAACTTGCAGAAAAGTCGAACATGTCAATGGGATAACCATCAAAAAAATAAACAGAAGTAAACGTTGAACCCCTTTGAGTGCAAACATTTTCATAGCCCCCGTTTTTAGAAAACAAGGCGCTTCTTTTTTTTTTTATTAAGATTCCAACATTGTGCTATAATTCAAACCATTATCAGTTAAAGTTAGAGGACTTTTTAACCCTCCGCTGTTTTTTTTCTCAGTAACTTTCCACGTTTTCGCTGTTTATATAGTGTTTGACTCGGTTTACCCCTAGTTGATTTTCCAGATGGAAGTATTGACGTCGTTTCCAGCTTGAATGATATTTATAGGAGAATAAATCGTAGCTGTACATCCCAGTTTGAAGGAGCGCTAATGAATGAACACCTTCCTCCAAAGAAAGGAGAAGTGGTCTATAAAGGCCATAAAGATGGCCGTCTATGAGTATTAAGAAGCATTCTCCCAAAGTGAGAAATGTGGAGGAACACTGGACTTTGCTGAACAGCAGTCCAGATGATTGGTTGAAATCACAGTCGGTTAAGTTGGAGGGATCTCACCGGTTAGAGCTGAACCGTTTTCTGGACTCAGAGAGGAAACACTGTGCTTGGTTTCAAGTGTGCCGAGGTGCATCTAAAAATCGGGACATAGGGAAAACATGTCCTGGATCCTTTTGTCTTTCGACCATACTTTCCACTTAAAGCTATCCACGAATGCACTACCAGCATAGTTATGAGACAGAAAAGATTTCCAGCCAACTTCCTTTTCAAAAAAACCCTGGCTCCGTATGATATGGAAGAAATGTGCTTTCAAGTGGATGAGAAAACTGTTGAATAGTATAACTAAAAAAAATAAACTGTTAATGGTGGTTTTTCTCGGAAAGCTCTACTTAACAGAAAAGATTTCGTCTTTTACAAGCTCTCATAAAGTTGGACGTGATGCATAAACTCAATATGAGCAAAGCTTTTGAATTACAACTAGAACATATGTTAAACAATGACTCTCTAAAACACATTGGAGTAGAATTTAGTGAACCACTCAAACAGTTTTTGGACATTCTAGACTTTTTTAAAATTATTTTCTTCAGTGATTGCCATGGAGTCTCCTATACGGCCGACCGACATTTTCTCGGGAATGTTGAACGGGCAGCCGTAATTAGTTAGAGATCTGGCCGTAGACATCGGTTTTTTGTGTGAAGAGAACGAACAATGAGACCGAATATTGCGACACCGAACTCGCGAACGGTCAAAGCACAGCTGGCAAGCCTTGTCTTCTCTGTTCCCAACTCTTATTCTCTCATCTGGGTACCGTACACCCAGCATGGAGGTCCTGAAGTGGCGAGGAAGAAAAAACGCTCGTGCCACCCGTGAAGTGTGTTCGGATGCTGAAGATTAATGTGATCGGCAACCAATCGAGTTACAACAAAGGTGACCCGACGACAGCGAACGACCCGACTCCAAGTTCACCATGATGAACACCTGGCAAGTACTTTCGGTTGTTGTCCACTCGTTCCATGAAGTCGGCTTCATTACGGAGTTGATTTATTGCCGACTTTAGCAAGGAGTGATGGCCAATTGAAAAAGAGAAGTTCCTTTCCCACTAGAAAGGGTATGATCTTATCTACAGCTCTGTGCATTTTCGTAAATGAGATTGCACTATTAGTGACCCTCTGAACAATAAAGGATAGGTCCCGAAACAGGTTCATCTAATGAAACAACTATTCCACTTGAAAATGGCAATGTCGTCGGCAGTTATCAAAGAAAATTTGTAATATGGCTAAATCATTGAACAGTTTGAAAACAACTAGAAATATCTCCCGTGTTTGCACACTAAATCCACGCCCATGGACGCCAGTGGTTTTCAGTGACGACGCTCGTTCATATTTACTGTGATCTTAAGACTCTTCAACTTCCTTCTAAGGCTGCCTATCTTCACAAAAGGCGTCCATTAATGGATATTTGGCGTTGACAACGCTAATCCCAGTGAATCCAACATCGAATTTGACCTATGCCCTTATGGAAATGACCCTTAGCGAAGTGAATACTCCTCCAAGTCACAACAAAAACAGGTGTTTCTACAGTAATTGCATTTCCGTCAAGGGCAGGTGATAGGATACGGTAAATTCAAAGCTCTACCGACCAATCATCGCCGAGGTCACCGTGAGACCTTATAAGTGACCCCACAACGAAAACTGGCTAAGGTCAGCAACATAAATCCTATTACAGCGCTAGATGCAGAAGAAAGTTTGAAAAGTTTGTTTTTTCGTACTCATACTTTTCATACTCACATCCAATAAAAAATGCTCGGCAAACAGTCAAAAAATAAAATGAGTGTGAAAATAGGCTTACTCAATTACTAATAAAACACTATTATTTAAAGATATAATAGTACGTGCAAATCCTAGGAAAATCTCGTGTTCCTCCGAAGAAAAGATGAAGTTAAGCATTTCAATGAACAGTTTATACTCGCTGTTTCAGCCCATAAGAGTACACGTTGTTATGGCAATCGCCTTTCATGCGCGAATAATCAAGAGCAAAATTAGCTTTGTTTCTCATTTCTTTAGCTTCAAACGTATAATAGATTACTTCATGCGTAGAAACGTGACGTAACTTTTTATGGCGACAAGATCTACCTGCACAACATCTCCTTGAACTTCATAGTTAAGGCCAGTCGGAGAAAATAAACCGAACAGTCGTTGCTCAGTTTGTCGTCCATGCGAAACGATTAGATCGACGCTTTCGTTGGGCTGCAGGCGATCCGTCGGCGACGCAAAAACAGTGGACAGGATGTGTATGATGAGAACGGCGACGAGCTGAGTTGCATCCGAGTCAAGGCATCCGAACTGCCACCTCGATGGTGCCGATCGTTCTGTCATCGTCGTCGCATCTGAAATGGGAGTGGGCGTAGCCAGCAATCTGCTTGAGGGGCGGGCCCAGTTTCAACGCACACACTACCAGCACGATGGCCGCGCGTATACATATAAAAATGATATACGACGGCGATCTAACCGTTATGGGCTATTGATTAGGCCAACTGAGAGTAGGATTAGGCTCAGTAGGGAAGGAAGAATGGAGGAATGTAGGAACTAGAGCTCGTATCGCTGGAAGCTTGAGTTGAAACGATAGCTCGAAAAATTCATCGAAATAGTCGAGTTTCTAGTGCTCGATGTGCGCCAACAAAAGCGCGTTGAACAGAAGGATACAAGAAAAGAGATTACTCCAAGAAGTACGGCAAAAACCACTCCAAAATAAAGAAGTTGTGACCGCAAAGTTAAAGTCTACATGAAATTCGTTTGTAACTTAGATTACATTAGTCAAAAACCTTACTAAATAAAAGATATTCACAGTTGAAAAATTTCGAAAATCCATCACCCGCTCGAATGTGGAAATTTTTGAAGACATGAATGGCAAGAGGAAAAATAAGAAGAATGATTGATGTTGAGGTGTTGCACTTCCATGTCAGCTTATGAATTGATCATGAAAGATATGAAACAGCGCTAAGGACATCGGGATGGACAAATATTATACCAAATGCGGACCGTTTGTTCGAAATTTATGGCGGAACTCAATGCTATTTTACAAAACAAAAGGCCCTTGAACTTTTGTATAAGAAGTTAACAAAATACGACAGATATAATCGGACATCGTAAATTTCATCGTCAAATTGCCAGATCACATTTGTGGAGACGGAAGAAGGAAATATTACAAGCTCTCGGTACCAAGGTTACATTACTAATGTCTCTTCCATTCCAACTGAAAATCCTTCCCACAAGAATTTAGGAGGATTCTAAAGGTAACTAGAGTAATTCCGATTACTTTATAGATTATAAATATACGGCCAGTACAATGTATCTTAGATCAAGTCGACAGCGGACAAGAGAAGAGAGGATTGGTATGGAGTAAGTATTACATTTGTTTACGGGACAATGCGATAGCGGTGTGTGGTGACTGAGGTGACCTGAGCGAGATCGAATCTATGAGGGGTCTGGACTGCCGCCCATCGTATCACCAGTGCCGTCGTAACCGAATACTTGCCGTAGGCAGAACATAAATTGAGCAGTGATGGAAGAGCGATGATGACGACGATGATGATGAAACCGATGTATTGAGATAGTGACCAATTTGCCGACCCCGAAGGGATGGAAGGCTTGGTGGGTCATGGGCATAGGAATCGATCCCACGTATGTGTTACATGGCGCCTCCGACCACTGCTCCACACGCCCCCTTCCTGCGGAGCAATGGTTAGGAGAAATATTAACTAAAAATCCATGTCTCAGCAGGAATGAGGGAAACATTAGTCGTTTCCATGATATTAGCAGGTGCTGTTAAATAGATTTGAGTAAAAAACCTAAGGAATAGGCCGCTTCATTGTTATTCCGTACAGCATGTTAAAAGAAGCGGTTGGAATGGTTCATTATGACCAAAGAAGCTAAGATGTTCATGCATGAATAACGACCGATTTCCAGCATACTGTGCTGCAACCTGCATTCAATAACATCTGGTATCGTTTACAAGTATTCGTAAGCCTGAGACAGCACTATTTAACTGAGGGAAAACCGGAAAAATTGGATGCGGTCCAAAAAAATGTCAAATGAGGGAAAAATGTTAACAGAGTAAAAATCAACATAATCACCACATTTTTACCATCAAAAGGCATACACACCTCTATAGAATGCAGCGGTAAATTCTTTGAAGAGATTTGGAACACCTACATGGTCTGCATGGTTGGTAAGGATAACATACAAGAATTACTCAGATGCTTGGTACATACATTACATACATTACATACATCATACATACATAACATTCATTACATACACCATACATACATACATACATACATACATACATACATACATACACACATACATACATACATACATAAACATACTATCGAGGTCGGTAGAAGACAACTACAACACTATGATGACAGCATGATGGCAGACTCCGTTGGAGATGGACGACGAAGCAAAACACGGAGAATTCGATCCAACCATCCCCTACGTTAAGCTGAATGTTAAAATTTGTATTAAACACGTAAGCTATTCAGATAGAAGATGAGCTTTGGAGGTTTCGAAGCATTAAAACATGTTCTATTAGGTTCCCTGGAAATTAACACCCTTATTCTTAAATTCTTCGAAAAAAAAGAGTGGAGGTAGCGCAGTGGTTATTAGTGCTATCTATCAGAAAGCAAGGTGCTTATTCGTCATGCTCTTCAACACTTTTCTCCAGCCCAACCAGGAACACCTCAGATCGGGTATCCTTGAGATTGCAAGGAAAATCGACTCATGGTACATTCTAAGACATTCACGTGGAAAACGAAATCCCCAAGCAGCAGCTGACACAACACGCTAAATGTTCGAAAACCATTGTGGACGATGAATGTGAGGGAAACGAATCGAATGCAAGAAGTGCTGGGATCTGCGCATCCGTTTTCAAAAGTTTCTTGTCATTGTGTGACGTACACCATTTCAAAGCGTAGAATGCGTTAATGCGCAATTTACATAAACGGCTATAGATTTATGACAATTTGTATTAAACACGTAAGCTATTCAGATAGAAGATGAGCTTTGGAGGTTTCTTTCCCGAGAGTTTAAACTTGTTAGAGGTTACAGAAGCAGCTCACAATGTAGGTGTTACACTTTTTCCGAGGAACGTTATTGAACGTGAGTTCAATTCCGGTTTCAGAATTTTCGCAAAACGAATAGAGGACCACCTAAATGAGTAATGTACGTGATATCCGGGGCTATTTATGAGAATCTGAAAACATTGAAAACTAACAAGTAACAGCAGAAGTTGGTTCTCTCACAATTGACCATGATTTATCAGCCGATCGCTAGAGTATTTAAGTGGTTAAAGACTTCGTCAATTTATGGAAGAGACTTTGATCTACCGCTTTATATAACTTTCTATACTGCACTCAATTTAATTTTAAATATATGTCGAACTAAAAACGAAACAAATTTTTAATGTTCCGAGGATAGTCCGCAGCAAAAACCAAATATTCGCTAGGAAACACTATCATGTCCTCCTACGGGGGCATGTAGTGCAGTGACCGAAGGCGCCCTGCAGCACACACATGGGATTGATGTCTGGCCACAGGCTCACCAAGTCTCTCATCCTTGCGGGGTCGGCAAATTGATACCAGACTTGTCTGGGAGGAAAGTACCACTGACTCAATATATTGGTAGGCCACCTCGAGTCATTGTAAAGGCCAAATACACATCCAATCATCTCCAAACGATGCTTAATGAAGGCTCATGCATGGTCTTCTATCATGTCCTGCCGGACGGAAACTCGCTTACTTATTTATATCCAAGTTGGAAATATGACGAGCCTTGAGGCAAAAAAAATTGATTAAAATGAGTAACCATGGGCCTAAAAAATCAGGATTTCATCTTGATAAATAAAAAAAGGATAAAGCTATCGACTTTGATCAATCCTTACGGCATGCGCCATGCATTGGACTCCATTGAGCATCACTAGAGCTGATTGAATATCTGGCCTTTACAATGACTCGTGGTGGCCAACCAATGTATCGAACCAGTGCTACTATCATCCCAGACAAGTCTGGTACGAATTTGCTGAACCCAGACGGATGGAAGGCTCGGTGAGTCTCAAGCGCCGGGATCGATCCCATGTGTATTAAGGGGTGCATCTGACCAGTGCTCTACACGCGCCCTCATCTTTCAAAAAACTTTCACCTTCAAGGAAAAGCACGCTCTAGTTGTTTTCGCTGCAATTCATAAACTTCAATAAAAGGTGACATACAGGTCATGAAATTTGAAAGTTGCCATTGTTTTCGCTTAAATGAACTGCACCAGTGTATGTCGGCGGGTATGAGTTAAAGCAGATCCATATGAAAACGTAGTTGGTAGCTCAGCAACGTTGGAACGTCAAAGAAGAAATCTAGCGAATGGATGTCCCTTTAACTGAACGGAAGGTTAAGAGATCGTCGTGGTGATGTCCAAACCAGTGCTCTACACGCGCCCTCATCTTTCAAAAAACTTTCACCTTCAAGGAAAAGCACGCTCTAGTTGTTTTCGCTGCAATTCATAAACTTCAATAAAAGGTGACATACAGGTCATGAAATTTGAAAGTTGCCATTGTTTTCGCTTAAATGAACTGCACCAGTGTATGTCAGCGGGTATGAGTTAAAGCAGATCCACATGAAAACGTAGTTGGTAGCTCAGCAACGTTGGAACGTCAAAGAAGAAATCTAGCGAATGGATGTCCCTTTAACTGAACGGAAGGTTAAGAGATCGTCGTGGTGATGTCCAAATTGCGCTTCTTTTGTGCAACAAAGACTAGAAAATCTTCAACTTTTGATTTATTGCCTATTTTTTTCACGGCAGAGTATTATGTGAAATACAACTACAAAGACGCTCTGATATTTCCAAAACTTGCACCCCACGCCAGCATCGAACCTGCATTTATCATTTCCGGGGGCTCACGTCCTACCCATTGCACTTCTCACGCCTTTGCTTTACAGGCCTCTTAGTCAGTTTTTCACCTTTATGGTGCTACTAACAATCACCTACCAACGGGAACGATCCGGGGAGCATAAACCGGCATTGAGTTGCAAAACTAGGTATGCATTTCATTTAACTAGATTGGTTTTGCTGTTTCTTGCTTTTCATTTTTTACATGTTGTTTAGTCATGCTAAGGTTAGAGGGAAATTGGTTTTCAATACAGGATGGAATATCCAGAGAAAAATAATCGTTTATCAAAGAACAATTACTGTTAACAACAAGCGTCTTTTATAAAAGGGCACTGCTGAGTGAGATTGCTTAATTGGAGCGGTGCTCCACTGGATTCGACTCAATGCGATCATGAAGACCCAAATCAGAATAGGGAACCACTGTAGACAATAGATCTAAATCAATCGGCTCTGAAGAAGGCGAAGGTGCCGAAATGTTTATGGAACAAAGTTTTAATTAAATGAACCTCGTTCTGGCTTGTAAACGAAAAAAACCTACTGATTAGTCATATCGAGCTTAAAAAAGAGTTTGCTTTTGAAAAACTAAATAGTTTCTTGATCCCACTGTAATGTAGAACGAAAGATAAATTCAGTACAGTATCCAATGATTTCATACACAGGAGTGGGCTTAGACGAAAAAACCAAACACATCGCAAAGCCACGTCTTTTCAAATTAACCCACAACGCGCCGCATGGACACTGTAGTGTCTCCATGACGGTTTGGACCTGGACCAAACGACCATAAGGATACTGTAGCGTCAACATGCAGTTTAAAGAGTTCCAGAAATCTTTTCTCCCCGCAATTTATAATTTGTACAATTTGTAATTTGTAATGTGTATTTGTACAAATTACGGGGAGAAAAGATTTGTGGAACTCCTTAAACTGCATGTGGACCCAGCGGTCGTTTGGTCCAGGTCCAAACCGCCATGGAGACACTATAGTGTCCATGCGGCGCATTGTGGGTTAATTTAAAGAGATGTGGCTTTGAGATGTGTTTGGGTTTTTTTTTTTGTTTATTCGATAACTAATCGAAAAACATCGAAGTAGTTAGGAATGAAGCCACAAAAATCATTCTCTACACTTAATGATTTACAGAAAACTTCTTCTAAAAAACTTCATCGAGAGGTGACATGATCAACAATTAACAGTTGTTTGATTTTAGTCACTGTGGTCATTGTACAGATTTGGCGGACATGAAAAACACCGAAATAAGCTAAAAATGAGTGCAAAGGACGTGGACTACAGTAACACACAGTTAATACTAGCACACCTGTCATTCGTACTCATAAAACCACAGACCAAAGTGTCTTCTACAATTTTTGCCATTTTGAGAACCCTTAAAGCCGTATAGTTATTCAAAACACAATTTTTATTGTTAAGAAAACCCAAAAGTCCGCAGATGACAAAAAATCGCTGGTATTCAATTGGGTCAGCCGGGCAAAACCGTGCCGAGACGTTATGGGTTAAGGTTACCACAACTTTTTCTTGTTTACCACAAAAAAACCTAATGTGAAATTTCATGAATGCTGAGGAGGTCATTAACATGCTGATTATTCCAGGAGAATCAAACAAAGTGCGCCGAGAATTTCAACGCTGTGCGGCTTCTGCTGAATTATAAAAAAGGTTGCCCAAAAGCGTGTACGATCACACGTCGCTTAAGCAACACTGTCAAAGCTAGAGAACTTTACTGCGGCCACCAGGCTCATCTGGCGTTCAAGTTGTGCCATTCGCACATATACTACCAGTTTTTCAAGTACTTCAGCTAATTTACTTTAAAGTACTTAGACTTTTATTTACTTCAATTGATAAGCCACTATTGAGGATGTCTCTAGAAAATTCGTACATTTTTGACGGCTAGAACGTCAACACGGTGGATAAACCTACTCATAGCTCGATGGCAAGTACCTGCTAAGTTCAAAGGTTGTTAACGATTAGAAAAGGTTATAAAATTTTACTATAGGTTGAGATACGTATTTTGAAGAAAAAAAGCCAAAGCCTTACTTTTCCAGAGTCCTTGTATAAAAAGCACAAATGTTCAATCTAAAGAATCATAACGATGAATCCGTTCCAATTTCCAAGCACAACTTGTTAGTGATATCTACAGTTCTGTTTTAAAAACAAACCATTTAATTTTCAAAAGCAGAAATTTAAGCAAAGCAAAAAGACAATTCAGGTGGGAGGCACTAGGGAAAACTGTTTTGAGCTATGAGAATTCACCAACAGAAACGTGACCTTGATTGTAAATATAACGAAAGCCAACTTTAGTAGGTCAACAATAGCTTAAATAACACTTTATAAAACAATGATAGAGTGTGGTATGAGGATGTCAGAAGACATGAAAAGTGCGACTGGAGAACAATATGTCAAGGATAAGCAGAAGATAAAGTAATATTAAGGGTGACTTAGATCTAGCGATTGTAGCAACTATAAAAATATCGAAGCAGGACATCGAACATGTTACAAACACTCAAAAGTATACATAACAAAAATCGGACAATGACATTACTGCCTGATAGGCGGTGTGACAGGCACATCTTCTACAGATGAGGTGTCATAACCGGACGATCAGCACCGTTTACGAGACACCGATCAAAGAGACCGCCAGCCTCGCTTATCGCATTATCAGCCCGACAATAAAACTCAGCATATCAGAGTGAACGAGCCGAAAACTATCGTCTTAAGAAGCCCGCAACCTTTCTATTCATTACTATTTGCTTACTAACACACAATAGTTCACGGATCTCGTTCATTGCAGAGTGTCCAGCTGGTTGGTTAGATGCTTAGTTATGTTGCATTTGCTCAGGTGGAAAATTGAGAGTTAAGGGCGGATCAATCTCAACCATGCAACTGACTTGAAACGGAAATGGATTCACGAGATGGAAACACTGTCGCTGCAGCCTAGAAGTCATCACACGGAGGTGTGCCTGGGTGGGTGTGGTCACGTGAAGGCAGATTATGTCATGGGAGGTGGCTCCGTAGTTGAGTCAAGCGAACGAATTCCACCTCTATTCTCCAAGGTAATGTAAAGCACTGGATATCGTGCACTAAAAGCTATGAAAACTGAGCACCGCACTTCCAAAACCTCGATTGGCTTAAGATCGTGTATAGGTTGAAAGAACTCGAAGCCAGTTGAGATCAACCGAATCTGGAGGAACTACTCTGAAGGCACAGATTCATCGGATTGACCGAGAAAAGAACAAGCGATCGACTAAACGCCTACAATAGTGAAGGCCTAATCCTATGCGATAGTACAAAAGTGAGCAGCATTGGTGCGACTCATTTAAATGAGCTTGCTCGGAAGAATCGGCTCTTTTGATCCGTTAATAACTTAAATAGGACATTTACAGTTGAAAACGCATAGACCATTGCCGGCTTTGACTGTTGACCTCGCTCCTGCCAACACAAAGTCATAACGAAGAGGGTGTGCACATCTAATCACTATTTAATATTGACGAGTTTTACAATAGGATGATATTTGTTCTTATTCAGTTCCTCTTAGGATGCCTCGAGTTCACGATTTTTACTAGAGAAACAAAACATAAGAACATAAAAAATGATTTACTGAAAAAATGAGATAGTGGTAAAAAAAATAGTTACCAAAAATCACGTTACAAGTATCGAGCTCAAGGGTGTTTAG
The DNA here is from genome assembly GCA_009735665.1 of Angiostrongylus cantonensis. Taxonomy (NCBI): domain Eukaryota; kingdom Metazoa; phylum Nematoda; class Chromadorea; order Rhabditida; family Metastrongylidae; genus Angiostrongylus; species Angiostrongylus cantonensis. The sequence continues at coordinate 1,528,060 of MQTX01000104.1, forward strand.
AACCAGCAGTGGCAGAAGAACATGGATGCACGTCGACAAGAAACAAATGGTAGAAATACCTGGTAGATATCACCTTGTCAGTAGCGCTTGAAGAAAAATTGACACAAGACGACTTTTACTGATAGACGATTTGCCAATAGGACTTTCAAAGCAAATAAACCGATTAGTGAGCGTTATGTTTTATAGTGATTTATTGCCTTATCGCCTTACGGCTTTAGACTGTTATTAGGTGTCAGAATGCACTATACACAAAGGTGCTTCATCCATCAAAAGGCTAACCAAATGAGAAGTTTGACATTTCCATCCATCCGAAACCTCAAATAAAAATAAGCCTATGCCATAGTAAAGCCCTGTGATGTCAATGTGGTCACTTCTCTGCTAAGAAAGCAAAAAAATTATGGCGGCTCATAAAAATAGCTTCCCCTCGTGTCTTTCGAACCTTGAGAATTTGCCGTACCTACTCTGTAGCTTTGGCGTGCCTAAGGGACGAACGGAAATCTAATTAGCGCCCACACAAGTTACTTGATCACTTGCGGAATATAATTGACAGCTAGTGTAATATACAGTATAGGTGATTGTAATATATAGCATAGACCGTCGCGTATTGTTCTATCTTGAGACTTTAATATGATTTAAAATAGTCGAAATTACAACGTGAGGAGCAAATACCCACAGCTTAAAACAAATACATGCTCATGACATCTCATAGCTCATCACACGGCGCTCGCCACGATGGTGTCGAACACGGAAACGGTAATTGTCGAGTTTGGTAGTGACTTAGGAGAAGTTAGGAATGCAGCCCTATGCAGTGTAAAAAAGGAGCTGTACAACAACAACCATAAACAATGCAGTCAATAGGAAAAGAAAAAAGTAGATATGAATATACGATATAATCGTGGTCACAACTTTTCGTGATACCAGAAATTTGATAGAAATACAACCCACTAGAACGTAGGAAACGAAATGGGGCAGTGGAAGAATAAACATCTCGATTAGCTGGAAGTTTCCCAACATGGACTGCAAAACATTCCGGGTGATTCGTCCGTCCAACCGGTCCGATTGGCAAAGATCAGTTGACTGGCAGCGACAAACCGCCAGTGGATCAACATGGTTCAATTTAAGCGCATAAAACAGCAACGATAATGCCAAAACGGATTATCTTCCCATGCATGAAAGAATGGTGATTGGTCAGGAGTGCTCCATTTTTCTTCGTTGACGACTCTTCTTCAACATGAACCAGACTGCACCGTGGTGCATTAGCGTTGTTAAGTAATACACGGCGTTTTTCCCATGCAGGCGCTGTGTTCTGGTCAAGCAGCAGAGCGTTTCTAGTGCCGAGAGGGAATCGTAATTATGAGAAATCTACCATTCTAGCTTATCGTTTCTCTATTGCGTCGAATCGTTTGCGAATTTCATTTGACTTCCTTTTGTCACTATCTGATAATGACACAGTAGACACACACACACAATTATTTCTCCACTCAATCAAATTTTAGTGGCTTTTTTCTTGCTTAACCTCCTTCCCTTCGTGAGTAGTGCTAAACTGAATCTTAGTTGCTGAAGATTAAAATCTTAGTACGCAACCTCGTAATTTTCCGATTTCTTTTTCTCAATGACGACGGGATCAGACGATGAGGTGAACGGTCTCATAAATAAAGGATGAAGGATAAAGCTCTCGGCATTGATCAATCCCTGAGGGATGCGCCATGCATTCAACTTCACTAAGCATCGTTTAGAGATGAATGGATGCACATCTGGCCTTTACAATTTCTCGTGGTGGTCTACCAATGTAATGAGCCAGTGCTACTGTCCCCTCGAACAAGTCTGATATCAATTTTGAGACCCTGGAAGGATGGTAGGTTTAGTAGACCATGGGCGAAGGATCGATTCCACGTGTGTGTTGCAGGGCGCCTCCGACCACTGCGCCATGAACGCCCTTAATAGTCTCGGAAGTGGAGGTTATTTGAGAATGCACACCACACTAATGAATTCAGTACAATGCTGCCCGCGAATTGAAATAGTACGATTGGGACACGATTATGCACAAATGGCTATGTGGGACTCAAGTTTCCATCTTTGTCACTTCCTAACTGGCTCTAATGATGGTACTCGACTCTAGCGCTGGAATGATTAGCTTATTCCTATTGGAGGTGATTACAGTCGAAATTAATTTAAGGATATTTGTAAGAGGATCGACTGCAGGTAGGAGTATTTCAGTACCTTCAGCACGAAGTGAGAAATTCCAGTTCAGTGCTAGAAAAAGTTAAATCAGAGTTCACTTAAAGCCATTATGCGATATCTATCGTCCGAAAAACTAAAGTAGAGCAAAGGAGTTGTAGGACGGAACGAAGTTGGTCAAAATTGATTTTTAAAGTTTTTATATTCTTCAACGAAATACTATAAACCTCCACAAGCACAGGTAAACGAATGGTTCAACAACTGGAAACAAAAGTGAACTGAAATAGGATAACCTTTAAACTGCTTTAAATAAGTCATGGATAGCGAGAAAAATGTGAAACAGAATAAGGAAAACCTATGACTTTAACTTGTAGCCATTGAGAAGTGACTCTTCTTCCATGATAAAAAGGAACCATGGCTCGCAATCTGTCAAGAGCAACCCCATCATGAATGATGCTAATTAGTTGGAATTCCGGGGCAAAGATGGATATGATGAGGTGGCACAGATATCAACAATAGGCTTCGGTTGTGTCTTTCTCAACACTGTTACACACTCTTACACACATGGTAGTGTGGACCTCGGTACGGTTATGAAACAATAAGAAAAAAAAGTGAAAAAAGATGAAGAAGAGACAGAGATATTTGAACCTGCTATCCGCCTCGCTTCATTCCTTAACATATACTAAAACTGGAACAATACAAAGAAGATTAGCATGAAATTTTAGGGCGCGTGTGGCGCAGTAGTCGGAGGCGCCATGCAACACACACGTGGAATCGACCCCCGCACCAATGGTCCACCAAGCCTTCCATCCCTCCGAGGTCGGAAGATGTGTACCAGACTCGTCTCGGAGGATAGCAGCCTGTCTGGGAGGATGGCAGCACAGGCTCCATACATCGGTAGGCTACCGCGAGTTGTAAGGCCAGATATTCATTCATTTATATTTATCATTTATATTCATTTATACATTCAATCACCTCCAACGATAATGAAGTCAAATGCATGGCGCATCCCTCAGGTATTGGTCATTGATCAACGCAGGGACCTTCTAGCTTTTTTTTCCTGCCTTAGTAATTTTAATCCTCATCGGAATTTTCGCCATCAGACACTATCTCGAAACAAGGACGAAGAACAAACTGAGGAGCATGCACGATTCAAAAGTGGATTTTAAAAAAATGAGCAGATCTGCCGACTTCTTGCCGGTTTTTTTATTTCGATCAGTTAATATAGGAACATAAAGGGTTGGAAAGAAAAATATCATCATCATTATTAACCAGACATACTAATATATTAACATATGCTAAAAATATTCACTTACTATGTGCTAGCTAAAGATAGCGTGTAGACCAGTGGTCGGAGAGGCCCTGCAATGCGCATGGGAACGATCTTCGCGCCCTAGCTCACCAAGCCCTCCATGCCTTCGAGGTCAGCAAATTTGTACCAGACCTATCTGCTAGGATAGCAGCACTGGCTTAATACATCGGTTGGCCATCGCGAGTCATACTAAAGACCAGATACTCATTCAACCACTTCCAACGATGCTCAATGAAATCAAATGCATGGCGCATCCCTCTGGAATTAATCAATACCGAGAGCTCCTATCTTTTTATGTGCTAGCTAATATAACATCGACTGCTACAGGATATATTGTTGCCAAAAATGTAAATCTTATTGATTGGAGGCACCAAACTAACATCCGTCCTGTACAAGAAGGGCACCGTCGACTGAAATTCTTCATTCGATCGGTGCTACACTTCGTTGAATTCGACTCTATGCAACAACGAAGAGGTGCGTCATGAGGACGACCATCTGTGGATTATTGGTGCTCCGAAGATGTTGAAACGTCAGCCGAATAAGCAAATTTTTTTAACAGCCTCATTTTTGCGTAATGAGTGAAAAAGGCGGTGGATTCTTTTGCCGTGGTTCAAAAAAAGTTGGTTTGAAAAATAACTTAACATAGCCGTAATGATGCTGAGATATTTGCAAAACTCCTGACGGATGGTGTTTGCGGTGAGGACCGAACACGCTATTACTCTTTTCGATGGCTAACGTGTTCACTACTACACCATGCGAATACTTCGTTTCGCTTTTCTCTCAGGCCTCTTAGTCATCTATAGATGGTACCGGCAATCATCCGTCAACAGTATTGATTTGGGAAGCACAAATTGGCTTTGAACCTAGTTAAGCCGAAGCTGTGGTACAAAGTTAGTTCTTACTTACTGCCTGCTCTAGCTACCACTTGTAAGTCAACAAAAGAGGCGAAGCGAAGAACTCGCATGATGTGGTGGTGAACGCGTTAGCCCCCTGAAATGGTAATGGAAAGTTCCATCCCATCGCAGACACTTGCCATTGTGGTTACCTGGAATCCTGAGGACAGCCTAGCCAAAGTCTGCCTCAGGACGATATTGTAAGTTGACATATTTTAATATTTTATAGAAAATACTACCTAATATTGGGACAAATATTTCATTTAAAACACTCATTAACAAAGAATTCGGTTAAAACATTTCGAACATTAAAAAGTATTCAACAAATATTAGTCAGTGAAAGTAATCATGTCCGAAGATTTCGTTAGCAGAACGATCAGCAAAGAATTCAGACAACGGACACCGCGAAAGTTCTTCACCGCGATTGTGACAAAGTGGACTGGAAAGATGTCATTTAGTGCATGCGAACATATGTGCGCTTTGCGGACGATATCACATGCTTCAACCACTAGAAAAAATGAGAAATAAAAAGAACGTTTAAAAGATAAAGCATTCGACGCTGACCACTCTGTTAGAAATGTACCATGCATTTGACTCAATTCGTAGGATTGCAAAGATCGTCGTTCTCTCATAAAAGTCTGGTCAATTCCAAAGTAAACAAGGACAAGGTTTGCCAGGAGTCCAATATTCAACTAATGACGTTGTATGTATTGCAAGGTACCGTTAATTAGTGCGATACGTACCCTAACTCTATAAGTGGACCTAAAAGTCAATACCTTCCTGGATTGTTAAGCTAACACGAAGGTGATAAAAAGGTTTGTTCGGATAACGCTTCGACGTCCACTTAATGATTGGACACGAGAATACAGTATGTCGAGAAGATGAGCGGCTGTGGACCATGGAAATGGCTCTCCAGCTTTGAAAAAGACGAGGATGTCGGAAAGTTGGCGAAATAGAATTTTCTTCTATCAACTTCGTATTAGCCTAACAACCACGCAAGGCATTGATTATTACTCTTTTTTTATACGACCCATCTTTTACATCTACTGTGCTGATCCTAGCGCTCCATTTCCTCGCAACTATCATCCACGAAGGTCTTTCAACTTTTTACGTGTGGCTTCGACTGTTCTTTAACGATTTTCCTTTCATCATAAATTTCGCTAAATGCTGGTCGAGTCGATCCTCCCTGAACATCACCGGGCGCGTGATGGTCAGATGCCGAAGCTACCACTGTGCTACCCGTCTCCTATTGATTATTAATGAGAAGGTTGAATGAAGATTGTTTTTTAAAATGTCTAAAAGTGTTTAAAAAATATCTAATACTGAATACAAAACGTTCCAGTTCATCTAGAAGGCCTTCGATTGAATGAACAAAAGTTTTATAGAGCATAACGTTAAACTTTTATTTACTGTCAACTGTGAGTTTTCACGGCAGGGTATTACGTGAAGTGCAACCACAACGATGCTGAGGTATTTGCAAAACTTGGACGCCAAGCCAGATTCGAACTGGTTGCAAACCGAAAGAGAGAAAGTCAAGCAGAAGTCCCGGTGGTGCAATTGATAACATGTGAGCACCGGAAAGGGTAATCGTAGGTTGGATCTGGTCTGCGGTCAGAGTTTTGCAAGGATCTCGGCATCATGGTGGTTGTATTTCACATTACACTCTGCAATGACGAAATAATAGGGAGTAAATAAAAAGTTTAACATTGTGAAATACATCAGTTAATGTGAAGCAAAAAACCTTGTAGAGACTACACAAGGTTGTTATAAGACTTTTACTGGGTTAACGCCTCGATGTCTTCGTCTTCATCAGAGCCGACGATGATCCGAGTCGATGGTTCACAGTTTTTCACCTTCTCGATGTGGCGCCTTCGACATCGCATCGAGTCGGATCTTCCTCAGTGGAGCATCTCTCGCATGTGGCATTCCCGCTCGAGGATGCTGTTTTACACAGGATGCCGGTTGTTGGTAACATTGATCGTCCGGTGATAACAACTTGCTTCTCCCAGACAATCTATCCTACAGAAGTCGGTCTTATTACGGCTAGCACAGAGCATAACAATAAGTTAAAAAACAACTTTACCTCGGTATGATAAATCAACATATGCTAGAATTTTTGAGTTTACACGAGATTAATAAATAAATTTTACTCGGCTAGCGTTTCGACATCTTATACCAGCACCCCTACAAAAGAGCGTCGCCTGGTGAGTACGCTTCATCCAGAGGTGCTCCATTAAGGAAGAACTGACTTAATACGAAGATGAAGGCGCCATATCGAGAGGGCGAGCTACTTTGGACCAACGATTCGGATCATCGGCTCTGATGAACAGGGAAGACGTTGAAACAGCCAAAGAGAAGTTGTATATCAAACTCGTGTAAGCTTAACAATTTGAACACATTTTGATTTCTTCTAATGAGGTTAAAAGAGAGTACGGATTCGAATTATGATGAACGCTCGACTAATTGGTGCAGTATAAGTGAAGATTTCTTTTTGAGATGAACATAAGAGAAAGGGTTTTAGGCGATCTAAAAACGACCTCGATTACGATAGATGGACCATAAGTGGCCAAAAATTCAACAGTCTAAAACTAAATTAAGACGTCTCTTAATGAGGCCTTAGGGATTTAAGTCAAGCAACTAATTTAACGAAATAAAAAGGAAAAAGACGCCTACACTACGTCAACTTTAGAATAAGAAATAAATTCGAGCAAACAATAAAGTGATGATAAGCTCAATATTATAACAGAACGCGGTGAAAAACCATAAATGTGCAGTGATCGCGTCGTTTTCTCTCTTAGCAATCGCGAGGTTGTTATACAGCATACATTTACTTCCATAGAAAAACACACAATACAATACGACAGTAGCTGACGTTTCCGCAGTATCACCTTCTTCAGAGCCTGGAAGGACGTACTGATATACAATTTATTAAGCCAAACACTTCAATAACACTTACAAAGACAAAAAAAAATAGAAAAAATGATAAATAGAAAAAACAAGATACTCTCCATGGCCTGCAAACTCTGACAGGACTTATTTGTCAAGATAAAAACGTTGGCTTGATTCATCGCTTTGTCCTCGTTTATATAGGCCGAAAATGGGATTCACCATCTCTATTGTGGTTAACAGAACTAACGGGCATGGTGCCTCTCTAAGGTTTCATTCAACACTGAACGCTTTATTCTTTACCGTTTCATTCATCTTATTCATTGCTGATTGCGTGAAAAAGATCACCATAGCAAAATGGTGGTGATTTCCACTTTCCTGGGCGGAGTGGAACTCACTGAGCAGTTCTGGAATGCGATCGAAACGAATGTAGTTGATTAGTGGGTACCAGGCAAGTGGTTAAAGCAACTAGAAGTAGTATGGATGATTTTCTTCTAAACATATTGCTGTACGCTTAATATGAATGTCGAGTTATCCATAGCGATCCAATCGGTGCCGAGTCCACTAGGAACCGAACCAAATCCGATCGCGAAGATAATCCCACTGAATAACGATTGTTTTATTCAAATGTGTGTTGCAACTATTCTAGTAATTCGATGCGCTTTCTTTTAAAACAGGAACATCACAATGAGTAACTCTTCAAAGTGAAAACATAAGTTATTGGGACGATTGAAACTCCATTACAGCACAAACTTCCATTCACTCAACAAATTTAAAACGGAAGAATGGTCGTAGAATATACTAATAGCTCACCTAAAGAAGTCTGATAGCAATCAGGTCTGTAGCAAAGGTGTTGAATTGATGAAAACACTGACATTACGGAAGAATTATGAATCTGCGAAACAATTTCTCGTCGGCAACGACCAGAACTGGGAACGAGCCGGCATGTCGTTCTAGGAGTCGCAGAGAGATTCCGCGGCAATATCAAAGGCCATAGCGGCAAGATCAAAGACAGCCAGCATAGGACTTCACGCCTCTAGACGGCTGCAGGCCGACCGTCGAATCGATTCCACTAATACTTCTCAGGCATAGACGATTTCCGGATCTCTTTTGTCGCCATTTCTTTTCTTCTCTAGTTAATCTTCCCATCGAGAACGCCGCAGCACAGCTATCTCTTGTTTCCATGCAGAAAAACACTTTCCAGAATTCGATGTATTACTAAGAGAAGAGGGTAACAAACTCTCAAATCGCAACCTTAGCAGAACGAAAATTCTACTTTGTAAGATAACGAAACGAATGGAGAAAATGGTGGAGCCTCTGCATGACCGGTTAACTATCTGAGTTGTACATTGTACATTGTACTATCATAGTCCTAGTTGCAAAGCTTTACCGCCTTTAATATGTTTTATACGCTCTGACATGTGGCTACATATGTTGGGAGCACCAAGTTAGTTACCTGTTTTAGTGGTTCGAAGGAGGATACTGCCAAACTTGCATAATTCGCAGGAATGTTTGGAGGCTGCCAATGCATCCAAATTCCATGGCGAACCAAGTTTGCTTTATAGTTATATTTCATTCAGATTTTTGGATACATGCGTCAAAAAGACCTTCATTAGAAGCTTATAGAGAACGCTCAGTTAACTGATTGAGTGTTAGTCACGAAGGTCATCTCTGTTCTGTTTTTGTGTAAAAAGAAGTAAAGTTGTGTGAGCAAAGTATTTCACTGGCTTACTACATGTTATATTCCTAGGTATCACGTGATGAGTGTTGCATGTAGAACGTGCAAAGGATGTTCAAAAACTCCTAAAGGGTTGAGTGGATGGTCAGACGGAAAGTGTATAATAATAGAGTGGATTTGTAGCACTTTTAGTTTGATAATTTATAACTACCGTGTGTCCTTTTCAGTTGTAAAATACAAAGGGGCCAAAATCAACTAGTCAAAATATTAATAAGTCAACAAGGATCCTATCCTATAACAGATCCTAGCATTGTTCGATATTTTCCAAGTTATTAGCATTCTCGACCGCACATCGACGCTTCCTTCACTTTGGTTATCTGCGTCTTCTTTGTCCGCGTTTCTTGATAGATTTTCAGGCGAATGTTCCATGTATATGCATTTGCCATCCCAGTCTCAGTGCTACTATCGTCCGATAAACGAGATTGGCGAAATGGTAGGATGGGTGAACGAAGAGCAGTGTTATGGCGATAAAAATGTGATAAAATTCAGCTCAAGTTCTTCTGTGTAGGAGTAATAGAGTTAGTCCACGAACTTTGACACATAAAGGTGTTCGTTTTTCACGCCATCTAAACGTTTTCGGCTGTGGATAAGGATCAGACCGAAAGATACCTAATACTAACCAACAGCCATTCTCTAGTGTTTCCATACGACTTGTGTAATAGAATTCCTGCAGAAAACATCGCTGTCAAAATGATTGAGCTTCATTAGAATACCTTACCCAATACGCGACAACTTTCATTTTATGGCTACTGCAAAACCAATAAAACTGGCAACGATTTAAATGCGGATTTGTCGACGATAAAAAATAATCTTTCGGCTGCTAGAGGCTTTGTAGGTTAACAACTATCAATCAATGATAATCGAGTAAATTCTCCCTGTAATCCTGGGATAACCATGCTACAGCGCTGCCAGATCCTGGTCACAGTCAGCCACCAGATTTCGTAGGATTGGTAGATGATTCCAGATGAGTCCTGTACCATCTTGCAAACCATGGAGGCATGGCGGGCCTGTCGGACGGGTCGAACCAGTGCTCTACTCATATTTAATGAGCATCACACTGCTTCTAAGATCTCGACAAGCAAAGAACTTTCATCGTTCATCGTCATCAACGATCGGAGATCGTCCTAACGAAACATTGTAGCTGGTGTCTTTAAAGCAAATGAAGCATTCTTCGATTCTCGAAAATTGCAACCACCTACGTTAAACGAAAAACACAAGGGTAAACGAAAGACCGATTTTCTATAAACCTCGGCATACATAGTTGATATATTTATTTATGATCTTATAAACTGATCTTCTTTAGCTGGTGCAAGGTTGGTATAGGTCTGTGTTGTCGTTGTTTTTTTGTTGGTGTTGTTGGTCGACGGCTGATGTTTCGGTGATTTCACCTGCCTCCCTCAGAGCCTGGACGTATTTTATATTAGATTAAAGTTAAAATACGTCAAAACACTCCTCTAGGTACGCATAGGGCACAAAAGCACAACGGCGATGATTTTAAAGTGACTGTGCGGATCAGCGGTAGGCGCAAGAATCGAAAACAACGCGCAAAACTCTTGAGGCCTTTTGGATAAATTTCAAAAATCCGAAGAAGAACCGGAAAGACGAATGCCTCACTATCACACGTGACTTGGCGCCGCATTTCAAAATGATATTTTGACCCCGTGGGTATGTCTTGCTCGCGACCCCATTGTGAACAGCGTGTGGGCCAGTCTCACTCGTAACATTACGATGAGTAGCCTTTCTGTTCAACATGGTGTAAACCAATATTTTACCGTAACATCCTAGTCCACCATGTATTTAAACGTTTGATCTTCATTAATACTTTAGCCTTTTTCCACCGAAAAATTAAAGTAATCGAATATAAAAAACGTCCAGGCTCTGAGGAAGGCGAGATCGCCGAAACGTAAGCCATCGACCAACAACAACAACAACAACGACAACGAAGACATACTAACCTCGCACCAGCTAAAGAAGACCAGTTTATAAGATCATAAACAAATATGTCAACAAGGATAAACAAATAGTTTGAACAGTTTTTTCTTTATTATATTTCACGAAACAACCGATGCAAACATGCATCGGCAGAAAACTATGGAAGAAAAATATAATAATAAAGGCAATACGAAAGTGTGGAGTTGATAAAGTGAACGATGTATAAAGGAAGTTAAGTAGAAGAAGTAAAGTGAAGGACTAATTAATTAATGGAATCGCGCATTTTTAGCGAACTGTTATGAGGCAGAGGAGTGCATCTGGAGAAATTACACTTTCTCATGGGATGTACTACTAACTACCTGTACTACCTTTACAGCCATACTTTTCCGTAAACAAGGATAATAAATGTAAACGCCTCTTCAATGATCCACAGCTTCACATGATGAGACATTCTTTGGAAACGAAATTTGCTGCGTAAAAGACTATATTTCTATTACAGGGTTACTCAAGATCAACAGGTCAAGATTCCTCTCTGGAAGTCCATCTAGTAGTACACATACGTTCGGAGTTACGGGCGAACATAATTTTAGACCATACTAGCTATAATAAATACCCATCTGCATTAAACGGAGTTTAGCTTGCAGGAATGTCAAGATAGACTAGTGCAATATATAGCCTTTGTAAAAACTTCTATCGTGACGAAATACAGTTACAGAAACATTCTCTTCTATAAGCTTATTTGGAAAAAACTATGGTGCTATCATAGCAGTATTGGCTGTTGTCACTATCCTAAAATGAACATAAAGTAACGTAGAAAGAAGTACTTGAAATATCAGAGAATATGTAGATAGTCTTAAAACTCTAGGCAAAAACAAGCCAATACTATTTTTTTGACAACGTGGTGTAAACCTCTACAACCTAGCATACATTACTCGCACCTACCAGCCTTCTTCTCATCCGTTTATAAATGAAAGTGAAATTGAAATATTTACCTGAAATTGCGCTAAAAACCCACGCTACCAAATAACACCTCGCTAAAATAGCACAGTCATCAATGTGTTAGCAAGATTTTTCCGCTACCGTCAAACAACAGAATGAGTCTGGGTAATGGCAAGGTGTACGGCTTCTCGCATTTGACTGATGGCTGTTGTCGGACAAGGCGCTTTTATGATGCCTGTTCCGGATACTATAACATTCGCACCAGCTTCAGCTGGGACCTGCAACACATGAAAGTCATCCAGTACTTCACCAATATATTACCGATTTTACAAATGTTGATCGATTAGATTATCTTTTAGACACTCAAGCTGAGCTTCCATACTTTTTATTAACCATTGACGAAATGACAGTACTATTTCCTTCTAAGATAAAGCGGCAGTTATTCGAAACGGAAACCTCAAAATATATTTTTAAGGTATAACTTACTCGAATGTTTTGCGGGGAAATACCGCCATCAACTTGAATGTCAATATTGGCATATGCTTTCCTCAGTATGTGAACCTAAACATTGTTAATCAAGGAGGCAATTTTTAAAAGAAACAGTAAATATGTACCTTATCCATCATGTCGGACAAAAATTTCTGACCACCAAATCCTGGCTCAACTGTCATTATCAACGCCATGTCGATTTTATCCGCGAACCTGTAAAACACAGAAATAGGGAGAGGTATTCAGTTCGTTTTTATGGCACGGCCTCTGGAAAAGCAAGCTCTTCATGCTTCCGAGGGTATCAAATTGATACATGATTGAGACTAAAAATCTAGAATCAGCAGGTCCACGAAAGCCAGTGTATAGGAAAAACATGTCTCCTTCTAATCAATGTTTAACTGATTTTCTAGAACACCTAGTTTTCTTTGGCAAGTAAGTAGCACATCTAATATTTCGCAACGAAAGGACTCGTTACTCTACGCGAGTGATTTGCCAATGGTTGAGAAAGCGACTGATTAAGTCTCAAAAGAAAAAAGAAACGCAGAAGTAGAAAGATAAGCACACTTTTACGACCCCCAAAGTGACTGGTACGATCTTTATTACGAAAGAAATAATATGTGTTTATGAGAGCTAAAATTAAGAAAAAATTGTGGGCACGGACCCCCTCCCGAAATGCCTCTGCTCCATTCAAGAAAAAGATTAAAATCTAAATTTTTACTGGCACGTCACGTTGTAATTTCCAAGACCGACTTTCTGTTAGCTTCGGCATTGATTGACAATTCGATGTTTTATTTCAATAAACATACACGAGGTTGTTATTAGAATAGAATTTATTAGGGTACAATAGCTGACGTTTCGGCGGTTTCGCCTTCTTCAGAGCCTGGAAAGGTCAAACTGAGATGCGATCTACTCAACCAAACACTTTCATAACCCTAGCAGATTACTGAAGAAAGACATCGAATTATCAATCAATTCCGAGGTTAACAGAAAGTCGGTCTTGGGAATTACTACGCGAAGTGTCAGCAAAGTATTTCCGACTGGTAAAAGAAGTCCTGTCAGTAAGACAAAAAGTTGTCTTAGCTAGACAAACGATATTCTTCCTCCGTTGCTGCCTGAAACATCGAGTCGTGCCGAACTTCATCAGACGAAAACGACTACACGATGTATGCGGCGTACCGAGGGACAGCCAGCTAATACTGGACATCGAAACGCGACTACTACGCACCTCGTTTCGATGCAAACAGAACACCATGTATGCGTAATTGAAGAAGTGCAGTCGAAGGAATCTCATTGTGTCCAGTATTTGGAGGATTTCCTTTGGAGGAGAATAGTGGGTGGGTCAATTTTGATTTATGATTCTACTAAGTCGAATGCTAAAGTAACTTTAAGCAGAACGTTTCAAAATTTACTAGATCATTCGCAAAAATCAGCTTCAATTAAACAAAGCAAAACCATTTACGAAAGCGCTAGCACTGAAAATGTGGTCGATAACGTGCCTGAAAAGTCAAGGGTCACTGTGTTAGGAGGAATAACTCTACCCGATGACGCGCGCTCGCTATTAGAATTGGGTCCAAGTTTCTCACCAACGCAACCCATTTCTAAACAAACCTTGCGTAGGATCACGTGTAGCCTGCACGAGCTCCAAGATCGACTTCGCAGCAACGCTAGAACTGATACATGAAATGAAAAGGAACAAAGAAAAGTAGGGGCACTACCACCACCTCCATTTCCTCGGTTATTCTTTAGACAGCAAGACTCAAACGGCGAAGTATATTCGTATATTTTCGAGCGAAACCCTCAAAGTCCTTAACCGCTATCGCACGAAAAAGTTCAATGTGAACCTTACAACTGCGGAAAAATCTGGTATGCGAGAGGTTTGAGAGCTAATAAAACCAAAGACTATTAGGCTATCAGTTAGTGACAGAGGTGGAGAGTTTGTGGTATTTTCTCGCCAGTTAGATGTCGATATAACGGAAAAACATCTTCAAGACGCACCTCTTTATCGCGCATCAACTGAAAAGGAATTCAGATGTCAAAATCGAAAACTGAACAACGAATGGTGGAAAGCGCAGCAGGTTTAAAACTAGCATACAATTCGCATCTTAAGATCGAAGTGCCGACATGCCCCGTCTTATACTTACTAATCAAGACGCATAAGTTAACATCCGCTCATGATCTGGCGTCTACTGACCCCTCCACCTTTAAAGTTAGACCCATCATTAGTTGTGTATACGGGCCTATGGATAGAATTGCTTGGTTTATAAATCTAATCCTCAACCAGTTGCTTAAACACATACCGGCCCATCTCTCACGAACAACCGAATGTTCCTGGATCGTCTACGCAACCAAACAACGTGTACGTGACGGACTCCTTAGACGTCACCGCCCTCTATACAAACGTGTCGAATGACTCCGCCATGCAAGCCATTCGCGAGCTCCTTATACAACATGAAGAAGCAATAAACATGTATGGCTTCTCGATTCAACAGTTGATGACACTCTTAAAGGAGTGCCTAGACTGCTCAATCTTCAGATGGTCCGGGAAACATTACGCGCAAATGAGAGGATTGGCAATTGGACAGCGACTGGCACCAACCCTTGCCGTTGCCTTTATGTCTAAAGTGGAAGCACCAGTAATCGATCTCGGGTCATTATTTTACTGTAGAAATATAGATAATTGTCTTGTTATCTGCTCCACACAAGAGAAGATGGACGAAGTGACTTCCATTCCTAAACGTACAAGTCAACCTATCCCAAAACGGCTACATCACAAAATGGTATCGAAAGCCAAGCAGTAAGAATATACTGGTTCATTACCTCTCCTCTCATTCCTCACACACTAAAAGGGAGCTTATAAGAAATATGTTTCGAACCGCCGCCAACGTATGCACAGGTAGAGAGCAAAGGGAAGAATCCACGAAATTGGCGCGCCAAATAGCCATTTCAAATGGTTACGAAACTGTAGCTTCTCGGCATAGGCATAAAGGAAAAACCACATCCCAGAGCGATAATTTTAGTGAAAACAAGGCTCCGTTCCTCTTGCCCTTTATGTCAAGCGAAATAAGTGCAGCCATAAATGGGCCGGTCTAGAGAATTCGGTAAGAGTGATATAAATACCACCGGATACTCTAAGACGCCGGTTAGTTCGCAACCGCCTGTAAGACCATCTGTGTACAACGAAAAACTGTATAATTTGCCCTAACGGTAGAGACGGTGATTGCATGAGTTCGGGTACAGTCTATCTGATCTCTCGCATACTGTGCGGTACGAATACGTTGGCCAAACAGGTAGACCGCTCTGCGTCCTCATAAAAGAACACCTAGTCGGTAAATCGAAATTAAAATCAAACACTTCATTAGGCGCGCATAGGATGCAGGAACATAATGGAGAAGATTTTGAAGTAGGAGTCACTATCCTCACGCACGAATCGAAAACATCAGATCGTAAAACTCTTGAAGCGTTTTGGATCAATTCCAAAAATTTGAACCGCAAGGAGGAGTGTCTTGTCATCACGCGTGACCTGAGGACATACCTCAGGCTAATCCAATGACCTGACACAGGCACAGTCCTCGCCCATGTAGTACTCTGTGCGGCTGCTATCCACCAACTAACTTAAGTACTTACAAGAAATAAACGGTAGGACTTTGTATTCTTGTTGAGCAAACGCGAGGTGTTATTATTATTCTTCATAGGACTTTGAAGTACGCGTCACGATCCTAATTCCTAATTAATTCCAGAAATCCGAAAATGAACCGCAGGGAAGAATGCCTCGTTATCACGCGTGATATTGGGCAGTATATAAGCCTATTATTTTGAGAGGAAGGGCACATTACGATTCCATGTGAATTCTGTGCGGTTGGTCTCAACTAGACATACTCAGTGGAAGCCTCATAGAAAGCGGTGGGTGCGCAAAGTTATGTTCATTGTGGTTGAAATTTTTGTTTAGCGTTTTCTTTGTTTGGTTATAGAGGCGTTTGACCGAGTAGATTGCTGTCAACTTGACCTTTCCAGGCTCTGAAGAAGGCGAAGTTCGCCGAAACGTCAGCTTATTTGTGAATAAAGAATAATATTAACACCTCGCGTTTGCTCAACAAGAATACAAAGAATTACTTGATCAATGCCGAGGTTAATAGAAAGTCGGTCGTGGAAGTTACTTCAAGATAAACGGTAGGTGTTTAAATGAAGCTGTTTCTTATGCGAATACAAATTTATTTGTTAAGTTCTATCTGCTAGGGTTATGAAAGTGTTTGGCTGAGCAGATCGCATCTCAATTTGGCCTTTCCCCCAGGCTCTGAAGAAGGCGAAACCGCCGAAGCGTCAGCTATTGTATCCTAACAAATTCTATAATAACAACTTCGTGTCTCCTTGTTGAAATAAAACATCTAAATTTTTAAATTCTGGAACCAATCATCGTTTAACTTCGGTTGTAATAATCAACAGATTCTTGCTTATCAAGCTAACGCAAGGTGATAAACGTTGATCCTTTACTGATACTGGTAGTTTAGAAAACCAAGAAGGCATTCTTCTCATATTGGATTCGTCTCCTCAAATTCGCTATCAACAGTATTCGGATTTTGCGGTGGGTCCGTACAATTGATGCCTTTTTGATCCTCCTTGCGAACGTCGCTGAATGCTTGTCGAGCCGCTTCTCCTGGAATTCTTTGAGTGCAAGTGCTAGTGCACTCCCGTACCGTCATAGAAGAAATTGGCTAGCTCTTGTGGATAGAAAAGTGCGAGTTGATCCCAGAAAAATGTGTTAGTATCTCCACGACCTCATAGATGGGAGCTTAGTGGGCCCGAGGACTGGTCGAACCAGTATTACGTGCGTGTTAAATTAAAAAAGAAAGATGGGGAGGAGAAGGGGTTGGTTAACAGCTGGAAGCGAAAAGTGATAACTTTGCTTGTTTCCTGTACTCCCTATGAAGGAAAATGACGCGCTGTCCTACATACTCGCAACATAAAATTGGAGGTAGAGATATATGTGGTAAGACTCAAAAGCCATGTAATTGCATTCTTTGCTTTCCAAGATCAGCATTACCATTGTGGAGAAATCAGCAAAGAAACAAAAGCAAATGAAACCATAAGAAAAAAGTGAAAACAACGTTTGCCAACTCACTGCAAAACTTTGTCCACGGGTGTTTTCGGCTTAATAGCAAAACCAACTTTCATGTTAGACTGGCGAATCTAAATAGTCTTAGATTGTCCATACTGATACTAAGTCATGGAATAACACTGAGAATGACCGCCTTTTCTTAATATACCCCTCAATGGTGTATAAGTGTACGAATACGATATGAAGAATGTATTTGAACAATGGCTGAATTCGTAAGGACACAACGAGTTCTGTTTTTTCTATAATAGTTTGTATAATTACTCACTAGTTCTACACTGTTTGAACGGTTGTTAATTATATTGCAACGTACCTTCTCAATTACCGCAAGCACTTCAGCATCTCCACCTTTCTCATGCGCTGCTTCCCAATGAAATGTAAACTGAGATGCCCCAGCAGAGGCCATAGCGGTTATCCAACGACTTGGATCTGCCACCTAGACGAACCACCTTAACAATGGATATGGCAGTGAAATTGTGCCTTTCAATGGCGTCCATATTACGGAACAGTTGACCAACGCAGTTATGCAAAAACTACCCTTTATTTCTGAAAACGAATATGCACAAACAAAGGATCTAACCATAAGATGGACATCGAAGAATGGAGCAGACCCAAGGCTTCTTCTCAAACATTCGACAAGTGGATGACCAAATGTCAAATTCGGTACGAAGTGCCCATCCATGACGTCCAAATGCAACCAGTCAGCACCTATACCACTTCAGGAGATCATTCCAAAGACCAATGCTTAGGCACTGATATAATCAAAATATAAATCAGCGAAGCCTAACCTGCCGCAAGGAGTTTCTTACATTCCCCTGCCAGATTTGCGAGATCTGAATTCAGTATGGAAGGGCATATCACCGGTCGGATAGGCATGACTCCAGTGAAGGACCAAGAAACTAGACGACTTCTCTACTTATTATGTGATCATTCTCTACCACACAGCAATAGACTTTAAAACCTTTATCGCGATAATACTGTTAAAACACTAGTAAAATAACTCTCATTCAATTCCGCTACCTGAATTTTGACTAATTCAAAGGTAAGGGCTGGTTACGGACCAGCTACTCTACTTTTCACTCATTATTAACAAACCTTTACCAAGCCTCAGGACATTCTTATACCTTTCCAATTCAGAAATAGAAATTAACGATGGTCAGTGAGAAAAACAAAGACAAAAAATCCGTAACAAACAGCATCACAGTTGGATAAAACATCAAACTCACATGAAATCTTTAATTCCGAATAGTAAACACTACAAATAAAGTTAGCAATTTACTACCAAGCAATACAACCTCTTTAATTAGTAACCCACTGAAGGAGACCAAGCTCCCTTGAGCCAAAGAAAACCAAGACGTACTTATATTCACCAATAGGAAATAATTCTATTTAGAAGAATTCGAATGGATCGTATTTAGATCGAATTCAAAGTTAACCACTATAAATTATCACAGCACTTGAGAAGGCAATAAAAGAAACAGCGCATACGTTATGCACAAGCGTTCACCATCTAAGACCTGGGAGGACATAGGATTTCTCTCATCAGATATGTTTGACATAATGGGAAATGAAGAGGAAATGAGGAACAAATTACAAAACAGGTGGGATCGCCACATTCACTGTATTCGGGTCATATTCCTAGTGGTAGAACTCTACGTGTATTTTCACAGCAAGAAGAAACTTGTTGTCTCCTTACAACTTGTACATCTACATAAATGCTTAACGTTTCTCTTAAGATATTCTTAGCCTTTTTCGTGGAGACTACTTTAATCACAAAAAAACGCTTGAAAAATCGCACTCGTCTTTCGAACGAAATCAGCTCATAATATAGTACAAAAAAATTATTGTACAAAAAGAGATCACACACGCCAATATTACGGCATCCTTTCGCTTCTTGTATTGGATCTTCTGCATGGCACTGTTGATCAGTGGATACTTTTCTGAATGGAACAATAAAACACGGAAACAAACCAAAGCCAAGAAGCCTAACCGAATATGTAGATGCATATAAGGCATATAAAACCACAACACTCACTTGCTAAGGTGTCCATTTTCTTACCGATCCCTCTCAAACTCATACTTTGACGTTGCAAATTCCCTTTAGTTGCCATAGCAATGCTTAACTTTTCGGCAGTTTTCGATGGAAGAAACAAGCGTAAGAATCAAAATCACGTGTAATACTTGTAAAACACAGCCATAATGAGGCCGAAATATTTGCAAAACTTCGCACTGCACGTGTCTGAGAGACCGGCAAAACGAAGGACCTGCGTCACGTGGTGGTGAACGCGCTACTCCCCGTAAAAGGTAATAGCACGTTCGTTTCCCATCGCAGACACCCGTGGTCCGGGGTTCTGCAAATATCTCAACATCACTATGGTTGTACTTCACATAATACTCTGCCGTGAGAAATTGTAGAAGGCAGGGAATAAAAAGTTAATATAATGAAAAAATTTAAACACGCACTTCATGTGCTCATCGAGAAGTTTGTCACAACTTTTGATATGCTCGTTTTCCTTTAAATATAAGTCTGATCCTTTTACACGATTGTTGAGACATGAACCTTCTTTAGTGGACTCATTTAATCCTCCCGAAAGTAGTGATTCCCTAAACAAGACTACTAGAAATCTGAAGAGCTAAAATTTGTAAAAGCGAAAAAGACACTGATGAAATAAAGCGTAACAGACAAATTAGAAGACTTAAATAATCGAAAAATCTTGTAAGGCATACCTTTGAAGTTGTTGATGGACGTTGTCTCGAGCTCTACGGAACTCTATGCTGTAGTCGCGTAGAATTTCCCGATGCCTTCTGAGCGTATGTTGTACTGCAGGATTCGTTGCCCATCCAGCCGAACTTTGAGCTCCAACGACCTCACTCATCTGTATGTATATATACATATACATATATATACATATATATATGTACACATGTATGGGTGTCGTGAACCTCATCGTTGACATGTGTTAGCTTCGTTAAAAGCCCCTCAATTTCTTGTGTGAGTGTGTCGAAGAGTGCTTGACGAGTGGAAATTGTTTTCTCATCGCTATCGAACCTACCTATAGAATAAAAAAGAGAACAGAGAGGAAACTACAAGCTATTTTTGGCTTAAAGACTGCATTTACACATGCAATACTGTCGCTATCATTTACCTTTTCACATCTGCACACACGCCCTTCCATTTACTGCCTATTCCTTTCTATGTATTATGAGAAATAATCATAATTATGCCGAGCTATTTGCAAAACTCCAGAACGCTGGTGTCTGTGGTGGGAATCGAACATGCTACTATCCGTCCCAGTGGCTAACGTCGCAATTCCATTGACGGGTGATTGTTGATAGCACCTATAGGTCAACAACACTGAGAGAAAGACGAAACAAAGGAAATGTCGCTTAATGTGCTGCTGATTAGCCCCCCCC
>MQTX01000104.1:1548984-1596724 GCA_009735665.1 Angiostrongylus cantonensis
AAGCAGATTGTCTGTACATTCTTGAGGAACGAGATATTGGCTTGACCATCACCTATTTTAAGTACTTCGTTGTTTGAAATCCGTGCTGTCACAATTTTAACTCATTATTTACTGCCTACTCTTTTTAACGGCAGGGTATATAGCGAACTATAACTCTAATAATGCTGCGATATTTGCAAAACTTCGTTTCTTCTGTCTCTCATCTAGTTCCGTCAATAACCCGCATGGTGTGGTGGTGAAAGCATTAGTCCCCGGAAAGGACAATAGCGCGTTCGTTCCCCTCCGCAGACACCTTCTGTCCGGAATTTTGCAAACACCTCAGCATCACTATGATTACATTTTAAATTTCCATATTCTTCTTCTTTATAACATATTCCAAGCGAATTCGTAACTTGGAAAGTAAGATAGTGCAAAGAACGTCTGTTGATACTACACGAGGGTGAAAGCGTGACGAAATTCAAACCTGGATTTGAATTCAGCTTGTTGAGCGAAACCAGCTTAACATCGATACTATTCTCAGCTGCACGTGCCCGTTTACGCAAAGCTTTAAACAACAAATCAAAGATAATCTACAACAAATAAGACAACGGGCTACGAACCTTCCCAAACTTCAGACATTTTCGAAACGTATTCGGCAGGATTAATGATGACACTCGCCACTATGCATGAAGATTGTGAGCTCTCAAAAATAGGCTCAGCCAAGAAATAACTAAAATTCGTGGACTTACACAATGACAAGAAAGAAGAAGGAACAAAAATGATTTAGGAAACGGACTAAACCATTCCACTGCCGACGGAAAACTCAGAACGATGCATGATATTTTTCATCGAAACCACGACATGTTTACAATAAGAAACAGATCTACAAGAGAATGGGAAGGTAACAAACCACAAAACGATAACGAATACTTAAACCAATGCATAACACATCTGAAAAACTTTGAAATCAACATGGCAAACACTGTCTGTTGACAAGGATCATTATGCCGAGGAACGTATTCACTCGCGAGTTTCAGAGCATTATACACTTAACATTCAGCATAAAGAGAAGTATTGGTAAAAATGTGTCTTATAGTGGACATCAACATAAGGATGATAGGTATGACTTCAAATTTAAGAAAAAAAGTTGAGGATGACGTGAGGATAACACGTGGTTCATGCAAATGGAGATCCTGAATAGACTTCCAACACTGACTGGAGATTTTTCAAAACCTAAAATAATGCTAAGCGTTAAATGCTATAATACATAACGAGTTAACTAGAAAAACAAAGAGGAAAAATAATGAAGCCGAAAGAGAGACATGTTGGGCTCAACAGAAAGGACATCTAAGCGGGAATTTTGCAAAAATCACCAGAAAATTGTCATAGATACTGCTACCAAATAGCCATTAAGATAGCGAATGGATGAATAAACTGAAGAAAACCTAACTGAACAAGAATGCATTGTAATTTGTAGATGCCTTTCTTGCAAATGTGAAGTGAAACCCTTCTCGCAACCTCATTTCTTATGCTAGGCTTGGACAGCCATCTGGGCAGAACATCAAGTTTTGAGTACATCGCTTGTACCGTTCATAAGTAGGTTCTTCGCTTTTTCCTATGTGGCAGCTTTTCCAAGATTTTAAAATGCTCTAGCACAACAACTGAGCATATTTACAGCAACTACAGGTTAACAGCGTAAGCAAGAGACAACAAAGAATCATTAACACATAACCAATCAATCTTAGGCTGGAAAACAGTACTGTTGGCGTAGTCACCAATCTGGGGCTATTACGCACTAAGAGACCACTAAATCTGGAAGATTTTTTAGCCCATTAAATAATATTTTGAAAATTCCAAAAATTGGTTTATTATATTGCGCTATGAACTAACAGCTAAAGAATAAATAATCAAAAACTGCAATTGATATAATATACAAATCTGCGTTAACAAAAAAGCGGATCCATCATACGCCGAAAGAATAAATGTAATAGAAATATCTGAACAAACAGAATAAATGTAATGTTTACACAAAATATAATGTGAAATATAATGTGATTTTAAATCACGTCCTTCATGTATGTGCTCTAGCAAGAGCTTTTTTTCCGACTGCTAAACTACCACATGCAAAGCCCACTTCATGCATTTTCGATATGTATAATTGAATTAATGTTTAAATTGTGTTTTTTTTTACAAAATTCAAAGGTTAAAACTTCATATGTCGAGACAACAAGTTCAACAAATTTACTTTTACGAATCAAAACTCGGTAGTGTGTAGCGCGAAAGGATCAACACATTAGTAAGATGTGGACTCAAGGAAATTTTAACTAATGCACAGTGAGGTGTTGGTTTGGGAAAATTCGTTGTGGCGAATTAGACCTTTAAGATGACCAAGATCGCCAATATCCTTCTGCTACTGAAGACGATGGATTGAAGGATTTGAAGTAAACAAGTACAAGCACGGCTTTTTTTTTTCTGCTGTGCTTATGAAAGCTTTTAGCTGAGAACATTGCGAATCAATTTCAACTTTCCAGGCTCAGATCCTCTACGACAGGAAGAAGAGCTTACGGTTTTCTACGAAACGCCGAAGCGTAAGCCATTATTGAAATAAATCTTATTAAGAATCTAGTACATTCTTAAATAAGAAAACAACGAGAACAAGTATTCGAAAACTTGCTGAAGAAAGTCTACACATCTCAATATTTCGGAACATTTAAGGGAAACTAAGAAGTCGATGCTCGACAAATGAATGTTGTACGAATTCAACCAATATTTAAAAAGTCGTTGCTCGTTCTTTTCAACCATCGAACCACTTCTCAACCACATTGTGACGTGAGATAAGAAGCGAATGCTCTACAACTCGCGACGATCGGCTATAGTTGGACAACAATAAAAGTCTTCAGCATTTCCCGAAGTAGAAATTACATCAAAAGAAGGTCATGTTGAACGCTGTGTGATCAGTTGGTGCTTTGATCAATTACAGATTCTTGAGCACGTATGAAACGACTACGCTGGAAAAGTAAGTGCAGCAAATCGACGAAGTATAACAGAAAGTTCAACGTCTGCGCCGGCATTGGCCAACAAAGAAGGGAATCGTCCTTCTTCACAATAACGCGCGTTGACATATGAAACGCCGACGCTGTAAATGGTAGCACGAGCTAGTCCACCAAATTTTACCTCATCCACCATATTCGCCAGACCTCTCGCCAGCCGACTACCATTTTTTCAAGCATTTTGACAAACTCCTATGCGAGAAGTCCTTCGAAAAGCAAGCTGAGATATAAATCCCCAAAAGACCAGAAATTTAAACTACCTGGAACTTCTTTCTGGTAGACAAAATTTCTGCAAAATTTAACCCTTTTATTTCGATAAATAAAGTTCCTAAGCTAAGACATGCCACTTTGAAAATACAAGTTTGGAGTTGAGAATTAATTTCCGAAGAAGCTACAAGTAACTAATTCGTGTGCAAAATTTAACCCTTTTATTTCGATAAATAAAGTTCCTAAGCATGCCACTTTGAAAATACAAGTTTGGAGTTGAGAATTAATTTCCGAAGAAGCTACAAGTAACTAATTCGTAACAGCACATTGCTATTTCACCATCGCTTTCATAAATTCAACACAAGACTGTGAAAACAACTTTGATGTTGCAGCATCTTTAATGCATGTTAATGTTATCAAGGTAGACTGTATCCAAACGTAAACAATCAACATCGTCTAATTTGTCAGAACGAATGTATCACAAAATTCTAACCTCACTCGGTTATCATATCTACTGTGTGGAACCCAGCATTTCTTGCGCTCATCGTCCACAATGCTCTTTCAACAGTTAGCATGTTGTTTCAGCCGCTGGTTGAGGATTCCGTCTTGTTTATGAATGCAACAGAATACTAGTCGAACAAATCCTCCTTGAAACCTTGTATAAAGTTGGGCAAAGGCGTTACCACGTCAACTGCAGGAGAGTGTGCGCACATATACATATTTGCATGTGTATATGTACATATGCATTTACACACCTATGTATCGAAACGTGCAACGCAGAGGTTAAATGCCCTGCAAAACACACTTGACCGTTAGTTGAATCCTGCGTCCACGGCTCCCCAAGCCTCTTTGTGGAAGGCAAATTGGTACTTCTCCATAAGGATAGCAGCAATGACTTGATACATCGGTAAGTCACACCAAGTCATTGCATAGACCAGATATGCGTTCAATCACCTCCACGCCTCCACAAAACCGGTTGAGTCGACAGATCTTTGTCAGCAAGATACAAATTTATTCCTTCCCCATAAATGGAATTTTGATTCCTAGAGTCCACAAAATATACTCTTTCTTCAAGATTCTTATTCCAAACACCAACAGAACTTAAAAAGCGGGAACTCGTCTTACTCATCTGTTCTGCGCTGGCTATTGAAATGGAAGTTTCGTTTTGACTCTACTTTGTAGAAAATTCAACTCGAACTAAGTTTAAGAATAAGAGAACATCTTAAAGAAATGTGTGGACTCTTAAAGCAAGACAATAATGACCCCTGTACAAGTCTCCAGAGTTCTGAACTCCACAAATACCGCACTAATCAAAAAATTACGTTGTCGAAGAACCAACACACTGTCGCCAGTGTGTTAAAATAACTATAGGCACAGCAAAATCTCACCAGTAGATGTACAATCATTGATGTCCGATGGTTTTGAACCTGTACAGAGTGCTTCAACTTTCCCAGAAATCTCATCCATTAACAAGTCTTTGTCGCAGAACTCCAATAATTTAACAACAGCACGACTTCTAGATATCGTAAAATCACTTTTTTTTTTACCAAAGAAAAGGATAAAACGACGTCACCTTGGAGAAGGATCATAACTTTCATCTGTTCCAATCACTTTGTCGATTAAAGTCTCAACGTCGTCATCATGATCCAATTTTTTAAACAGATCTAAAAATAAGTATTGAACGTTAAGCACCTTAACATAACTACTTCATCTGTGAAATTTTACAAGCGAAAAATAAAACGAGACTCAACAAGACCAAATTAAGACGCTTGTAACATCGTGAACTTCAACGTAGAAAAGTTAACATTAAAATAAAAACCTTCTTCCTCAGCGCTCTTCTTTGCGGAAATATCGCTGTGCACTTCTTTAAATTCCCGTTCCGCTGTATTTCTGTGATTTTTCTCCGCTTTCTTTGGCACATAAGTTGAGCGACGAGTGCTTCGCTTCTCAGCTAATCGTGTCGGTAAAGACTTCAAAGGCTTGAATGTGCGTTTAAAATTGGTTGATCGTCGGATACCACCAGTCAAACTTCGGGTCTTTGGAAATGTGGCATTTCTTGGAGGCCTTGGAGGCATTACACGTCCGTAACGTGGAGGTGTTCGATTACGTAGACGTCGCTGTCTAAGGAGCAGCTCTTGTTCTCGACGAAGTAGTTCCCTTTCTCGTATACGCAGATTCACTTCCTCACGTTCTAGTCTTGCCTTCTCGACGGAATCTGCAGGAGCGGCGAAATCTAGCAGCGATGGTAAGTTACCAGAAAGATTAGCCTGAGGGTGTGCATTTCTTGAACCACGGTAATCCGAACTGCGACTACCCTAAAGCAGGCATTAGAGAGAACCACGAAATGGGAAGTCGAATACGGCATTCTTAGCACCGATAAGACGCCGCCGATTTCAGACAAAAAATAACTGGCGGAAGTATTTCTTGACCAAATGGTGCTGCACTTAAACATGGACTAGAGAGTGTGGGGAAAAAATCGCATGTTGCATGATCATGTAACAAATGACTGGATAGGAAATTGGCGAAGCACTGGACGAAAGGAGGGACACATGTGAATGAATTGCAATGTTTGAAGACAAGCTACAAAGTAGACTAAAAAAATCTATGGAAACTAACGGTATTGTCGTTCTCAAGCATGTCAAGTTCACGTTGAATGGCAGCAACCCTTTCTTCCAGTTGGCGTGTTTCCATCAGTATTTCTAAAACAAAGATAAAAAGCGGTACATACGTATATATACATATATACGTGCGTGTATATACGTATGTATGCATACACATATGAGTGCGTGTACGTACATACACACGCATACATTTATGTATACATATACATATAATATGCGATGTTATACCGGGATTGATGTAACTGCGTTGCTCCAAATTAGCGGTGGATCCAGCCGATTCTGTACCCTTTTCGTAGCGATAACGATCATTGGCATTTCTAGTCGCTGTGTGGCCTCTATACTCGTCTCGGGAGTGGAGATGATCACGATCATGAAGGTTATCCGATTGCGGGGTGTTACTGTCTGTTGCGTATTGAGTTTTTTGCGTATTGAACCTGAAATATAGTCTACTACTACTTCGAATAATATTCGTAATGAAATTCACAAACCATCCATCGTTGAGATACTTGTAACGATTGCCCCTCTCTGCAGAAGACGAATATGTATCGCTTAAAATTGGTGAACCTCTTCCTGTCTGAAATGAATACCGTGCTGAGTTACCTGGAGAAGAAATGAGATAAAAGGCAAAGAGGATGAAGATCTATCCCTGAGGGATGCCTCACGCATTCGACTTCATTAAGCATCGCTGGAAGTGAGTGAATGCAAACCTGGCCTTTACAGTGACTCACGGTGACCTAGCGATGTATCGGGTCAGTGCTGCTAACCTCACAAACAAGTATGGTGCCAATTCGCCGATCCCGGAGGGACTGACGTCTTGGTGGGCTTGGGGATCGATCTCATAAGCATTGCAGGGTGTCCCCGACCAATGCGCTACGCGAGCCCAACAAATTACCTATGCAAATTAAATAAAAATAAATAGTTTTTACGTGTGAATGTGATGGTCTCGAGTCGTCTCGTGGGGCTATGTATCGCCTTCCTTCATCACGCCCACTGCAATAACTACGAATTGGTTCATGAAAGAATGCAAATAAATCTATTTCCAACCATTTTCGGGGCATGCCGCCGCAAAAAAAAATTGAAAAGAGAAGATTCCCACAATCCACTTACTCCTCTGGGCCACGACTCCGACCTTTATGAAAGTCTCTTGAGCTGTCGGCTACGAAACTGCGCACTGGGCGAACAAACTCCTAATATAAATCTTCAATCTGGATATTTCAGGTTATTAACCTACTGATTCTTTGGCTTCGATTACTTCAGAATCGGACTAAAGAATTCACTACGACTACTCCACATCATTACTTGAAAGCTAAAGAACTATGTGAAAAACGAGCGCACCGTGTCAACATGACGTCTATGTGGTGAAGACTCGACGCCAACAGTTCGGCTTAAACGGTTCAACTCTGGCGCTCTGAAAGAACCTGGCATAAAACTAACAGTCCTTTTCAATGACATACACTGATGCTCTGTAAGATTTCATACAAATAACAGAAGCTTTTCTGTCGTGTGAAGAACAACAACACACCTGCTGGGAGGATAACGAGGGAAGTAGTCATTACGAGTGCGATACTGCTGGGACGAATACATTGTGCCATATCCAACCCTCATTAGAATTCTTCAAATCACACCAATACAAATATTAAAAGCGAAATCAACGTGAACGAAATGCAACAACGATGCAGAGAAAAAGTCCCAACTCATTCATAGAAGAAAATCACCAGAAAGAAGTGACCACCATGTCTAATTGACGTGATTCGGTCCGCAAATACAGACTATTGGCTTACAGTACACCAAAAACCTATACAACTTGCTTTCGCTTTCTAATGGGCGTGTGAACAGAGATTGTTACGTAATTACTTTCTATTTACTGCCTATTCCTTTTTATGGCAAGGTATGGTGTGGAGTATACCAACAGTAATGCAGATATATTTGCAAAACTCTAGACCGCAGGGGTCTGCGGTGGAGATCGAATACGTTATTACCCTTTCCGGGGACTAACGTGTTCACCACCACACTGTACGGGTCCTTCACCACCAGATCTTGTTATAGTTTACTGTTAGGCCTTATCTATCGCGGAGAATCAACTTAGGACTAGGACTTCAAATTATTCCGAATAGTGACTGTCAAGGATCCTAGACAGTTGTTTCAGGCCAGTTTTTCTAAGTCAACTATGGGCATCGCTTCTCTCCATTGTTACCCGACTCTCTCGTTCATTTATTCTTGGCCATATGAGGAACATAACCCTGTTTTTCTATAGAAATGATAAAGGATAAAACTTTCGGCGTTGATCGATCCATGAGGACCCATGAATTGCATGAATCCTATGTACCATGCATTTAACTTCATTAATCGTTAATCATTAACCTTCATCGTTTTGAGGTAACTGAATGCATATCTTGCTTTTACAATGACTCGCAGTGCCTACCGATGCATCGAGCCAATGCTCCTTTCCTCCCAGATAAATCTAGAAATCTATTAACAATTCTCCGCCCCCGGAAAGATGGAAGGCATGGTGGGCCAGTGCATGGGAATCGTTCCAGTGTGTGTTGCAGGGCGCCTCCGACCACTGCGCCATACGCCCCCCCTTTTCTACAGTGATTTGAAATCATCACCATAGCTGAAATCATCCTTCGGGACGTTGTGACCTATACATCCTATCGTTAATATACTGACGACAAGCTTTCACTTAAACAGGCAGAAATAACGGCCTTCCAAATACCACATTTTGTACTGTGCTCTACTAGTATGAATAAAAACAAACCTGTTTCTCTTACTAATATAGGATTCCAGTTTCCTGGATTCTGCGGACCATCTTTTGTTTTCAAACATCGATGCTCGTCTCTGCAGCACTTGACTAACAGAATAAACGGGATGTCGTCCTACCGGATGCAATGTCACCGAATGCATTGTAGATATTCGCTACTACCGTATTAGCATCAAGCATTCCAAAACTTTCTACTGGTATCTTCCGTACTTCTCGTACCAATCTCATGTCAGCCCAATAATCTGGAAGGAAATTCTTGTATTGTCACTTTTTTTTCCCCTGTTTTCTACCCAATATTTTTATGGCAGGGTATGGTGTGAAATATACCCACAATGGTGCCGAGATATTTCCACAACTCCGGACCGCAGATGTCTGCGGTGGGGATCCAACCTGCTATTACCCTTTCGCATTCCCACCGCAAATACTTGCGGTCTGGAGTTCTGCAACTATCTCAGTACCATTAAGGGGAAATTTTTTGTGGCATTTTAGCATTTTCAATAACGAAGAATAAGCTATATGAAGAACCACGGCCACCATTTAGCCTACTTGATTACGCACTACTGTCACTTCCTTAAAACAGCTCTCCGTCAGCAATCAGACAGTATCGGTGATTATCAAAAGAACAGGGTATCCGTGAATAAGTTATGACTTCTAAGCCGTAGAATTGTACCTGCAAGAACACTTCTCACCAACCAATTGTTGACAATAACACAACCAAGTAGAACAACATTACAACGTGTGGAATCATTACTACATGAAAATTCGTTTAATACATTTCTAAATATGTCCACATTGTCACCTTATACTGTCTTTGTCAAGATAGAACAAGAACCAGCAACAGTTTATTATTTGCTGAACTTAAGCCAGATTAGCAATACAAAATGAAAACAGCTGGGGCTTGCAAGAGAACATCAACCAATCCATGAGACCGACTTGAAAAAGGAAACAAGATAGTTGATAAGCTGGTGAAAAAGTGTGTTATTGGAAGGTTAAAAGGTGATTGTCTATATCGACTAACGCCTGAAAGGAATTCTCCCCTTCGGTAGCTCCAATCTTTCGCTCATAAGGGAAGTTGGCCTAAAACACAGAAAAAAGCAAAAATAGAAAATGCTGAGTTTAACATTTCACCTACAGAAATGAAGATGAGAACAAGAACCCACTTCCTGAATGTTTCGGCCATTGCACGACTTCCATGTGTAAAATCCAAATCTGAACGCATGTTCAGCTCCAGTGGTTGTCCATGTCTTAGAGAGCTAGTTCCAAGATCGGTCTAAAAATTCAAACCACGAGCATCATGTCGGAGAAAGTGACACGTCCGTCACCATTACTGCTCAGAAATAAATGATGAAGGAAATGAACAATGCGTAGGAAACGTGGGAATGATCCATATTACCACTAGATAGAAGAACTGCGAGAGAAGAACTTTACGTTGGGCGGCAGGAAAACTACGGTCGACTTTACGTTGAGCGACCATATAAAGCCCAGAAAATAAAAAAAGGAATAACCAAAATACTGAGGAATCATCTGCATAATGTATACAAGAAGAATGGACCATTGGGTGATATCGTCTCTCCACCTCCTACAGGATGAGATTGCCGAAAATTCTTCAAAAAATAGCGTGTTTATTCCAGGTGTTTCAATATTCGCCGGAAAAGTAAACAAGGACTTGAAAAGAAGCAGAGTAGATCGACAATATCAATATATTATATCTAGTGACGCTCTTCTGTGAAAACTATAAAGGAAAACTGCAGTAGAGTCGACTACACCGCTGGATGGTCGATCCTCAAAGACGAGAGTTGGGAAATACGAACTAGACGAAAAATATAGGTCGATGATGGATTGGATTGCATGTGATTATAAGTTGATAAAAGTCTAATGTCACCAGAAATTATTAGCTGCTTCGTCGAAGCTACCGTACAAACCGGAAAGTTAGACCCACGCACTTAGGACTAAGAAAAAATTAATGAGCACTGAGAATCGCTCTACGAATACTACTGCACAAGGAAATTCTATGACATCGATTTATGTGATGAACCAACTCATTTAGTGAACACTATCTGATGCGAATCGAGAGAACTTGGTAAAAAAGATAGATAGCACTCTCCAGTGAGAGCACAGATATTGAAACCTGCTCATAGACGAAGCCATAAGATATGGCAAAACAGATGAGAACAACTATATTAGTACTATCCTTGGGATGGACAGTCGCATATTACAAACCTTTCGAAACGAAAAAGAAGAAGCGAAATCTGAAAATAATTGCACCCAAAGATAGACTAAGCTAAAAACCGAGATGAAGTATTTTAATTCAACCCAATGTCAGAGCTGTTACAATGGAATTGAATCGCGGTCCACATTATAAACAAATTAATCACAAATTTACCTTGCTGGTGTTTCTCCAACTGCTCGCCATGGGACTAACCGTACTTGTCCTCCACGAATCAGCAGGTGGCGCTGGTTGACCTTTCCATAGAGACCTGACGGACGCCTCACGTTTGCCACTACTTAAATTCCTCCAAGATTCCCAACGAGATTGTATGGAGGTCTGTGTGGGTGTGTCAAGCAGAGATTGTAGCTTTTTGTCAGATTCTTTAATTGGAACAGAAGGTCGAACAGCGTTACAATTTGGGGCAGACGGGGAACGAGATAGCTTAGGGTAATCAGATTTCTCTTGAAATTTTCGGCCCCCTTCCACTTTCACTTCATAGTCAGGTCGACAGACGAAATTTTGTTTTGTCCTGAATGAAATATCAGTGAGTGAAAAACAAACCTGAAACATCAATACACCACACGTGAATTAATAATCAATCTTCTCTAAGAAAATAATTTTCACGGTGGGATGGTAATGATTCCGAAAAATCCAGTTTTAAACTATATACTAATTTAATGCTCCATGGATGGAACGGGATAAACTAAGTTGGAATGTGATTGTTAATCGGAACAGGAAATTGATGAACTCCAAGATGCGCGTAGGCCATGATGATTGTTAAAATACTCGCGAACTCAGAGGTCGCTCTTAGAAGATGCAAACGGAAGACATTCTCTGTCATGCAACTCATGTTCGACATGGATACTCCGACGCAACACGAGAAGGAAACTATGTGCCTTTGATAATCTGAATGACTAGAAGATAAAGGATAAAACGTTGATCAATCCCTGGGCGATACTTCGTGCATTGGACTTCAATAAGTACCACAAAGGTTATTGAACGCATTTTGAGTAATACAATGTCTTTAGGAAACCTACCGATATTTGAAGTTAATGTTTTATCCTTTAAGATGAGCCTAGTAGCATTTTAGCAACGTGTAAGCCAAAGAAGGCCTTCATTTGTCCGTAGCGGGATCGATCCAATAAACAATGTTTGCATTCCAAGGGATTGTGCTACCTATACCCAGGGACTACATGTTTTAAATAATATTACAACTTTAGACTGGAAAGAATTTTATGAAAATATTAGGGCGCCAAGCGAGCTATAGAGAAACCGACTGTGCAGCAAATTAGACCAAGATACATCTTCCAGTTGCTTCATGTCTAATTTTCGATGTGAAAACATCACAAAACAACGTAATACCACTTATGAGCAACCTTCACTATTTGCATTTCCGAACCATGTCAGTATTTTTCAAGCAGTACAAGCAGTACAAGCAGATGTGTATCTTTAATAAGTGGAATTAGGGAATGCCGAAAACATAAGGAATTGTTAAGACCGACTTTCTATTAACCTCGGCATTGACCGAACAATTTTTTATATTCTTGTTTAGCAAACATGAGCTGTTACTTTATTTTTTTATTCAATAACAAGCTGACGTAACGGCGGATTTCGCCTTCCTCAGAGCCTGGAAAGGTCGAGATGACAGCAATCTACCCAGCCAAACACTTCCATAACGAAACGGAGAAATGTTAGACCAAGATTTCAACCACACTGAACACAGAATAGCTTCTTTGCACACTCACCGCTTTCTATGGATCTTCCACCGAATATGTCACGTGGGGACAAACGCACAGAATTCCCATGAAATCGTAATGTGCCCATCTCGTCATAATAATGGGCTTATATACTGCTCAATATCACGCGTAATGGTGAGGCATTCCTCCTTGCAGTTCATTTCCGGATTCTTAGAATTAATCCAGAATGCCTCGAAAATTTTGCGTGCTTGCGTTTTCGACTACTGTGCGAGGATCGTCAACTCTTCTTCAAAATCTTCCCCGTTATGTCTCTGTGTCCTAAGTGTGCCTAATGGCG
This sequence comes from Angiostrongylus cantonensis, assembly GCA_009735665.1. Taxonomy (NCBI): domain Eukaryota; kingdom Metazoa; phylum Nematoda; class Chromadorea; order Rhabditida; family Metastrongylidae; genus Angiostrongylus; species Angiostrongylus cantonensis. The sequence continues at coordinate 1,561,846 of MQTX01000104.1, forward strand.
CACTTGGTTTAACCTTAAGTTTATCGATTTGTTGTTCTTTTACACGGACGTGGATTGGTCTACCAGTTTCGCCAATGTATTCGTCCCTTCACGCTTTACGAGAGATCAGATGATACGAGTATGGAAGTGTCAAAAAATGTGAGGACTAGCTCTTTCTCGGAATCGATTTTAAGAAGTCTTCTCAAAACTTTGCACGCTGGTGGCAACAACTGGCGCTGAAAAGCAAATTGATAAAATGAAAAAATAAGATGACTGACGAATAAATGTCTTCATCAATCGGATCCTTTCTCACAGTTGCAGATTGGGGTGATCCACTTGATTCATTGGAACTCGCCAACACTTTCACTAGCAATTCATATCCTTCCTAAAACAAAGATAAAAGCTTTTTGATAAATGAAATAATGATACAGAATGATTCTTACTTTGTCTTCCTGTTTCATTCGTTCTAAATCACTACGAATTTTCGCCATTTTTGCTTGATCCTCATCATCGCATCCATCTGTAAACCAAATCTACAACGATCGCAGAAGCATGGCTCTTGTACTAATCATTACCACGAGTTTTCGTACGTGCAGTAGCCACGTCAGACGTCAACATAAGATCATCTTTCGGACTGGGATCACGAAGAGGTTTGCCAGATGGTGACGAAGGAATCTCAATAGCCCTTAAAAATCTGCATTTAACACATAACTCCCCAAAGAAGGAGCAATATATGTGGGAGTATATATGGGAGTGGGAGCTTCGAGAAAGTTGACGAAGTCCGTCGCCACTAATGCGTTTCCTTCTTAAGTGGTTTATTTTACCACACCAAGTTTTTTGCCACACATTTTCCAATCATTCGATGCACATCCATCACAGATCTTGTGTCAGTCATGCCATGTAAAAGCCTACTTTCTACCAAACAATTTACGAAAATGTTTTGTCGGAACATGTTCATTTCCCGCCGAGCGACGATCGGTGTTGTAACGAGTACCCATTCTAGGGGTTGTACGCAGTCAAGAGTGAGCGTAGATTTTCCTTTTCCACCACTTGAACACCGAAGTTCAACACTTAGAGTACACTTTCGGTATGAAACGATAAATGAAAGAGAAGGCTTTTCCAGAGTTGAGCGGTGCTTACTTATTATCTCAACCTTTTAGTGATAATTTAAATGTTGTGTTCGAAAACATTTAGTTATTCTCTGAAATTTAAAAATTAAAAAGACACGCAATTTACCCACAATCAACAATTTTTCCATAAAATTCTCAATCAATGAACACATTCACTTCATAACTTGGAACATACACTTCTCATAAAAAAGCGATTATTATTGAAGCATCGTAAATAACAATGTTAGACATAACAGCTCCACTTGGCGCTAACCTTCTCAGAATTTTTTGTGGCTTGTACATAACCGTTACTTATATTCTCGACCCACTGATACAACCATCTCTAAGGAAATAAGAAGTCAGCAGTTCAATTTCTAATATAATGCAACTAGATATCCGTTTTTAAGCAATTCAGAGAATTCTTTATACTCTTGTTTAGTAAACACGAAGTGTTATTTTATTTCTTTTTCGGCGGATTTCGCCTCCATCAGAGCCTGGAAAGGTCAAGTTGACTGTAGTCAACACGGCCAAACACCTCCGTAACCAAACAGAGAGAATGCTAAACCAAAATTTCGATCACATTGAACACAGAGTCTTTGCACACTCACCACTTTCTATAAGTCTTCCACTAAATATGTCAAGTGAAGACTAACCGCACAGAGTTCACATGGAATCGTAATGTGCCCCTCTTATCAGAATAACAGGCTTATATACTGTCCAATATCACGCGTGATTATGAGGCATTCTCCTTGCGGTTCTTTTTCGTATTCTTGGAATTAATCCAGAATGCCTCGAGAGTTTGCGCGCTTGTGTTCTCGATTCCCGCGTGAGGATCGTACCCCCTACTACAAAATATTCTCCGTTATGTCTCTGCGTTTTATGCGTACCTAGTGGAGTATTTGGTTTACGTTTAACGACTAGGTGTTCCTTTATACGGATGCAGGGTGGTCTACCCGTTTCGGTAACGTATTCGTCACCGCTCGCTTTACATGGGATCAGATAGACTGTACCCGAACTCATGCAGTCACCGTCTCTACCATTGGGGCAAATTATGCAATTTTGCATTGCACATACACGGTCGTATAGGAGTTAGGAAGTAGGTGGTGTCATAGATTACTCGGTGGTATTTCAGTTATCGTTACCGAATTCTCTAGACCGGCCCTTCTCATACAGCGTTTTGTAGCAGCACTTACTTCATTTGAAATGAAGCGTAGGATAAACGTGAACTCATTTCCGCTAGAGTTATCGTTGGGAGGCCTGTGGTTTCCTCTACACCTATCCCGAGGTACACTTCCGCAGCCATTAGAAATAGATATTTTCAATGTCAAATTTTGGGACTCCTCTCTCAGCTCTCTCAATTCAGAAAGATTTGCCGCATATATTAGTCACAAATCTTCAACACCCCTATCTCTTTTTAGCTTTCTAGAACAGATTTCCCTGGTTGTATCTTCCAATAATCTACGGTCAGTGCACTGCTTCAATTTTGGTGCCCGCTTCCTTCTCCCTTAAGCGGATTATTAGATGACCTGTTTGGGAAGTCCCTTCCTATTTTCCTACACCGAGTTCATTCTCTGCGGTAAGAAGCCGAAGGAATAGTTTTCACCTATTATATCTGTAGAGACGATTTTTTTCACTCAACAAGTTGCACATGATCCATATCACTAAACACAGCCACATCTCCAGAAACGCTACTGGTATACACCATAATCATGTAAATAGCTACCTTATGACAAACATAAGTGGTAACTTGAGACACCTTATGTGTGATAAACTGGTGATAGACGATTCCTACCTCTAAGTAGTACTAAGGTCTAGTGAATATGTATGGCAATTTTTGAAACTAACATTTGATCTTTAGTTCTAATTCATGTGCCCCTTTACAGATCTAACTTTCCTTTTCAACAGGCATATATAAACTCATAGCAAACATTTAGAATTGAATTAAAAACTACCAATAAGATATGACCTTTCCTATTATTCTACTAAGATGGAAAATGAATCTTTCTTTTGAAAAATTGTATTCTAAACATGCACAAAATGAAGGTGACAAGTTATAAAGTTATAATAGCTGGAAATGGTACAGAGGAGCTACATAATCTTACAGTGCGCTTTCCACAGCTCTACGATATAGTAAGAAAGTCGTCAGAAAAATGCTTGTCTTAACTAATGCCTCTTAATGACGTAGAATAAGACAACCAGGATGATTTTAAGCATCATAAAATGAGAATCACGAAGATACCTTTGGCTCACACTTTTTGGTGCCGCATCGATAACTCCAGCAGGCAGTCGCCCACCAGGTTTTACCCAGCCTCCAGATGCTGTAAAAGAACGATATGTCATACGGTGTACATACGATTTGGGGATTTTTATTCAGTACACATACTTTCCCCACGGCGGATTGGCAACGGTTCATTAGCCATTCTCCAACTTTCTAAAGAAAATCGATCAGAAGACTCATATGATTTCCCACGTAATGGTGGTGAGTGTTGCTTTCTGGAATGAAAAGTAAAAGAAAAACAGACACATGCACACATTATGGTCATATTGGAACTACAAAAAGCTCCAAAAACAACTACATATCAAGGAAACCTGTTCAGATTGTGAAAAGTGCTGATTGGGAAAGAAGCTTCAAGCAGTGAAGGGGGACGACCAAAAGAAGACTCTGGCACCAGACCACTCGGATGACCCTGAAAAGAGAAATTCTCGAAGAGCTCAGAAAAATATAATGGATACCATAACATTTCATACCCTTGCATATTTCAATGGGGGATAATCGTGCGGGATCCGATCAGAAGGCCTTCTTCCTCTGAAATAAATCATACTTCTATAATAAAGCGTAAAAATCTGCAAAAACGCTTCGGTTTGATGGGCAGATAACTAACCCTTGCAAACCACAGAGTTCTTAAAAGTACACGAAAAGGACTACCCAAACTAAGCGAAATAAATAAGCGGCTACTTTTCGAAACGTCTAAAGAACTAAAACAACATAGAATCGTATTTCGTCGTGTTAATAGAACTTAATATGTTCTGTAACAGACCGACTTACCTTCTCATCGGGTACTCCGGGCCGTTCCACGCTTCTTCTCTGCTTAGACCAAAATTCTTTGGAAGAACAGGATTCATGAGAGTCAGCGAAAGTACTTTGGAATCGATCTGCAGCAAACCTAAAATGGAAGAAGTAGGAAAGTGACAAATGGAAACGTGGAGCCATCTCGCGTATGCATATGTGACTCCTGAACGCGTAAAGATAAAAGCCATAAGATTAGGCCCTCAGTTAGCAAGTTTCCAGTCAATCTTTAGACTTTGCATTAACTGAAATACTATGGATGGTGTACAAAAGAAAAACACTCGTTCTGGACTACGAAGAATACCCGTCATCCGAGATATCCGACAATCGGCTACCTTACAGAAAAACAACCGTAAACTTTAAGGAGCCACGGACTTGCATTCAATTTGACGCCTAGGCAGTGAGTACACCATTTTGACGTTACGTTGTGAAATTCTGGACCACTAAATGTCAAGTGCATTCACAATGATGCTTAGATGTTTGCAAACAGTGGACCCACAGTGGGCCACATTTGAACCCGCGTTTATATTTTTTCATGCAGTCACTTATTACCCACTGCACCACTGAGGCCATTGCTTTGTCTTCTTCTTAGCCAGAATCTGCCTGGGATCCTAGTTTTGCAAATATCTCAGCACCTATTCCGCCTAATGATCTGCTGTGAAAAATTACAATAGCCAGTAAATAAAAAGTTAACATCAAGTGCAGCCAAGTAATCCATTCTACTGGTATACAGTTGTTCGGAGGACCGGTTTAGTTCTCAAACTTAGAAAGCTCAGGCTAATGCGTAATTAGGAAACAGCTCTATGTGTCGGCCTTTCCAAATGTTCATCTTACGCTCGATGATTTGTAACGGCATGTGTTCATTTTTACCGTTTGTGTTATGTGACCGCTTTGAAGAGTCACGGATTCACTACATCATGTGAATGTTCTGGAATACCAAGGTGTAGTACAGAAGCAACTCACAAAATTCGGCAGTGTCATCCAGTTGAGGAAATTCTGGGCTTGCGGTATACTGTCTTTTTTGGGTTCTTTTGGTATGTGTGTGCGGTCGGGTGATTGCTGATAGCACTTATAGATCAATAACACGACTGAGAGACAGGCGAAACGAAGGGCCCGCATGGTGCTGTGGTGAACACGTTAGCCCCCGTAAAGAGTAATAGTGTGTTCGGTCCCCAGCACAGACACCAGCGGTACGAGGTTTTGCAGATATTTCAGCATCACTATGGTTATACTTTAGTTATAGTTGAAACCCGCCAAATTATAAGTAGCTACTGTAAACATTTTCATAGTCAACATAGTAGTTCCAGGGAGCGGATAGCACAGTGCCATGATGTCCGTCATCACGAACATAGTACTAGTTCGATTTCGAGGGCCCACCAAGCCTCTTATCCTTCCGGGGTCGGGAAATTGGTACCGGACTTATCTGAGAAAAAATCGCTCTCTGCAATCCAATTGGGAACGCTCCGACACGGCTATCCTAGAACTCCAGGGAGAATTGCTCGACCAGCGTCTACGACGTTCAAGATGGAATGGAAATCCTCAAGCAGCAACCGAAGCCACACGGAAAGTTGGAAGATCTTCGTGGACAATAGGAGCGAGGAAGCGAATCGAGAGAAGTGCTGGGATACGAACAGTAGATGTGAGGACGGATCAAATAGTATAAAATAAAATAAATAAAAACATAGTGGATCTTAGGAACAAGGGATTAATATCGTCTTTGTCTCACGACATAAGTATAGTGAATACTTTTGTTTGAAGATCCAAAAATTCTCCAGCTCAACTATCAAAATGCTGTTAACCAAACAGATCTACATAGCGGGATGATTAGTAGGTGAATAAGTAGGTGGAAATTTATTAAAGAGAAGAAAATTTGTCTAGACAGACTCCTAGTGGTTAACACACTGGATATGGCATTCATCACCAATTGTGCTGAAATTGCGCGCTGAAATCATTCTTGCGCTACCGATGTGGAGAAATCTGCAATGTGCATATCTAGATACTAACTTACTAGGGTACTTGGATGTCTGGTCTCCACTGGTTTTGTGGACCCCGGCACAATTTCCATTCTCCGTAAATTTCCTGCTCTAGCCATTGTGGTCTCCGGAGTCCTGGGGTCAACCTAGCCGAAGCCTTCCTTAGGTCGTTACTTCTTCCCCCAAAGCACTGGTCGTCCTTGTGGATCGGAGATTTGCCACCATGCGACTAGTTTGATACAAAGACTGTGGTGAATCTTGGAATTGGCTTGCTCTTAGCTTGGCTTCCTGATGGAAACGTCGAACTCAGCTTGGGAAACCCTACTAGGGATGAATCTCAAGCTATATCACAACCCGAGATCCAGAAACACCTCCCAGCCTCGATGAGGCAGTAAACCGTTGGAAGGATGTGTGGTTACATGAGAAACGAAGGCAAAATGATTTCCCATGTTCTCAGAAAGGCCTCGAAAGAATGCGCTGTTTTGTGGAAATTTTATCTGCAGAGCCCTTGATCGAGTCTCTCGAAATACAATGGATGGAAATATTGTGATTCGCTAACGTTTTTCACTTATTATTGTGGAGGAGTCACATTCGCGTTCTGTGAGAAATGAGAAATTCTCTAAAACTTATTTCATACTGCTGCAAAATTTAAGCTCTCATTCATCTCCAGTTTACTACATTATGGTTGGGCAGTAATCTGCGACCTTATTTGATACTTTATACTTGAACGGCCCATCTTCACTAGCTGTGCGGGCTCCAGCACAATCTCCAGTTTTCGGAGATTTGCTGGTTAAGCCATTGTGGTTCCCCGGAATCCCGAGGTCAGCCTGGCCAAAGTCTGCTTCAGGTCTTCACCATCACAGGCAGTCGCAGCCCTTGTGGATCAGAGGGATATTTGCCACTATGCGACTTTAATGCCAGGACGGTGGCGGATCCCGGTATTGGCTCACTCTTAGCTAGGCTTCCTGATGGAAATGCCGGACTCGTTCTCAGCTTGTGAGACTCTGCCAGGGGAATGGATACCCCCGCTATATATCGCAGCCCGAAGCCTAGGATCACCTCAGCTGAGGCAGTAACCTTTGAGAGGTATGCGACCTCAACAAATCAAAATGGCATGTTAAAAGTGCCTCGAATTTGAGTGGGTATGGTTTCATGGCTGTGACCGCAAGGATTTAAGATGTAACATAACGTAATATCCAAGAAACTGGAAGCAAACGGTGTTCGAAGGTGAAAAATGCTTTCTTATCTGAATGTTCAGGTTTCTTTTTCATTTTTATATATTTCAGGCAAATTGATTTTTCCTCATCCATCATCCACGAAGGTCCCTGGATTTGTGCTCCAGTTCGACTGCTGCAACTGAAGATTGTTTCTCCTTCACAAATTTCATCGAATATTGGTGAAAGTCACCGTTTTTATAAGCAAGCACGACGTCGTAGAAAATCAGTCTTGGGAACTACTGATGAAAGTGATTCACATTGAAATCCTAGAACAGGCGTAGTAGTGCACAGCCAGGTCTTTGCCACAGGTACTCACCACCCTTTCTGGATTGGAGAGAGCAAGGTGATCATAGACAAGTATGTTATCAATTTCCCCACCTCCAATTATCGGAGGCTTGGCTGGTCCAGTGCCGGCTCTAACCAACGCCTTACACAAATTGAATGGCATCCTTACCACTGCGTCCACTCCACTGCGCTACCCGCGATTGTACCACTCACCTTTTATTTATTCACCGTTTCACCTCATGCATTCGATTTCATAATTTCATAAAGGATCGTTTGGAGGTGATTGAATGCATATCTGGCCTTTACTCATGGTGGCCTAACGATGTATCGAGCCAGTGCAGCTATCCTTTCAAACAAGGCTGGTACCATTATGCCGACGCCACTCCGAAGGGATGGAAGGCTTGGTGGGCCATGGGCGCAGAGATTGATTCCACGCGTGTTGAGAGGCATCTCCGACCACTGCGGCACACGCGCCGTTACCCTCAGCATACCCACATGATGTGTTTTGAAACGCAGACTTTTCACCCACGTTATTGCGTACTTTAACAATGTGTTTATTTCAAAGGAGATCAAATTACACAAACTATGTGATTTGAATTGTATCTTCAAACTGCGTATAAGGTGAATGAAAGTGATTTAAAAGGTGCAATGATGAATTTCATTGGGAATGCACAACTATCTAATTAGCCATTCACAGGTAATCATCGATTAGACAACTAAATCACAACGAACAGAAGACAGCATGTTTGTAAACCCGGTAACTAATAAACAAATTGAGGTCATGAAAGTCCGCATTCTACTCTGAGTTCGTCAGGATTTCTTCAGTAGTAACACTTTAGACAATAAAGATCGATACTGGAGATCTACGAATAAATGCTGCTAAGGATCACCTCGTAAAATGATGTGATTTGAAGTTGATGACATGTTAGAGAACGACCTATATAGTTTGCATTTAAGTGCGTTACTGAAACAAGCTGGCATCGATACGAATAGGTTGAGAACAGATCAGATGCTTGAAGGCACTAACGTCGACACTGGCGAGATCGTCCGGAAACACCTAAAAATTGTGTGAAGTCGTTCTGAATGAATAACAATTACGAGAGCTAGGTGAGTAAAAGATAGAGAAGAGGTGGTACATCTTATAACAGTTCCCAGTATCGACTTTCTATTAACCTCGGCATTAGAATATGAATACGTTGTTTTCTTGTTCAGCAGTCACGAGGTTGCTATACAGCATACATTTACTTCCATAGAAAAACACACAATACAATACAATACGACAGTAGCTGACGTTTCGGCAGTATCACCTTCAGAGCCTGGAAGGGTATACTGATATACAATATATTAGGCCAAACACTTCAATAACACTTACAAAAGACGAAAAACTCTATGGCAATTGCATGATCAACAGCTTCTCGAAAAACTCACCGCTTTTTACATGACTTACAATGAGGAAGGTTAGAACAGCTGAGTTTCTTGTCATTTTGCAAGTGTTACTGAAGCGTTTGGCCTAATAGATTGTACATCAGTATACAAGGGCTTCTATGACTGCTTCTGTCTCAATTGAACCAAAGACCTTCTCTAAGTCGATGAAAGTAAGACAGAGCGGTCTCTTGTACTATTGCGATACCTCAATGAGCCTTGTTAACGTGTGGATGTAGTCCATCGTACTAAATCCTGTTCGAAATCCTGCTTGCTCACATAGCTCTCCGGCATCGTATTGTGTGTCTATGGAAGTGAATGTATGCTGTATAACAACCTCGCGATTGCTGAACAAGAAAACGTGTGAGAAGAGGCTTTCGTTAAGATCACTTGTATCACCTGTAGTCCCGTTGATCGTCGAGTGACTATTATGATCATCTTTTATCGCCTGTCTGCATTGTTTCGCATGTTCGGACGTTCGCGGTTGCCTGCAGCTTCTGCGATTCCACGCTGGTGTATTAGCTCGAGAGTTTCTGGAGACAGATAGGGCAGGAAAAACCATTGAGTCGAAAAGGTGGGCATGGAGTCGGGTGACCTTTGTTCTCTTCACTACATCGTCGATGCTCTTGAAAGCTCCACAAGCCGCTCGTTTCCTTCTGCTCAACTCTGGAGCTACGTCCTTCATCATATTGATTTCCCGACCTAGATAGGCATAACTGGAGCATTCGGAAATATTCGTTCCGTTGAGCGTGAATGGGGCAAACGAAACCAATCCGTTCTTCATGAACATCGTTTTCTTGAGATTTAGTCGAAGACCAATCTTTCCACACGCTTTATCAAAGTCCGCAAGCATACGTTCCGCTTGGCTAATGTCTGGTGCATGTCAGTAAAGTCAATTCACGGCTAAGTGAACTTGTTTGTATCGCAAAACAAAGCGCTCTCTCATATGAGAGGTTGTTGCTGTTTCCAGTTCATGCGAGAATGAGCATAGTTCGCAAATATTTGCAGCTGTGCTCAAAGCGCCGTTCGTGTGCGGACAGCTTCGAAGGTCATGCGCCTTGTCGCTGCACTATTCTTTGGTCTGCTCATTATTTCTCCTTCATTGGCCCTAATCGGAGCCGGTTATGAACAACTGGTCAGTCAGACACTTTTTACTTCCATTCTAAAAGTACTTCTTAGATGACAAAATGTCTGGGGCTACAGACTAGCCAAAGTGAAAAAAGATGCGGAGCTGTAGTTTTAGCCTATTCTCAACAGCCTTTTCTATTGCCATGTCCAGTCTCTCAGTTTGCCCATCTCAGTCGACTCACAGCCATAGGTCAAGCTTTTTGCTCATTATTGAACTCGCGATAATAACTGGCACTGGTTATCATTCATACGCATTACGTGTTCGGCCCACTTTATCTTCGACCGTTTCGCGTATAGAACGGCATATTTGATTTTTGATCGTTGACGTAGGTTGGAGCTACGGACGCCATCCTTTACATGTATGAAACGGGACACTCCTAGCATCGTCCTTTCGACTGCGCGTTCTATAACGCTGAGTGAAATTTTATCCTGCTTACGTAGCGACCAGGTTTCTGACGCATACGTTAGGGCAGGAAAAACCATTGAGTCGAAAAGGTGGGCATGGAGTCGGGTGACCTTTGTTCTCTTCACTACATCGTCGATGCTCTTGAAAGCTCCACAAGCCGCTCGTTTCCTTCTGCTCAACTCTGGAGCTACGTCCTTCATCATATTGATTTCCCGACCTAGATAGACATAACTGGAGCATTCGGAGATATTCGTTCCGTTGAGCGTGAATGGGGCAAACGAAACCAATCCGTTCTTCATGAACATCGTTTTCTTGAGATTTAGTCGAAGACCAATCTTTCCACACGCTTTATCAAAGTCCGCAAGCATACGTTCCGCTTGGCTAATGTCTGGTGTTTCAAGAACGATACCATCAGCAAAGCGAAGGTGATGTATCTGCTGACCATTGGTTTTCACTCCCATATTATCCCATTCCAATGCTCGCATGACGTTCTTGAAGGGTGGTGGTAAACAATTTTGGCGAGATTCTATCGCCTTGCCTAACTCCTTCTTTGACGTCAACGTTAACATCGTTGTAGAATGGTGAAATTTTGACTGTAAAATTTTTGTACAGCTCACGAAGAATCTTTATGTACTGAGTAGGGACTCCTTAACTACCAAGGGCTTCTATGACTGCTTCTGTCTCAATTGAACCAAAGACCTTCTCTAAGTCGATGAAAGTAAGACAGAGCGGTCTCTTGTACTATTGCGATACCTCAATGAGCCTTGTTAACGTGTGGGTGGCGTCGTCTCGTTTCGGCCAGGCCGATGACGTCGTACCTCATCATTCTTGCTTGCAAGAGCAAGCCTTCTATCGAGGACTCGGATGCAAGTGCATGTGCATTGTAGATACAGATCGCCACCGTAGTTCTTGATCCAGGCAGCTTCCATTGGCCCTGAGATTTTAGCAGCCTCTCTATACTCGTCCTATCCAACGCTGCGAAATTGGGGGCTCTATCGGGGTCAGCGGAATGCGGCCCGTTTTTTTTTTACTGCGTTTAGCATTTTGATACCCACGTATAGCTTGCTGGGCTCTGAACGTTGGGGCTAGGTATACTTACGGGTAGCATGCCAGGCTCTCCCATAGTGGACATGGAGCTTATTTGTTGGAGACGACGCCTAACCGCCTCCCATATACTTCCCTGTCACTTGATTGCAGGCTTTTGGCCGATTTGACTCGTAGAAAACAATCCGCACAAGGGAGAACACACCCACACACGCCTAAATGAATACGCCTAGCAAATACAGAATGTATGCGCCAAATCGGCGCAGTAGAAACAGGGAGTCGATCCCCTGGATCCACCTGCTTCTCAGGGAAGCAAAGGTCGCTTTTGGTCCGCGATTAACCCCCTATCCGCCACCTGGGGACGGGCCACGTAGCCTTGCGACTAACCGGCTCGAGATCCCTCATATGAAGGAGATCCGTGGGCTAAATGTGATAGAGGTGATATAATGGATACTTGGCTGCGGATCGTAGAGATATGGCCAACTCGGGTTTACTTTCTTCTCTCAGTCGGTACGGTACCAATTTATCAACTTCGGAAGAATGGAAGGTTTCCCCAATGCAGAATCTAACTAAAGACCACTTGAGTATTGCAGAGACGCCTAGCCCCTGTGCACACGTTCCTAGGCAGTGTTGGTGAGTATCCAAGTGTGCCGTAATAGAATACAATGCATATAGAATTTGAAAAGACTGAGATTATGGGAACATCCTTCCTCTGAGCGACATCATCTCATCGATTCGACAGTGCACAGTCAATACATTTTCTCACAGCTGATTTCGACCTGAGAAATGTGGGGGGAGGTTGGTGGTGGGGTTCTAAACACAGACTAATCTTACAGAAAAAGTGCCCAAATGTGTTTGATTCATCAACATGTGTCAATTATTACGAATTTGGCTCTTACAATGATTTAAGAAGTCACTGTAGAGAATAATGCTGAATCCTTCGCAGAGTCTGTTACCAATTAGTCCACCCTGTTCCACTTTGGATGGTAAATGTAATGGGTGCAATCGCCAGGTCCACGCGATTAACGCCTCATAGATTACCTGACTAATTCAAATTTGATTACACTATGAGAAAAATCTGGCCGAAAAACAAACGAATTTGAACTGAGCTTGCTATACCGTCCTCGAGAATTTAGTAAGCAATCATAGCAGTCACCGCTGTAACAAGAATCGCTGCCTTTCTGGAACAATTGGGTTATAAGGAAGCATACCTTCTTTCCTATTCACAACGGCCAGTGACAGCTTGGCTTCGTTGAAGATCTGGTAATGTCTCAACTAATACGAGATATCCTCCTAACGGTCTACCGCCTCATCGTGGCTGGGAGGTGTTCTTGGGCGTCGGACTGTAAAGCGAGGATTCACCGCTGCTAGGGTCTCCCAAGCTGAGGAGTGCGGCGTTTCCATCAAGAAACCTAGCTAAGAGTAAACCAATACTAGAATCCACCACCGTCCTGGCACCAAGTCGCATGGTGGCAAATCTCGCTTTGATCCACAAGAGCTCTGCGACTGCCTGTGGTGGGGACGACCTGAGGCAGACTTCGGCCAGGCTGATCTCGGGATTCCAGGGAACCACAGTAGCTTAGCCAGCAAATCTCCGAAAAATGGAGGCTATGCTGGGGTCCGCACAATCAGTGAGCATGGGCCATTCAAGTACCAAATATCAAGTATTACATGATATCGAAGAAAACCTTGACCACCATTCAATATGCCAATGAGTAGAGAAGTCAGAAATTATTGAACCCGCAAAAAAAATGGATAATCGACGACAGGAATCCAATCGAATGCATGAAATGCTGAGATCAGCACAGTGAATGTCTAAAAGACCATTTTATGGAAATGTCTATAACACTGAATAAACCATGGATCCCAACAGTACGTGTTAGTATGAGAAAGGCTTATAGTTTGAATTCCTCACGAATACCGCAATTCCAGCCGGGTTTCAATTCAGTAAACGGCATTTGGACCAAGGCCTTCCATAACCCACTTTTATTCCTAATCAAGGAGAGCCATGCATGTGCAAACACCTATAAACTTTTTCACGAATATTAAGGTTGATTTAATAGAAATCGATCCAAAATTAAGCGATTAAATTGTCATCATTGTATACATTTGAACGCTCTAACAACATCCTCGGTGCTAACGTCTTGGAAACTAACTATTAGTGTGGTACAATTATTTAGCATTCATATACTCAACTTATAAACTGCTATCACATTATGTCTGATGCTTGCTTCTCGACAACTGAAGGGAATTTCTTGATTGCCTGAGCATTTGAGGGGCTGAGAATTTCATGAATTCATAGGACAGACTTTTCTCTAACGCCTTCATGTAGTATTCTTGCAATTTTAGACATAATCTGAATTAGAAGCCTCAAGCAAAAAAATTGAGAACTAGGTCTAAAATTTTCAGATTTCTAACGTAAGTTTAATAGCCATCCGATACATTGGTGAACAACTTCGCGTCATGCTCGACGCTATGCCGCTTGTCCAACCGCATTTGTGCTCCGGATAGCTGCCTTGACGAATGAAATGAAGAAACGACGTTTTACGAGCCTCGAAAAATCGGACATCCATCTTGGAAAAAGAAGATCATTTTTTGCTTATAGGCAGAGACCAGCAGATTTTAGTGGCTCAACTAAATAAAGTCCAACATGAGATATTATTTTTGAATCAATGCACTATGTATTGCGCACGTAAGATGCCGTGTTGAACTCATTTTTTACTCCTTTATTTTGAATAGAATTCTAACGTGTGATGTTCACACATGCAATTCAATCAGTATTTACACAATACTATTAGGCTGGAAAAAAAAACGAGGAACAAATGTCAAGGAGAAGATAAATCTTATCTCAGCCGGCACCCCATAGACATCCCATAGATTTTATTTGGAACACAAATCTAAAGAAAAACTTCCAATGTCCTTTCTTCATTTACTTTGGTTGGCAAAAAAAGTTGGTAAAACTCGTTCGGCTTCATAGGAGCCGAATTGACTCAAGTCGGGATTTCACGAAAGAGCAGAAATTTTGGCCCAAAAAAATTTACCAGCCTCACTACACATCACCAATGAAAATAACACATTATTTACGCCGAGATTAAGTAAAAGTCGGTTTGCAAAACTACAGAATATTCAAGTTTTATGTTTCTTAACTCTTTCCGCCCGGCTACCGTATTTCGAGACTGACCCAACGGATCACGCGCAATTTTTCCTCGATTGAGGACTTTGTGATTTTTTGGCAATAAAAAATATTTTCTTTATAACCTGAGGATTTGATGGACTTTAAACATGACATGATTATAGAAAAGAACTCGCTCTATCGTTTTATAAGTGTGAATGAGGTGTATGCTAGTATTTACTATGTATTACTATGGTCCATCGTGCAAATACATTTCTGTCTGCATTTAGAAGTATATTCCAGCATATGTGGAGTATATTCCGGTTTTTTTCACACCCACATAGTCCATAGAATAACCATGATTCATCACAGGGATTAAAATGGAGTAGCGAGGTGGAACAGGTTAAGTAGATTTCACTTAGCCCATTTGTTCATTTTTGGCAAAAAATTATTATATGCAAAAAGAGTAAATGAGATAGCAATATCTAAATGACCAATAAAAGTTCTTTGGGGAACAAGGGAAAAAGAGGGAAGAGACTTAACGAACTCTAGGAGCCGCAGAGCTTTTTGTCGTCTACATGACTGCAAAAAAAGGGAAAATTCATATTAATGCAAAAGAAAAACTAAACTAAATTACTAGTGAGAGCGTATTTCTAAATAAGATCTCAAACGAATTGTACCTCATTGCAGTATGCCTTGGGATGTTGACGAGTACGCGTGTAATCATCGTATCCGTGCAAATTCCGCTCTGGATTCATCGGCTGTGACGGATCGACCTTCTCATCTGGTGCTTCATCGAGTTGTTGCTCAAGTTCCATCACTTGCGACACATAATCAACGAGAATCTGAAATGTTCTACCTGTTATCATAACGGTAGTTTAGTTTCATTCAGATGTGACCGATTCTTGCAGATGATATGATCGTTAGGACAACTCAGAGATGCATCAACTGAACGGCAATGACGAATTTTTTTCCCACCGTAACTGGTATCGCTTCTTTCTCATGCCCAACAAGAACAAAAACCGGTTATCGGATACAAAAATGGTACCACTCCGTGCCATTCGCGCAGCTACTAATCATATGAGATGTCTATCGAAGAACAACACTGTTTTCGTCGGAAAATAGCCGTCCACTCAAAAACAGCCTTATGTAAGGATTAGAGTTTGAGAGAGAACAGGAATGTCTTAGGGTTCTCATTGGAGAAATCTGTTAAGGAACGAAGTGGGTGACAAAGAAAGCTCTAATGCATGAGTCAAATAGAGACCTATGTAAAGATGTGTAACTAACTAACTGTAACTAAAGATTAAAAATTAAAAATTTTAAATTATTTAAGAAGACATAAGGCTCGACGAATAACTGAAGCTATTGACAGATTAGTTATGAACGATACTTCTATGAACTAATGTTCTTAACAACAAATCGCTGTTCTATGGAGAACCGAGAGAGTAGTTTTAAAAATAACCGAGAAGTATCGGACCATATTAGGGTAAGTTAAGATTCGAAGTACTGTAATTTCATTCTAGCGAATCAGAGCTGCATTCGTGTGAACAAGCTGGTAAATGGTATTGTTACTTGGGAACGACCAAAAATTTCAGCAAGGTAGATCGATTGGTATAGCAATCATTGCTTCTATTGGAAAACATGGAAAGGAGGGAGTAAAACCGCTAGTAGGAACCTTAGTGTAATAAAAATAACAATAATGTCAAAGAAAACAAGCATATCAGAGAATCTCCAAGAAAATGTTTATTCTTTACCCTGAAGGGATTTCTTTCCGAGCTAATAACAGGGACGAATCGACGTAGTCTCTCGAAAATCTCAATGTCTCTCGCCGATCGAATTGCTGGATGTGGAGAGTCAGGAAGTGAGCTGAAATCTTCCGAAATCAGAGCTTGAACTACTCGGCATCATCTTTAACCTTTGCTAATATGTAAAGACCAGGAGGTATTCGTAGGAAACATTATTAATTAGTTGCAAAATTACGCAGTATTTGTGAAATGTCGTTATCGCTGTTCAACTTTTAATCGATTTATTTAAAATTCCCCATTTGAGTTCATATTTTTCGACATAACTATTATGTGCTTATCAAATTCCATCCATAACACTCCAACCTAACCGAACATGGACTGGCTTCGGAGCTTTCCCATGAACAGGTCGATTCAGTGCTGTGACATCGGTTACGGTAGGGATGGTGGCGGGTACATGGCTACAAAAGAACTCATTTTGACTATGACATTTCTTTTCTTATTCTACTCTGCAATGAGAAAACAAGTAAGTTGTAATAACAAACAATAATATTAGTGTCTAAGAGATAATTTCCTATAAGGTAATAGAATTTCGCATAGCTTAATAAATCGAATACTACAAAAACATAGAAAACATAAGGATATTCAGGTTGCGAACTCAAGGTCACGATAGTTGAGCATTTATGACTGACACATGGTTAACATGATGTTTAAGGCATAAGAAATGCCAGGAAAAATTGAGAAATTGTGGGAAAACTTACCTTGTCCCAGTCGAGAATGAGCCTCGTACGCTCTCTCAGTACAGATTCCGGTGATCTTCTAATATTCTTCATAAACTGTTAGCTTTGAGGATCTGGCGCACCGATTATGCCTTAGCGATCTATCGTTAGCAATTCAGACAACTCTGATGGCGCTGTTCGGGGTGACAGATATTTCGCGCTGTACCAGGAAGCGTCGACCACCTCTCAGCCGTCCTCCTGTCGATCACCTCCACATGCATCCCAGTGCCTCGTCGCCATTCAGTCTGAACACTCCCACCGTACGCTGTACCTCTGTGTAGCACAGTGGTTCTTTCGTTATGCTACTTCGGTTTGGCGGTTATGTCATTCACTCTACCAAGGCCAAATCTACAACTCGAAAAACTCCTGTCGCTTAGCGGAGCAAAGCGGCTCAATTTCAAGAATGCAACCAGTTAAACAAGAAATGATAGGGAAAGGATGGCTGCTCTCGGAATAACATCCCTGCCAATAATGATGCCGGGATATTTGCAAAACTCCGGACCGCAGGTGTCTGCGGTGGTGAACGAACGCGATATTACCCTTTCCGAGGGCTAACGCGCTCACCACCACACCATACGAATCCTTTGTTTCGCATGTCTTTTGACTAGTTTTCCATCTACCAGTGCCATCAGCAATCACTCGTCAACGGGATTGATATTGGAAGCACAAATCGGCATTGAACCCAGTTAAGCTGAGGTAATAATTGAAATTACTATATTAACTTTCTTCTTGCCTACTACAATTTTCCACGACAGGATATGTGAAGAACAACCATAACGATGCCGAGATATTTGCAAAACTCCGGACCGCAAGTGTCTGCGGTGGTGAACGAACGCGATATTACCCTTTCCGGGGGCTAACGCGTTCACTTCCACGCCATGCAGGTCTTTCGTTTCGCCTGTCTCTCTGCTAGTTTTTCTACCTAACACTGTCATCAGCGGTCAGGTGTCTCCTACGACGACCACCTACGCGCTGGATGAACATGTTCGGAAATAGAGCCAAGCAGATGTACTAGCAGCTGCCTAAATTTTACAGATCACGGTATAAGACTCGCACCCGCCACGATGCTCGAATCAAACCGCCACTATGAACGACAGCTGTGAGGCAAAATAAACGAATGGAAATTATGCTGGTGTCAGCAAATTCATGAAAATGGACGGTTAAAATTCACAAGTAATTATTGTTATTATTAATGATTGACTGATGGTTAACAGCACAGATGGAGTGAAAGCTTAGCTAGGAGAAAGGCAAAACGAAGGCTTTGGTAGATGTGGTTGAAAGCATGTAAAACCCCGTAAGGGTAATCTAGGCTTCAAAGCCCACCTGAAGTCCCGAGTTTTGTTCCTATCTCAGCATCCCTATCGTTGTCTTTCACTTCTTAACCTGCCATCAAAAAGATAAGCAATAAATAAAAGTTGAAGTACTGACAAATACATCTATAGAAACCGACTTTTATTTAAGCTTTCCACTAATAATCAATACGCTCTTGGATTACTTAGCTGACACAAGGTTGGCATAAAATACGAATAGGTATTCTATAGCAACCTCGCGTTAACCAAGATGATGCTGAGGTATTTGCAAAACTCCGGACCGCAGGTCTCTGCGGTGGGGAAAGAACGTGCTATTACCTTTACGAGAGTTTCTAGCGTTCACCACCACACCATGCGTCCTGCCTTTCGTCTGTCTCTCAGCTAGTCTTCTGTTGATCACTAACAGCAGCAATCACTCGTCACTCTCGTGTCAGCTCAATAATTCAGGGTACTGACAGATAGTGGTCACTTACATTTGCACTGAGGTATTGAAACAGTCTTGCTAGTATGTTCACAGCTCATCGTAGTGAGCACTAACCGATATCAATGGGTATGAAGGAGATTTGCCCACTTCCGACTGAGCTTCTTCTAAGGTGGCGGAAACATTCTCGAAAAACTGTTGATCTAAGAGGCGCTCTCGGACAAGAACATTGAGATATAGCCATAACTATGACAGTAATTTGGTAACATATTCATCCAAATGTTATGCTGTCACATGTTTCGAACATCCTGAACGTTCTTGAGAAGTTATAATATTGCGAACGACATAAATGTGAGCATACTCGTATACAGCCCTGACGGAGAGCTTCGCATTGTTTATCGTTGCACAGTTCTCCATTTTTCCTTCTCCTTATAGACACAAGTAGCTGTTATGGAACAGGTGCTGCACTTACGAGTGGAATACTAGTCGTAGTATCATGAAATCATTTATTGGAAGATACATTGTGGACAACACCAGTCATATACTGTAAATCATATGCAAAATAAATTTTAAAAATTGCCTAACGCCTCTCTAGTTCTCTTCAAATTCTTCACTCATTTCGTACGATAACTATGATCCATCGAAGCGAGTGCAAGGAATAGAGTAATCAATGGTTTCGCACGTCGGAGAGGTTAGCTGTAGGCATACCACGCAATATTCTCCAGATCCGACTTTCTATTGGCATCTGCATTCTTCAGTAAGTTAGTGTGATCTTCTTGAACAGATGTGAGACCAATAGCAAAATTTATTCAGTGATGTCTGACGTTTCGGCGGGTTCGCCTTCTTACGAGCATGGTAAAGTCACATTCACTCGCAATCTACTCAGTCAAACACTTCCATAATCTCAACAGAAGAAGCTGAATACAGAATTTCTACCGCATAGTAAACAGATTCTTTTAAACCCTCGCCGTTTTTTCCATTGATAAATTAACATGAGGTAGATAAACAATTTTATTCGACTCAGGTTTCGGCGCCTTCACCCTTTGCAGAGTAGGATTGATTAGGGTCGACTGCCCATAGCCGTTCGTCCTCGTGTCATACCTATTACCAAATTGTTCTCACCATGTCCCTATTGTTCTTTTCATTTATACATAGGTTTAAACCCCCATCTTTGTGCTCCACGCCCAGCATCCGCAAAATCCAACGCTACAGCATCCAAGACAAGGGTACATACTCTGTACCTATTTTAGTTTCCACTATGTATGACTAGTGGCGCGTGTGGCGCAGTGGTTGGAGACGCCACTGCGGCGCTCACGTGAAATGCGCCCATGACCCACCAAACCTTCCACTCCTCCGGGGTCGGCAAATTGGTACCAGATCTGTCTGGGAGGATAGCGGCACTGGCTCGATACATCGGCAGGTCACCGCGAGTCATTGTAAAGGCCCGATTTAGTGCAGGTCTTCTAGTAGGACTACAAATTGCACCGGAAATTAAAAACGGAATAGAAAAAGCTAAATCGAAAACTCTGTTCACGATTTGTGATCGACCAATAAATTGAGCGTTCGATGAAAGAATGTGTGCGGCCAGAACTAGTTATGAATTGTTAGGATGGACAGGATACCTTCGTGGAGTCGATATGTGAAGTCGCAAACATTTCGTCACTGGACTGAAAATAGCTCTTGGTCCACTTGTATCAGCATGGGATCAATAATTTAATAACGCACGATTCTCAAAGGGATGCAACCACAAGCTTTCTATTCCAAGGCCTTCAGTACCCACTTAAACCAACTCCTACAAAATCACTCTCTTGACGAATTTACAAATGGAAAAGTTGTTGGCTTGCACCTCGATAGGATTTGCGAACGATGTGAACTCACTCATACTCTTAACTCATATACTCATCACGAGTATTAACACAGCGTACTTTATCATGGATACTTTCATATACAATTGAAGGAAATCATAGACTATGGGGATGCAAAAATAATTCGTAACAAGTGAAACGATGTCAAATGGGTTGGTTTCGAATAAAAATGAATTTTAGGAGACACCCAGTATCCAAAAAAAACATAAACAATAACTACTTGGAACTAATTTCAAAACAATGAGCCCAATTGATGCCTAGCCGCAGCTAACAACAAGCTCGATTTTATAGCTGGAAAGCATCAGATCATTTCATCAACCGCTTAAACTGCTAGAATTTTGACGCGGTATCTTAAGCATTATGCCCTAATTCTCACTCAGACTGGGCACCCTTGACGCGAAGTAGGATCTGGTAAGAGCCCTTCCTCTTTCAGTTTCTTCAATGCTGGTGTCCAGTGACTTTCGGGCAAATTTCGCAATTCGATCAGGTGTTTCTTGTACTTCGGGTTGTTGTCCCTGGAAAAGGATCGCCACTTCCATATTATAACTGCATATTGTTATCAACGCGAACCTACGCCAAATACGTTCCATTTTTGTACATTGCCAAACCGCCTCGTCCCAGTATGAGCATCTACCAAACATTCTGCCTTAACAAGAATGAAGCATTGCCGAGAATTCCTGTAGTAGATAACAGTGACATAATGAAATCACCTATAGTGTTCTCATCGTAGCATCTCTTCAGAAACTCAATGAGTACATTACACTCCTGAGTGTGAAGATGGGGCGAGAGATCCGGTAACATCCTTGAAAAACACTTCCTAGTAGTATAAGACTGACATACATTTCCCAACAATACAATGCAGACATGATAGAGCCGCACTTTATTTGACTAAAGCATCAATACGTCATAAAAGTATATTACGTAAAGGAAATCCTTCGAAAACAAAACCTTTTTAGTCGTGAAAGGTTCCGGAAATAAATCTACGCGTGAGAAAATACTCTCCGTGGTAAAAATACTACATAAAATAATAAAAAATAAAAAATAAAATAAAGATAGTAAAAAAACTAAATCGAAGTTCGTTTACCACTTTTTCAGAGTTTTGCTGGCTTAGCCATTGTGGTTCTCTGAAGTACCGAGGTCAGCTTAGATAAAGCCTGCTACAGCTAGTCACCACCACAGGCCGCCTTTGTGGATCAGAGTGAGATTTCTCACCATGCGACTAGTTTGATACCAGGACGGTGGTGGATCCTGGTATTGGTTTACTCTTAGTTGGGCTACGCTGTGCATTGCAATCCGACATCCAGGAACACCTCAAGGCCACGCTGAGGTGATAAACCGTTGGGAAGCTACATGGAACTGAACCACATAAAATCACGATTCAACTAATCGGAAGTTTGCCTAAAATGTATAAAGACATAACAGTGGAAATCACTCCGAGATTTGGCAATCAGAAAATAGACGAGCTATCGAGAAAACTTTTGATCACATAGAGAATCTGCGCTATCTATTTAAGGAAGTTACAATTTTACGCTCAGCAAGAATAGAATGTTTACATCTCGCATGTGTGGTGCGAAAATTCATTGAACGGATTCGGTATGTGTCTGATACAAATAGAGGTTCAATTGTCCAAGTTTAAGATTTACGCTGTGAAGACAACAAGCACAAGAACCGCATGGCAAAGTACTTAAATAAGCACAACGAAGCAGGAAAACTATTGGACTGCGCATAAACAGGAGACGAAACAGTTCATGAACAATCCACAGTGCGAAAGCGAACAAATTGAACAAGATGGCTTTCTGATTGCAGACCACCTCGTGTGTATGCCTTCTGCGATCAATGATCATGGAGAATAACACGAAGGAGGAATTGGAGAGAATAAGAGGAGCAGCTTGGGCCGCATTCGCGCCTCTCAAAGAGACCACTGACCAACTAAGACCCGAAACTCCGCGCTCACCCTTCTGATTCAACAATTTTCCTAGAGCTGTTTTACGCCGCAGAAACATGGGCAAATAGTTCAAACATGTCAAGAACTGTGGACCACACACAGAGCGCTTGGATTTATATCTTCTGAATTTTAACCAGTACTCATAATATCAAATCGTAATACACAGCTCATAATTTCGAAACCTATTTTATCTACGAGATCTGAGAGAATATAATACCAATAGCAAAGCATGGATAAGGCAGTAACATAATGGAAAGAAACTATGACAGATGGATGAGAAAAACAACGGAGTGGATTCCAAGGAAATGCAAGCGTCCTCTTGCAAGACCACCCAAAAGAAGAGCAGACCTATTCGTGTCTAACGTCTTCCATCTGCATTCTCAGACGGGAACGATTTCAAGACCATGGAATGGCATCGCGAACGTCACCATGTTCGAAGCAGATCACCATCATGGACGACGATAGCGCGAAGAAGAAAATCATTACCAGTGAAGTCGGGTCATCCAAGTATCCGAGTGGGTAACTATGCTCTGGAACAGTCAGCAAAAAATATAAATGTTGTTTGTTGATGTCAGGCATAAGCAGAGTTTTAGCCCAAGCAGTAAGCTTTGTATACATTGTTTCAATAGTACCCACAAAAAACACGGAACTTAAATACTCTAAATGAGAAGGTTTAAATTGCAAGTAAAAGTACACATTGTACAAGTGCCATATTGTGATTGATAGGACCGCGACTTTTGAAATTGCTATGAAAAGTGTAATTTGTAAACGACGTTTACACCAGCGAAAGTTTGTGATAGTAAGAATCGAGAATTCGTTAATTTTTCAAATATATACTGCTTAAGAACAGAGTGACTGAATGAATGCGCATTGTGTCAATGTGCTTAGTCATTTTACATACTCAAGTACATTAACGCACTCCTTCTAGATGATATACAGCCAGGTGGTGGCCACATGTTCCTAGATGCCGAATTTCAATGTTATGTTCAAAAATACAAGAGAGCTTTTTGTACCCTCCTCACCAGTATGTTTCACTACAGAACTCAACCATGACAGTGCATTCATCCCAAAAAAGTCTTTTTTAACTTGTGATGGGTAGAGCACAGTTTTCAACGGATCGCACCTGATCGAACATCTTCGCTCAACAAGCTATCGACTGCAAATCAGAAGTAGAAAATAAAAACTCCGTGCGACGAAATAATATAAAAAAACGAAGAACCTTAAATGCACTGAACTTAATATATAACGTTGTCGTTGCGTTGAATTGTTCAAAAATTGCCTCTTCTTGCCTGACCGCTGGTGTCTGCTTTCATTTCGTCTTCCTCTCAGCCGTGTTATTGACATATAGGTGCTATCAGCAATCACACGTCAACGGAATTTGGAAGCAAATGAAGGAAATCGCCATTGAACCCAATTAAGCTTAAGCTATGGTATATATCACAGTACAATCACTTTTTCTTTAAATTTACTTATCTATTTTTTTCTAATTTATGGACACGTAAAGAAGCGATTAGATTGAGATCTATCGAACCCGTTAACTACTGCTGATATCACCTATAGGTCAGTAACACGGCTGAGAGGAAGGCGAAGTGAAGGACACGCACAACGTGGTGGTGAACGCGTTAGCCCCCGTAAAGGGTAATAGCGTGTTCGATCCCCATCGCAAACACCTATGGCCAGGAGTTTTGCAAATATATCAACATCATTATGGTTATGTTCCACGTTATACCCTTCAATGAATAGGCAGTAAAAGAAAAAAAAAGATTACACAATCGATTTGTCGAAAATACTTTGCTCTATCGTTCTATGGGTATTAACGATATTTAGTGCGACTTACTATATGTCGCTATGGTGCATCATAGAAAAACACAACTGTCATCGTCTAAAAGAGTCTTGCAACTTACGGGTCACTGTTCCAGTATTTTTTACATCCACACACTCTACACGAAGCTATAATTCACTGTATCGACCAGAACTGAAATAGTAGTGGGTTAGCACACAAACTTTTGGTCAGTGAACTCGTTCGGATACCGGCTCTTTCTATATTTCTGAATACAGCATAGAGCGTTTTTCCACCAGCGCCCAACACAATGTCTGTGTTCTACAGGGGTGTTCTGTGTGCTATCAATTGATTAAGAGACGTGTTAGAAAATAGTCTTATATAACAAAATAAACTACTGGAAAGAAATGAGACATAGGTGTCATACCGGCTACTCCCACAAAACCATTATGGCATTTAAGGTGTCACTCGTCGCGCGTGTGTTGAGGAGGAGAGAAAATATGTTCAACGTATGTTACGAAACCTACAAAGGAGGAACCGTAAATGGATGCTGGATGAAATTTTTTCATTAAACCCTAGTGTTTATATGTTCCAAAAATGTGGAAACAGACATAAAACATAAAATATAGACTATTTAAGAAAGAGAAATGAGCGAAAGAAATATGTTGGAGAACAAACTATGGAATAAAAGAACGCAGAAAAAGGAAGCGGCGATCCTGTCTGCAAGAAGTGAACAAGTCAGACGAATCACTTGGACCATATAAATTATTATTATGCCTGTTGAAAAATTGGTTCACATTAGAAACATAAGGGCAAAGCATTCGTATTATTTTTGCATTCACTCGATAGCTTCGCCAGACCAGTTGCTGTGACAAATGTGGTCATGTATTCTAGCCTCATAAAAAAGGATAGAGCTCTCGGCGTTGATTAATGCCTGAGGTAGAGCCCTACCGATGGTCGAGAAAGTGCTACTATCCGCCCGGACAGTTCTGGTACCAATTTGCCTAGCCAGAAGAGATGGAGGGGTTAATGGGCCTAGGGATCGTCCGCATGTACATTGCAAGGAGGCTCCGAACACGGCTCTACACCCGCCCCTTGGCTTCATAATTTATTAGAAACTGTCGAATTAGTTCTTTCATCAAGCCAACATAGAATGTTAGCAATGAAAGAACTCTGCTGGTGAAACACATCATAGAAGAGGAGGGTACAAAGCTTCCTTTGCTAACATAAATATGCGTATATATATACATATTTATATTTAAATATAAGTTCAACAGCGACTGATTGTTTCATCGAAAAAATGAGAGAGAAAAGGAATACTACCTATGATTATGCAATTTGATTTTCCTTCTACAATTCGAAGGCGCAAAACAGAGCACGTATTAGTTTCAATGTAGTCTGCAATCGGAGAAAAACGACGTGTCGATACAAATGTATTAAACTAACATAAACGAGCTGTACAAGATAACAGATTTAAAATCATAATTATGAAGATGTCCAGTGTGAGAAGAGCTTTATGCACGATTCTATCCAAACTTTGGTGTTATCATTACGACGGTTGGTTGGGATCAATCTTTAACTATAGATGGCATGGCAAACTACGAAGTAACTAACTGCTTCATACGAGTTATCTGAAGGCAAACCAGTTATTACGTTGACGGATTTCTTCCAATATCAACAACAAAACATCGAAACCTAAAAATACGCATGACAACAGTTGTGAAGCAACACGCCCTACAAAACTGTAAAACAAGCCTAAACCTTAATAGGTCACTATTCTAGGACCTTCAAAGGACACTTTACAGTAGTACAGTAGAAAAGAGTAAAAAATCCAATAAATCGATATAAACCTGACAGCGATAGTCAAAGAAAGAATGACCATCTAATAAAAGTATGCGACTTCCTAAGTATGAACTGCTTCCCTAACTCGTTTAAATCCACGCTAGTGTAAAAATAAGGGATATTTCAACCATATAACAGCGTAAAAATTTCCCACTATTGACGCAGAAAACAGCATTTTCAAAGAAGGAAAAGGATAATTACAAAGCCCTTCCTGAACATTCTGCCGGTCTATCGATGTTGATGTCTTCTTCATCCTCATTAAATATGTATTTATCGTAAATTTCGTTAAAAAGACCACCACATGAAACAACTGCTTTCAACTTTGTCGCTAATAAGTACGAGCCGGAAAGTTTGCGATGTAACGAATAGATCTCTTCGGGAGGTGATGTTAACCTGAAGTAGCTTATACACACATATGTATATCTATACATATATACATATGCACGTATACATATACAACTACCCACACTACCCACCTGTGTTCTAACATGACGGGTATGAGCTTGTGTATACGTTGCGTAACGCTCTGTCGAGAAAAGTCATATGGATGACTGCTTGTCAACGTCTCTCCCATAATCAAAACTGATTCTACATGAGCGCTTTCCATTACAGATGACTCGTAACCAGTTAGAAAACCGATCTCTCGCGACATCCTTGAATCAAATAAAACATTCTGATCTGCAAAATAGGATTAACATAAATAGCTCGGACAGCCAATAATGTACAATAGTGAGGTTTCAGGCACGATCTTTATCACCGGACCTAGATTGGAAAAAGCGCAGTAAAAATGGCCAATTTCACGCCTAGCCATCACCCTTGTGTTCATACGAGACAATTTGCAGTGAATTTGGCGCATTGTCCTACCGGTTGTTTACTTTCCTACACAAAAATTTCCCCCGGTTCCTTTTACATCAAAACAGTATCCTCTAAATCACAGAAATATCAAATGTCGCCTAAAAAACGTTACTCCCAACACCTACAATTCCAAGAAAAAAAAAGACAGCTTTTGGTAATTTCACGTCTTGTCTGACTTAAGTTCCTCACCAATTCCTTATCTTTTGTACTAACGAGAAATATATTGCATGTTCAAGATAAGAAAGGTACTAAGGACACTTTTTAATTTATTTTACACGACTAATAATCAAATCTACTGTGCGTATCCCAGCAATTTTTGGGTTCGATTCGTTTTTCTTCGCACACATCGTCCACAATGGTCTTCTAACACTTCGCGTTGCCTCAGCTTGTATGAATTCGTAGAACTCCGGTCGAATAAGCCTTCTATGCAGTATTGGAGATGGCCGCGCTAAGGCATTCAAAGTGGATTGAAGAGGAGCGTTGGGACGGAAATGGAACAATATCTTTTCCTTCCTCATCAACGGCATCACTACCCACTGCGCTATCCCCATCCCCACTAAGCCGACTATGCTACACAAATGCAAAACGCGACCACCATAAGGATTTCTCGGCTGTTGTGCACATAAAATATTTCCACACTCGATGAGGCTCGATGTTTCTGTTAAGGATGACCCTGCGTACCGAAAAACTAAAATGACCAGCTTCAAAAGAAAGTGGAGAGTGAAACTTTATATACTTACTCAATTATCTTCCGAGTGTCCCCATCTGAGGCCGCTTTAATTAGTTTCATATAGCGGTCAACGAACTTCTTGCTGTATGAGCGAGATGCTCCAAAATCCAGCAAAACCATACGCAGGGCACCTAAAAAATCGCTAATATTGGAATGTATGTAAAAAAAACACCAAACAGAAATTTCAGCACACCCGAAACTGGATGGACTCCCAAGAAGAAATTCGACCAATTCGGATCTGTTTGCATAAACCTCCAAACGAATATCTGACAATGTATGACAGAAGTCAGTTAATAATGTCATAGTAAACGGCGTATTAACAAAAAAGAATTCGTCAATCAAAAGTACCTCACGAAGACACAATTCAGTGAACTTTCCAGCAATGTAGTCGCGAACGACTTGCGGCTCATTCACACATTTGTCAACAGGTTCTCCGACAATGTGTTCAGCTGTTATGACGCGATTCGTTGTAAGACACTCCACGACCCAGAAAAGGAAGATTAGAGAGTGATGAACGTAAAACATCCAATCATATGATAAGCCAGTGTCTCAGTCAACTTCCAGCTTCAGCCGACAAGAGATAAAGCATTCAGTATTGATCGATCTGCGGGTACTACAACTTTGTTGCCTTGTACGCGCCCCGCTTCAAATGATATAACAGAGGAACATATTTGCAACATTGAGAATGTATGAATTCTACTACACAAACCTCGGGTACATAGAAGTCTTCCGAATCAGCAAGAAGCTCACGGAACTTCTGCATAGCCCGAGCCTCTCTCATGTAGTCACATTCCTCAGTAAGCTCTTTACGTGCGACCTACAATAATAAAATGAGTAAGCACAGGCGAAGATATCTCCACCCACCTCCACGAACTTCTCCAAGAATAGTCCTTTAGGGAAAATACCTCCTACTGATAATATAGAAACAAGGTTATTAATATCCGAATCGATTCCTAAATAACATATCCGTTACACTTGGGAAAATAAGATATTGAGATGCGAAAACAAGAAACAAGCGAAATTCAGAAAAACATGCTAATATATAACTTCTGCAACTCCAGGATACTGGATTTTCACAGCCACTTTTCGTCCATCTAACAGAACAGCTCGATGAACCTAAACGACAAAGACTGGTCTAAAACTATGGAATAGAAAACGCTCACTGGAGCAGTCGGTATAACGGCATAAGACAAAAAAGAAGGTAATTTGTAAACTGAAGATTTGGTTAAAATGGCAGTTAAACATACCAATAAAGATAGATGGTTCAATAAAAGGGATAAAGCTCTCAGCGTTGATCAATCTCTGAGGGATGTACCATGCATTCGACTTCATTAAGCAACGATGGAGGTAATTGAATGTATGTCTGGGCTATACACTGAGTCGCGGTGACCTACGGATGTATCCAGCCAGTGCTGATATCCTCCTAGACAAGTCTGGTTGCAGTTTGCCGATCCTAGAGGAATGCAGGGCTTAATGGGCCAGGAACGCTGGGGTCGATCCCACATTTGTGTTGCAAGGCACCTCCAACCACTGCACCACGCGCCTCACATACTCTTCAGTACTTACAATATAAAGCATAGATGTCCAAGTATACATATAATGCACCTGTCCTATAGAAGCCGCTGCAAATGGACGATCTTCGAATGAAGAGAAACGCGCTCTCCAATCTGCTCCAAACGATGTGACCATTTGTTTCTCCACCTGAACACTCAACAGTTAGAATAATTATACCCAAAAACGTAAAGAACATAGATACCTGGCGTCTGGGCATGAAGTCTGCACTTTGCCGAACTCGCTCGAATATTTCCAGAAGGTAAGCCGGAACAGTATCAGGATCTTGTATTGAAAGCATCTGACCAAGTTTGAGAGCAGCTCCTCTTACCTGAAGATCTCGTGCCGTAATAATGATAGAAAAGAAATGCAAAACAATTGCCAGATATCTAAGAATTATAACTAGCCACAAACCCGACATAAAGTCTGGACGATACGATCAGCGTTTGCAGAAGAAAGAAAAGGGCTTCGAGATAGTCCCTCAGCAATCTGTGAGCCACCAAACGACAATGTCCTGCGAGTAACCTCAGCTGCAGCCCCGCCAGCTAGTCCAACTGCCAGTCTTCCGAACGATGCGAGTCTCAAAAATTAAACTGGCTTCTCAAAAAGTAGAGATAACGCAAAAACTAAGCACAAGATCCTAATGATCTTCAAACAAAGTCATAAGGAATCGAGACATACCGG
Organism: Angiostrongylus cantonensis; assembly: GCA_009735665.1. Lineage (NCBI taxonomy): Eukaryota > Metazoa > Nematoda > Chromadorea > Rhabditida > Metastrongylidae > Angiostrongylus > Angiostrongylus cantonensis. The sequence continues at coordinate 1,592,092 of MQTX01000104.1, forward strand.
CCGATTCTCGTTGATGGGACCCCGGTTTCTCTACTTTTCAACAATGCATCCGTAGTTTCTTTAGATTTAATACTATAATTGGTTGGAAGTTTAGGTTTATAGATGACACTCGGCTTGACAGAAATCTTCTTCTCCGCCTCCATATCACCAACAGATTTCGCTGCATTTATAAGAAATTCCTTTTCTTCTGGCGTAAGACCATTGTCTAGTAATGCATCGGTTGTCGTCATCGAGGTATTCTTCGAGTCCCCGGATTCTAAACCCTCAAGACGATCCTTGTCTTGTGTTATTGATCCAAGCCGTAGAAGATTCGGTAATGGGAGATTAGGTAACGAAAGCACTTCTTTCGAGACTAACTCAGCCACTTTTTTAAGCTCAGAGATTACGCTACTGCCGAAATCCCGTTGAGAACCGTAGACTTTCTCACCCGTAGGTGATACAGTGTAGCCACCGTCTCCAGGAAAAACGCCCTGAGATGCCAGTTCTGCAAATGTTCGAATTCCAACAGCAACAGTATTGGCGCGCTGTAGGATATCCCTAGTAGTTTCAGGCAATTTTGCTGACGAAGATGACGAGTGCTGGGAATCTAAGGGATCGATAACAGTCCCTCCCATAACTGCTTTACGTAGACATGCCCTAAAAAAATCTTCTTCGAGCCTTCTACCTTCATAACCAAGCTGACTGTGGAAAATCAATTGCACTCCACGAAATATCGGTCCGATTTCATCGCGGCACCACCTGAGTGCGGATGTCTTAACCGGCATCTGAAAATTTACTTCATCAATAGACAGAATACACACTTGTTTACTAACTGTAAACAATACATCGATGGAGTCTGTCCGAATTGTCGCCCTAACTGAGCAACTGAAGGGATGTTATCTAGGAAACTAACAAAAGTAGAGTGTATGGACTCGATGAAATCCAAAGTAACCAAAGAACTTTAAACTAACTCTTTTCTTCTAGAAATAGGTGGATACAAGACACGGATATGCATTGGACATTACAAACGGTTCTTTCAAAACAATAAGTTGCAACCACCAACTGACGACGGTATAATACCGGGAACTAATCACAATACAACTGGACATAATATTATTAGAGCACGTTTACTCAAGCTGGTTTCGTTTTTCGAAGCTTTTTAAGTTTTACTATCTGCGACCTTACGATCTCTACGATTTCACGGTCTTCAATACAAATCCGAAGTTGTTATGTTCCGAAAACCAGCAAAGAAGCGCCCACAAGTCCAGGTAAGGTTCTGTGCTAAGCGTCTCTTTGATGACTTTTTTTCGTTTCTTCAAAAATGGATATTGTGTAGATTTTATATGTCTTAACCGCATCTGCTTCTACGTATGTTGGTGCTTTATGTTAAGATTCTACAATACCAACAGAAGCTTGACCCTCAGGGTCGAAATATGTTGCAGCATAAGTTGGCCATCACGGGCCTTGGATGCTATTATGACGAATTTATTATGAGAAAAAGACAAAGACTATGTACTGTCACTTCAGTCAATGGAAATTGAATTAGGACAACACGTCTTTATTAAACGATGTATTTTATGGTTGTGATAGGACTGAAAGGCCTAGCGTTATTTCAACTCTGGACGTGGTCACTGGTTACTCTGACTAATTGCCAAACAAAAGGTGTATTTCCCAACCTATTCACTATTTATTTAAATGGGAAAATTCAAAGCTGCGTTCCCACATATTCTCCACCATCTTCGTTGTTGCGTTTTACTGCCTTTTTTTCACTCTTTTCCTGTAAATTTGTACATTTTCCTCGATGTTGGTGCACCTTACAGGTTGCCTTCCATCGATGTATTTTTACCAATCACTTTCGTAAGTTTCCTTCTCCTTATTGTTTTTTCTCCTCCTTTGTTTTTGACACAATAGCGGATAGCCGTACCATGTAGAGAAATTCGTTGCCCTTTTTCCAGAAGGTTAAGCATATGCCTTGCACATCCCGTTCCTCATCGTATTGTTTTTGTCCATTTTATGAACTCGAATGCGGTTTTTGAATACAAAGCGACATATCGGAATCAGCTTCAGTCAAGAATGCTTGTAAACTGGCATTCATCTAAACACGGTAGGAATGGTCAGCATGTTAACTTGTTTAAATTGTTGAGTTTAGACGAGCTTAATAAAGTTGTTCTATTCGGTTAATGTTTCGACGTCTTCGTCTTCATCAGAGCTTTTGTCCATTTTATGAAACTAATTTGACTCGAATGCGGTTTTTGAATACAAAGCGACATATCGGAATCAGCTTAGCGTTATTTCAACTCTGGACGTGGTCACTGGTTACTCTGACTAATTGCCAAACAAAAGGTGTATTTCCCAACCTATTCACTATTTATTTAAATGGGAAAATTCAAAGCTGCGTTCCCACATATTCTCCACCATCTTCGTTGTTGCGTTTTACTGCCTTTTTTTCACTCTTTTCCTGTAAATTTGTACATTTTCCTCGATGTTGGTGCACCTTACAGGTTGCCTTCCATCGATGTATTTTTACCAATCACTTTCGTAAGTTTCCTTCTCCTTATTGTTTTTTCTCCTCCTTTGTTTTTGACACAATAGCGGATAGCCGTACCATGTAGAGAAATTCGTTGCCCTTTTTCCAGAAGGTTAAGCATATGCCTTGCACATCCCGTTCCTCATCGTATTGTTTTTGTCCATTTTATGAACTCGAATGCGGTTTTTGAATACAAAGCGACATATCGGAATCAGCTTCAGTCAAGAATGCTTGTAAACTGGCATTCATCTAAACACGGTAGGAATGGTCAGCATGTTAACTTGTTTAAATTGTTGAGTTTAGACGAGCTTAATAAAGTTGTTCTATTCGGTTAATGTTTCGACGTCTTCGTCTTCATCAGAGTCGATGACCCGTCGTCAGTATGTTAGTTCATTTCCATGCTTGTGCCATGTTAGTAAAAAACGCCTTTGTTGTAGCTGTTTTTTGTTTGTATCGCCATCTTCGGAGACTCATTGATTAGAGTGATGTGCACAGCACGCTAATTTCGTTCATTTTCTGCGATACGTGATGAGTTTTTGGAGTCGCATCGAATTGGATCGGATGAGGTGGAGCACCGTACGACTGTGATTATATGAAGGGGACATTGACATCCAAAAACACATTAAGAACTTTTGTCAATGTCGTGTAAGGAAACGGAAAAAGATTTGGCTCACTCTCACATCTTTTCGGTTACACGTATGTTCTGGTTCTGTTCCTCAACATCTCTACCAGTTTCGTTGTGCTTCAACCGTCATCCACGGAGATCGTCGCGTTGAGCCGCAGAATCTCCTGTCTCCTCCACTCATTGATATGTTGAGTGTTGGTCAAGAGTGATTATTTTTGACATCTATAAATACACATGCTACAGCACCTCCAAGGGTGCACTACAAGCAGTCGCCGTCATTTTTTGAATGGGACGAAAGATTTGCTTACATGCGACGAGGCTTATCCCAAGACGGCAAAGATTCTTACAGTTCGTTGGCAGACCTATCAAGGATGGTGAATAAACCGAATCCTTATGTTTGCCTTTGTTCATGGCTGACGTTTCGAGGACTTTGCCTTTTCCAGAGCCTTGCCGTTGGACCACCCGTGTTTTTCACGGGCAATGTTGTAAACCTAACACTGGACGAAAATATTGAAGACATTCACTGAATAATACTTGCTACACTTCTATGTATATCTCTGTAGAAGTAATACTTAATACAGTCGTACTTTTGAGCAACTTTTGAGCAATTTACTTGGATTCTTCCTTTAATTATGTATCTTTTTCATTCATATAGGCTCGTCAGCGGGAAGATGAGAGCTTGTTTGACGATGATGATGTGGAAATCGTTAAGGGCCTTAAACGACGAAAGCGTACTAATCTTCTTCAGCAATCTGTGAGTTCTGCTGCTTTGACAAATTGTGCGGATGCGATATCTGTTTTGTTAACGTTGAAGTTTTCTACGTTATCTGTCTAAACTTCTGTTATATGTAGTAGAGATAACTTTAGACAATGAAAGATGTAAAAACAGCAGACGTCACAGAAAGCACATCGAGTGATTCTGGTGAGGAAATTGGCGGTGTTGTTGTGGAAAACTCCTTCGCTGCTAGTGGAAGCTCTGCTCCGCTAGGGCCAAGTGACCAAGGTTGGTCGATCTAAAATATTTTTAGTATTGTATATGTTTTATGCCAGTCTTTTCAGGAGCTACTGCTACTCTAGACATTGACACTGAACACGAAGCAGATGCGCAGGCACAGTTTGAGCGTGTACAACAACAGATCAAGGAGGGTCTCGTCAAGGTGTGCTTTTTCGATCATTGAAGTACTCTACGAGGTAAGAACCTTAAGAACCCATGCAGAGGACTTCTCCTGTTGTCTCAATGGATTATATAACGTTGAAATGAAATATCTAACCTTCAAAAAATATGGGGCTTAGCACGATGTTCAATCATTGAAGGGATGAAGACGAGATTTTTTTAAACCTTAATTCGAGCACAACAGCCCCAAATCTTGCTTAATGGTTTTGTTACTTGAAATAAGAACTGTGGCAGCAAATAGAAAAAAGAAATTAATTTGTGGGCTCTAATTTCTTGATTTCCGATATATATATATATATATGTATATATACATATATATATATATATA